>VXBL01003181.1:0-46419 GCA_013400195.1 Aramus guarauna
ACCTTTAAGTTCATCAAGTCCATGATATGCCCGTGAGATCCTACAGGACCAACGGTGTCCTGGATTTGGCAGGAGGACAAGTAGCTTTAGAAAATGCAGCTTCTAATGAAGGTTTCTGCTTGCAGTTTGCCCCATGAGCTGTTTTGGGAAGGATCTGTGGATTAAGTGCCCCTCTTCTTACTTGGTAAAATAAGGAAATGTGAGCTTTTTTTTCATCCTGTCTTTACTGGTGGACTTTTTTCTAGTACCAGGACAATTTCAGAACTTCACAGACCTGAGCAGTAACAGAGCGCTGAGCTCCTGCACTGTCTGCTATGGCAGCAGAGATTGGAGTTTTTTGAAAAAAAATTTGTTCATTGACGTGTTATTTGTGAATAAGATTTTATTCCCACTGTTCTTTAAGAGATGATGCATAAAATTAATCATGAAAAATTACTGTAACAACAGCAAACTACCCCTTTGTAAAGGGAATGATTGTCAAGGTGTGTGTATGTATACATACAGTTAAAAGATATACACGTGTGTGTGTGTGTGTGTATATATATATGTAAAATTAAGAATTATATATTTAAAAAGAATTGTCCTGGCTCGTGCTCTTGCTAAAGCTGCTCAGTGTTATGCACCACACAACTGTGGTTCCCCTTGCACAAAGGCTATCTTTGTTTTTTGTGTGAAGTCATGGTCTATTTAAAACTCTGTGTTTTAATAATGAATTTTGCTGGAAACTGGAGGAAATGAGTCCACGGGGTTTTGTCCTGATAAACACCAAATTGGAAATTGCAAAGTCAACTGTGAATAAATACGTATGTCAAATTTTGTTGGTTCTGCTTTCCAGTTTTGTTCCTCTTTTCTAAATATTTTGGAAGAAATTACAAAGCATGCATCAATGGCTTCATATAAATAACTTATTCTACTTACTTTCAAAGCACGTGCTGACCGTGGAAGTAAAATGAGAATGAAAAAGGCACTTCAGACACTTGATATTTGGTTCCGATGGATTTCATTGAATTGTACTCACAGGACTAGCCATGTTCCCCCTTTCCCTGCTCTCGCTCGGCTCTTGGTTTTCTCCTGACGCTCCCCTCTAGAGCAGAGGCTCTGGCGAGGTGCAGCCTGGGCTTAAACTCTGTCCTAAGTATTTGCTGCTCAAGGTAATTAGCAGCGCTGCCTGTCTGCTGTTGGTGATGATGCTAATCTATTACTAGTACAGTGAAATTTAAGTCACTTATTGAACACGTGGTATGAGATGGATGCATCAGAGATCTCATATAAAGACCCGTTCATCTAGTTTTATTGCTGAATTTTTTTTTTCATTTTAGAAGAAAAATTAGCAAACAGAAGTAGCTAAAGTTATTTGCGTGTTTAACCTTCTTTTGACACCAGTTACACCCTACAAGTGATTTAAACTTCTCTTTCTTTCTCCTGCAGGATCTTAAGGGGAAGTGTCTAAAATAAGTTGCAGAAATCTGTATGACCAGAGCAAAATTATGTTTGCTTTTTGGGGGTTAAACAAACTAAAGATGCTGAATTCTCAAAGGAATGGATTTTAACAGCAGAGGCGACTGACAGCAAAGCTAGTTCCATTTTTCTCAAAATTTATTTGGTTTTCAAAAATGTATCTTGCAACTGAACAGTGATCAAACCCCATTGTTGGCTTAATGCCACCGAGGAAACTCCAAGCGGATTGGAACGGTCGTGTTTATAGCTGCAGTGCCCCTCTAGTAATCGCAGATTCGGGGGGGAATGATAAACACCATTTCATTAAAAAAAGAAATAAATTTTATTGACATTTTAAGCCAGCATTAGTTTTTAGGGTAGCATCTGTAAGCCTTATTAGTGCATTATGAGGAATTTGTCTGCTCTTGTACGAGAAGGAAATGCTGGCCGTTAGCAGAGATGGGTTTTAAAACGTTGAAAACTTGAAGAGGGTTGTGAAAAGTCATGTTTTAAAAAAACAACACAACCTTCATCTTCCTTTCTAGTGACTTGGACTAGGTTAGAGTATGTGGAAGACCTGCGTGGCTCACAGAAAGCATCCTGAGTTGTCTGTCTACCCACGCAGTCAGCTCTGTGCAGGAGAAAATTGTAAAAATACCTACTGCACACCACAGACCGTCCCCATACAGAGCAGACACCTCCATAGATCGCCGTTCTCATGAGCCGATACACCATTTCACCTGTAGTTGTTTTACTTGGGAGGCTGTAATGTATGCACGTGGTCTGCTTTTGTATCTCAGACAAATCAACAATTGTCAATTCTTTGTTGGTTATTTCAAAGTTATTACTCTGTTCAAAAAAAAAAAAAGGCTCTTTTGCATAGTGCTACTGTACGGCTTGAAGGATTGGTTGTACCTTTTGGGATTTTTGGTGATTTTGCTGCATGCAACTACTGATACTATTAATATACAGCAATTCAAGTGTCTGCATCAGCTATATAGTGTTGCAGTTAGGCAAGCTGACAGTGTTTTCCTTTGTTTCATTTGCAGGTGAATGTAGTTGTCAGTATTAAGGGTAAACAACGGGTATCTCCTTGTACCCTGTTTTACTGTGTACGTGATCTGAAGTGTTAGTTTTATCATTAACAATGCCCTCTTTGGTTTTTTTTTTAATTATATCTCTAATTTCTTCTTCCAGCAAGAGGTTATCAATAATCTAAAAGCTACCAGCAACTGAGAGATTAATTCCTCATTTCTTTGAGTATGAACAATTCTAATAAAAAGCTTCGAGAAGATTACAGGAGGATCACATAGTAATAAATAGCCGTTCACTTGTCATTTTTGTTCCATTTATTCTTCCTCAATAAAAGAGGAAAGTCTGTTTTTTTTTCCCCTCAGCTTTGCACATCTGATATCTTGCCTTGTTACTAGGAGACGTGGCATGATGTGTACGTTACTTTCCTGGAGCACAGTGGTATTAGCCACTTAATCGCAGGAATGTAGGCTGGTGAGAGCCTATTGCTATTTAGCTGTTAGCAAGGCTAGAACAGTAATGCTTTTTTATTTGTTCAGGGGGTCTTTGAAGAAACCTCCTGGCTACCCTTTCCAGACATACCTGGATATGTGTGATTTTTTTTTTTTTTTTTTTTTTTTTTTTTTTTTTTTTTTTTCTTTGCCCGCTGNATCTATATATGTTCTTTGACTTTTGATAATCGATATATGCTGTTCCTGCAATTTCTTGGCCTTCTGCTGTGCCTCACGTGTTACCTGTGTCTCTTCCTGGCAGGCTACCTCGTACAGAAAAGAAAAATACATCTGAGCTGCTCCCATGTGAATTCCCCTGATCTTGCTGAGCTTCCTTGCTAGTCGGCAGAGTGGCTTTTTAATCTGGTTTCCTGAGGAAGTGAGGTTTATGCAATTGTGCTGCCTGTCCCTCATTGCTCCCAAGACTTGCAGGCTCATTTCAGAGCAGGTTGATAAAAGGGGTGAAGAGCTTCAGAATAAATGGTGGGGGGTTTATTTTTATTTTTTCCAAAGTTCATTACCCAAATAGACAGGTCCCTGGAGAGGAGGAGACGAGCGGGCGAAGCCATCGGGTTGGCAGGTGCCAGCTGGGCAGCGGGCGCAGGGGTTGCTCCAGACCGGCCCCATCCTGTGCTGCTCTGTGCCCGCTGGGGATGGGAGGGGGGCACAGCGGAAACCTGGCATCGGCACGGGGGGCTGTGGCCAGAAACGTGTGAGCCTAGGCTGGGTGAGCCCTGCAGAGCTGCCTCTTGGCTTTTGGCTGCAGCGGTAGTGGGGCTACCGCTGTTTCTGGCTGGTTAGATTTTTAAGCCTTTTTCGCCCTTCCGCATTGCTTGTTTGTAGCAGTTGGTGTTTTGTGGTGGTTTGCTGTGTTTGGGTTGGCAAGATTTAGTTCTGCTCTTCCTTGAGTTTATGTAGGACCTGGGATTTTGCTTTGAGTCAAACTTTGCTATTAGTGGTTATAAAGACGTGACGGTGGGGGCAGCTGTAGGAGCGCAAGAAAGCCTGGAGAATCATGCTCTGTGTGATCCGGGCACCATGGAATCAGCAAAACTTATTTTTATTGTGATGTCATAAAGTAAGCTGTGTTTTATTTGGAATGAAATCCTGTTTGGCTGGGGAGGAGAACAGGTAGAAGTATGTGGATTAGGCAGTTTGCTCACTGCTTCGCAGGAAGATGGACTACCTTCCCTCTGGGATTTCTCCGCTCCTGGACCAGCAGTACGTCTTCTCGGGGTGGTGTATTCATAAATGTAATATTACTTCATCTTCCTGTGGTGAGATGATGTTGGGGAAAACATTTTTTTCATACTCTTTCTTTTTTTTTTTTTTTTTTTCTTTTTTTTTTTTTTTTTTTTTTTTTTGTCCTTCTCTCAAAGAAAAGATGCTCTTGCACAAGCTGCAGATTGTCAACTCAAACTAAGGCAGAAACTCCTGCGGTGAGAGAGGACTCAGGAAGGGATCCAGCTTAGGATACTTCTCCCACCAGTTCTCCCCTGGCCCACGTGGGTGGGAGATGCCAGCCAGCTCTTAGGGGCACTGGGACCCCGGTGGGGCTGGGAGGATGAGGAGGGGGCTCCAGGGAGAAGGCAGCTGCTGCGAGGGCTGGCTGGGGCAGCTGCAGGACCAGCCACGGTTTTCTGCAGAGACACCACAGCCTGACGGGTCTTTCCAGCCTTGTGCCCAGCTGGGTCCTAACTGTTCTCACGGTGCCTTCACCTCGGCTTTACTCCACGTCTGCCCTGTTGCACGGCCCACAAGTCGGCTCCCTGCTCTCTTCTTGGTTTGACGTTTTAAACAAGCCTGCTGGAAATGATAAGTAAGCGTACAGTGGAGTTTGGAGTGGATCGCCGGTAGCTGCGGTGCTTGCAAACCCAAGGTGGTCTGTTGTGCAACGCAGGCTCCTTGGTGTCCCAAGGAGAGGGGAGCTCGGGCTGCTCAGCCGAGGTGGAGCTCTCTATTTAATAACTACTGCTAAAAACGTACGGCAACTCCTGTGTGCACGGAGGCAGAGCACAGGGACGTTTTCCACATGCAGAATTCTGCTCCGTTAGTAATAGTTAATGGTGAACTGATATCTGTGGAAGTTGCTGTTGCTTTGTGGCAAATATTGTACAGCACTTTGGTCAGAAGCGTTGCCTTAACGTCACGGTAGCTAGGAGCTCTTGGATTGATGCAAATTAAATTTGTACCAGATTTAATCACTTTGATGAGATTGTATTGGCCATCCTCGCCCGGATTTTGGTGCCAGGCTTCAGCCTACCATGGATTATTTTGGTTGACTTAATGGGAACTCTGACAAGACCCAAGGAGGGAGCGTGGCGTTGGCCGTGGGGTCAGGGTCTCGCCAGAGGAGCGGCCGCAAGCGGTGCGTCGCGGTGCCTGCCCTGCTTTTGCCGATGGGCTTTTCTCAGTTCTGCAAATGACAGCAAAATCACTGAGGTGATCTGTTTTATACTGCGTGTGATAATTGTCCCTAACAGAAGTGCTACCCTGCATTTTAACGATAAGCTGATGCTCCTTATCGAGCCTTCCTGAAACTAGTCAGCCTTGCTACAGCCTCAGTTCTGCAACAGGCTCATCCTTGTCAACCAATTTTTAATTGCAATTAAGCACTAGTTCCCATCTGTGCAAATTCCAATATGTAAATAAAGTTCCGGTTCTCCAGCTCCGCTTCGGAGGGCTCGTAACCCGCACTTGTTTCAGACGGCGTCCCCCCAGTGTCTCAGAGAAGTTTCGCGCTTTTCAACTATGTGAAATTTGGTGAAAAGGAAAGTAAGCGCAGGTACAAGTATCGTGGTAGTAGTAGTAAAAGACATTTTCTCCTCGCGGTGTACGGCCCCGCGCAGCCTGGCTTTAAAGCATCTCCACCACGTAGCGGCAGCGTTCCCATCAGCGAAGCCCCCTCCCCTTCCCACATTTATTTCCATGGTAACCCGGGGAAGGCATTCTGCAGCCTCAAAACTACTTTTGCTCTTTCATCATGCAAGCTGGCATTGTCAAGGGCTGAGTGTATTCCTACCGCTTTGAATGAATATAAAAAAAAAAAAAGGAAAAAGAGGAAAAAAAAGGCTGAATTTGGATGGGCAGTTGTTATTTGGGAGGCCCTACAGCAGGAAAGAACGGGCAACCTTCAAGTGACCTAGTGTCTGTACGTTGCTTAGTAAGGAAAAAACAGTCTTGCTTCATTAATTGATTAACTTGGCGGGTGGGGGTTATCAGAATTATCCTTCCGTGAAGCCAATGCGGTGATTTCCTGAAGCGGCGTCGAGGTGGGGGGAAAGGGGCAGATGGCTGCTCAGGCTGTGCCGGCGAGCCGCTGGTAAGCTTGCATGCTGCGATCTGGTGCAAATCTTGCTTTCTCATGGAGTCTTTAATGTCTTTTCAGGTATTGTTTAGAAAATGGTGTCTTAACAGATGCCTGCTCCTTGACTGTATTATGCATTTGCCTTTTATTGGCGTAGGAGCGGGGATGTTTAGCGGCATTTGGCAAGGCGTGCTCTGTGTGAGCAATTTAGAAGCTGGTAGTAAAGCGTTTGCTGTGTTCCCTGCCGTAATGAGCTGGATTGATTTTGTGATCTCTACGGTGCATGCTTTCTGAAATCCGTATTTATGCAGCATTTGCGTGTAGATGTTGAGAGGATTTTATTATATTTGAGCAGACTAAGGCTATTTGATTGCTATGTGCGATAAGAGTAGCATGTGAAACTGGTAGTACTTGGTAAAAGAAAACCAATTGCTTGCAAACAGTATCTGCAAACGGGGAAGAATGAAATGATGTTGTAAGTAATTATTTTTTAAATATTCTGAAAGCAGAAACCTGTCTTGATACAAGCATGGTCAGAAACGTTTCCAACAGTATCCTCATCTTGTATGATAAGTGGATTGGACAGATTATTATTTTTAATTTTCTGCCTATGTCTGTTTCCATGTTGTCTGAG
Source organism: Aramus guarauna (assembly GCA_013400195.1). Taxonomy (NCBI): domain Eukaryota; kingdom Metazoa; phylum Chordata; class Aves; order Gruiformes; family Aramidae; genus Aramus; species Aramus guarauna. The sequence continues at coordinate 6,902 of VXBL01003181.1, forward strand.
TATGTGAATCACAGCGCAGTAATGGTATCGATGGAAATATGTCAGGGGTGCTGGCAGGATTTTTGGTTTTCTTTCCTTGCACTATTTGGTTGGGGAGGGGTAAAAATGTAGCTTTCTTCTAAATGTGTCTAAAGTACATAATGGCTGTGAAGTCACCATGACAACATGGGGACCTGGATCAGATTTTCCCTCCACCCCTTTTCTGTTTTGTTGGTTTCTAAATATTTGTTACTTATGCATTCTTTGAGATGTACGGGACTTCTAATGATATCTAGCTCGTAAAGTAAGTGATGTTTGCAGGGTTTTGTTGGATTAAGCACGCTCAAATGTATATGTAATTTGCTGTGCAACTAAGCTGGGATCTACACAGGGACATGAGCACCTCCAGCAGGAGTTAAAGGTCTACCTTTCCTGCAATTCCAGCATTGCATCCCCGAAAACTTCCACTGAGCTCTTGCAGGGTCCTGGGGCTTCCCGCATTTTCGTGGCGCTGCCACGTGGCACATGGAGCCTGAGGACTTTGGAAAGTTATGAACGAGCTAAGGTGTAAGAGCATCTTTGTTCAGGCGGGGCTGGAGTTTGGGGCAAGCTCGGGGACAGCAAGAAAAAAGTCTTAATTTTGTCAAGAAACAAACAGTTCTTGCACCCTTCTGTGCTAAGGGGTGCCGAATGCACCTCCCAGGTAGGAAGAGGGTGGAGGTTTTTGCGGGATGTGGTGCTAAGCCATTCCTTCCCACTGGCTGGGACTTACTACAGATGTGCTGCCCGGGGTGGAGCGAGATTTGCATTCAGTTCCCCTCTCAGTCTGAGACACCCAAATCTCACCACTTGCCAATTTTTCCGGGCTGGCCAAGGGTCAGACCGAACAGGGCACTTCAAGCTCTTCTGAAGCACTGGCACCACTTAGAAGGGAGTGGAAGGCCCCCGGGTTAGAGGGGGGTGCAGCACGGGCAGTGCCTGCAGCACAGGGGTCGAGGGGCTTTGGTGGGCAGCGGTGGTGGGAGAGCGTCTGGCTCCTGGTCTCCACTCCCACCGCTGCAGGCACCTGCGTGGAGTTAGACGGGTTGCTTACTTTGTGGTTAGTGTTTTGGGGCGGCCCAGCTCAGGAATCTTCTAGGTGGGTATTTACTTCGGGGAGCAGACACCTTACCTGGAGATCTCTCCCTAGTGCCATCGTCTGCCTCCTCTGGGCAGGGCTGGGAGGATGGGAGGATGCTGTTGGTACAGCAACCTGTGTAATTTATAGTGAATTTAGTGGAATAACATGGAGTAGTAGATGTTCTGTGGAGGTGACCTTTCAATGTCAGCAGAGGAGGGTAATTATATACTTCTGAGTTATCATAATACTTCTTGACGGAAAAAACCCACTGTAATTTGGGTAAATGGAAGTAAAAACCATTGCAGTTGTCACTTGTGCCTGTGTAAACCTGGAGAAGTGTAGTGTCTGTGATGTCATCTGAGAACACTGGGATTTACTTGCCCTTGTTGCAGAGTTGTGAGCGTGTTTCAGTACTGAGGCAATACTGGATAAGCAAATCCAACATGACAGTGACTTTTGTCTTTGTCATATTACCTTGCATGCTTGACATGAGAAAGCGAAGAACTGGATGTTTTCCTCTCCACTCCCATCAACCTGATGTTTTACTTGCTGCTACATGAAAAATATAATTACTTTTTTTAATTTGGAAAAGTGTAGAGTTCTGTCTAATGCTGGGGCTGAAGTTCCAAGCAATGTTAACAGGAATTATCTAGAGCTGGGTAGGATTGTGTCCTCTGATGAACTGCATGTCTGTGTGGCACAGCCTATTCCCCCTTCTCCTTAATGTTACCTGATGTTATCATTTTGAATATAACAACTGCGCAGAAAATCCAGTCCTTTGGAAATTCGAGTATCTGAGAAAAGATTTCATTTGAGCCAGAGGCTCAAAACAATGAGATAAATCAGTGATGAGAACAACAAGTAAGAGCAAGAGCCTGATGGAGTTCGGTTATACAGATTTTTGTGGTTACATACCTTGCTTTCAAGATCCTTAAAGCTGGGAAACATACCGTAAATGCTAGAGGCAAAAATTTGAAAGTCATGAATTCAGGAGTAGTTAAAAACCAAATGAAACCTAAACCCATTCCTCTCCCCTGCCAAACAAAAAAAAAAAAAAACCCACCCCAAAAAACAAACACCTAACCACAAACAACAAAACAAACCTCTTCTTATTCCCAAGGTTTGAGCCAAGCTTGGTGCTGTAAGGAAATCCAAACCAAAAGAAATCCCTGTAGATATCTGAAGGTCCCGTGGGGATAGGACGGACTGGCAGTGAAGATGGCATTACAGCATTCTTGGTACTTAAGGGTCCTGGAGATTCAAATTATACTGTCTACTCCATCTGATGTTAGCAGTAGCACTTCAAATGACACTTCAAATCAAGGCATTTGGTTTTTTTTTTATTATTATTAATTTTGTGCATTTCTGTGTAGGGAAAGGAAAGACTTGGTTTCAGTCCTGCAGAATAGGATCATACTCATTTGCAGTATTTTATTAGGAGCAACCTGGGTTTGCTCTGGGTCCGAGACTGGCACTAGCCTGCAGTATAATCCTTCTTCTTGCTCTTTCCCAGTGCATGGGGGACTGTTGGTGTATGGACTGCCATGAAGAACTGCATCCAAGGTCCAAAAATTCTTTCCAACTAATAGCGTTCCCTCCCCCAGCCCCTCCAAAAAAGTGAAGAATTCACTGTAGTGCTAAATTCACAATTAATTATTAAAATTGAATCCTGCTCTTATAAAGCTATTGTTCTTTGAGTTCTTCCCCCCCCCCCCAAAAAAAAAAAAAGTTTCTGCATTTGCAAGTTCCAACAGGAAACCAAAATTGAGCATTTTCATTTAAGCATGGGATCAGCTGAAGTTTCACTTCCTCTATAAATGCAGATGTGGCATTAAAAAATCCTTGGCACAAAAATGATAGAGGGCTGGAAAAAATGCTTCGCTGAAAAAGCTGAAGTTCTCAAGCTCGTTGGTTATCAAAGGCAAGCTGGTTTTAACTTGGGTTAAATTTATTGAATGACTGGCCAAAATGCCATGGTCTGAGAAGGTGGGAAGATGAAACTGTGATTATTGTGCTTGAAAAGGTGATTTTGTTTTTAAGAAGATAGAAAAGTATCAATGTTTGGATACCGCTTTCAATACTGCTGATTCCCACTGAAAGTATTTTGTTGCAGAACAAGAGGTTTCTGTATTATTTTTTTTTCCATGCCATGAGGCAAAAATAATGAGATGCAGTGCTTCTGCTGACCGGCCAGTTGAGTTGCTGTAAACTGTGTTGTTCCCAGGGTTCTGCAGAGCACGGGACCTGTCAAAACAGCTGCCCTACCTGTTGTACCATGGTAGGAGACATCTCTGAGCCCAGTCCGCTTTCTGCTGCCTGTGGTCTTGTTGGCGTCCACCTGAAGCACAGGCTGCTATCACACCACTTTCTCAGGCGTGGGATGAGCTGAATCAATTCAGAGTTGGGTCAATTTATTGACCCAACAAAAACCTTCTAACCAAGAATGATACAGTGACTGTGGTTGAGGGAGCAGGACAGGAGGATATAAAACTGCACCATCAGTCCCACCATCTGTATCTTGCACCTCTGTTAAAGTCTGTCCTTCAGCACAGGATTTACCATTTCTTTCTGCTATTGAGTGTTTGGTTCGGTTTGTTAAAATGTTCTTTTCTGGAAATGTTGCCATGAGAAGCAGAATGAATGGCAATTGCCGTTAACTTGATATACTAGTGTATGATGGAGCTCCTGGGCTGATCCTGCAAGGTGCTGAGTTTCCCTTCCAAAGGAGCTGCCCAATGCTCCTGTGTTCCTTCTGAGCAGACCGGATGGAGAAATACGAAGGGCGTCAGGACTGGGCCCTTAAAGAGTTAAATGCACAGAAGTACTAATCAGTGAATATTTAGGTCATGGAGGACTGAGGCTGGAGAAAGGCTGAACATTACTGGCAGCTAGTGGGTTTTATATTGGTGGTAGACTGCAGAATATCTTCTATCTAGTATTAACACTAGATTTTGAGTTTCTGATTGTACTTTCTCTTGTATTTGTGTTCTTAGTTGGATTTCTGTTGCTTTGCAAGAGGTGAAGAGTGTAATAGGTCTCTAAATGGGCTTTCTAGAGCCATTACTTGTGTCTTTCATCATGTCCTACAGCTCTGGTCAGAGTTGACTTCCTTATAATAGTAGATGATTTGCAGATCAAATACAGGTAACTTGTTGTCTTTTCTGAGGCAATGCTTACAAAATTCAATGTCTTACTGACTTTCTGCAGGGCTCTGACCCACCCATAAACCACTTCTCAACCATATGGGTAGTCCCGGCTTTGAAAACTGTGGGCGAGTGTTTGCATGGTACGTGTTGTAACTGTAGTCCTGCGAGCAGTCGCCCTGAGATCCATGGGATTACTCACGCGTCTGGCCGTGTCCACATTCAGGCTTGAAAAACTTTAATTTAGCATCCTGGGTATGGTATGCGAGGGTCAGGTCTGGTCTGTTGCGTCTTCTCTCTGCTCGGGGCCAGCTGCACCCCAGAAGCTCAGTCTGACCGTGCTTGCCGGGAGCTGTGTGTCTATGGACCAGCTCTTCTCAGGGAGACGCTCATCCCAGCACAGCCATGCTAATCGGGCTGGGAAAGGAAAGAAGTTGGACTAGCAGGGAACTTTTAGCAGGGTTGTGAGAAGGGCTGGGTGTCAGTGGTTTGGAGAAGAAGCCACTGGATAAAGCTTACTGAAAATGCTACCTTAACAGGGCTCCTTCGCTTTTGTGGTTAGTGTCCGTACATGGGAAAAGTAGGGTGGGAATGAGTCAGGGACACTGAAGCGCTTGCTGCTGTAGCAAAAAAAAGTGACCATGTTTCCAAAAGGGTAAGATTTGGGTTTGGAAATAGCTTTATTTCATGCCTTTGGTCACGGTGCTAGAATTTGTAAATTGTCATTCAGTGAAAATAACTCTCGGTAATTAATTTTTTTTCTTTGTTTTCTTATCCCTGGACTTGGTGTTTCTGTTTAGTTTCTTTTTCGCTTCAGGAGAGGATTATCTGTATTTTGGAAGGAATTGGAGTTTTTGCTTGGCATTGTTGAGAATTGCTCAAACTACACTATTGTCATCAATTTTCATAGGAAATGAAAAGCAACTTCAGTATAGGTGTAAACACTGAGTAGCCCCCACATCCCCTGCACTCACGATTAGAAAAGTAACTTTAAAATGTCGAGGAAAGACAGGCAAACATTCACATTGACATGGTATTTTCCTCTGGTTTCTTACATTTCTGGAATTACATACTTTGTTAAACTTTAACATAAAAATAGATAGTGTATACCTTGCTGTATGCAATGAAACTTCCATGTGTTCCTACTTTTGTAATATTTTTGTTTGGCAATGATTTTTAGCATGGGTAGATCGCGGCCGGGGCATTGCTGGTTAGATTAAATTGTCTTTGCGACTGAGAGAGACAAAACATTAACGAAATTCAAATGTAGCTGTATCTAGTGCTCTGGAAACAAAGAGCTTTGAGAGGATATCTGTAACCTTGACTTGAAAGATCGTTCTGTCTTTTACATGAAAATAAGTCATTTCTACCATATGCATTTTCTGAGCAGCCGTCTCTCGCGCCTGTTCTGAGCAGGTGCCGTGGTGTAACCCCGGTACGGCTCAGCACCACGCAGCCGCTCGCTCACTCCTCCCCGGTGGGATGGGGGAGAGAATCGGAAGAGTAAAAGTGAGAAAACTCCTGGGTTGAGATAAGGACAGTTCAATAGGTAAAGCAAAAGCCGTGCAGGCAAGCAAAGCAAAGCAAGGAATTCATCCCCACTTCCCACGGCAGGCAGGTGTTCAGCCGTCTCCAGGACAGTAGGGCTCCGTCACATGTAAGGTGACTTGAAGGCAAATGCCATCGCTCTGAACATCCTCTGCTTCCTTCTTCTTCCCCCAGCTTTATGTGCTGAGCGTGACGTCATATGGTATGGAACATCCTTTTGCTCACTGGGGTCAGCTGTCCTGGCTGTGTCCCCTCCAACTCCTCACGCACCCCCTGCTACTGGCTGGTGGGGGGGTGTGAGGAGCAGCAAAGCCCTTGGCTCTGTGCGAGCACTGCTCAGCGGTAATGAAAACATCCCTGAATTATCAACGCTGTTTCCAGCACAAATCCAAAACACAGCCCCCTGCTAGCTACTGTGGAGAAAATGAACTCTATCCCAGCCAAAACCAGCGCAGCAGGGTATTCTGGTGGCAACGTTAAATTAACTTTTTTCTATTATTATTTAGAAAAGTAGAAATAGACTCTGACAACCTGGCACCCTGAAGTGTTCAGCTGACAGCTAAAGTATCTAACCGATACATCCTCATTTGTTCCTGCGCTTGTCCCATGTTGCGTCACCGAGGTATGGCACTTCGGATCAATGTTCCTTTTTATGCTGAGGTAGGGTGAGGGAAGACTAAGAGAGTGTTTCAAAGTAGGAAGAATCCTGGGGTTTTTTCTTCACCCTTATGTACCTGGAAATTACTAAAGAGCTCTCTCAAATAGTACGTGAATCCATTTATTAAATTAACGTGAAATGTGTTTATTTCTAAGCCACTTAATTAAATATAGGGGGACGTGCAAGTCTTCCAGGCTACGCGTTTGCTGCCAGTTTGAGGCATGCCTGGAGACAAGGGATGAGCTCTGCGGGGTCAGCAGCGCGGGGTGGTACACGGGGTGGTTGGGGTCCGAGTGCCAGCAGGAGAGTGGTGGGGAGACCGTTGTCTTGACCCTCAAGAGAAAAAATAATTGAAAAAGGTCAGAAGAAAAGCATTTAAGAAAAAGAAGCCACATGTATTGGGAACTTTCTACAGACACATTTTCTGCTCAAAACAATGGTGTCCAACATTGGTTTACCTGTTGGCTCAGTTACTATATGGAGCAAATAGAGGAAAAACAGTATAATGTGCTCTCTTTGTTGACTTCTGCTTCATTTAATTTTTTTTTTTTTTTTTCTTCATTGTGTTGTTTCCATGGTGTTGCTCATGGTTTTAAGGCATTCTTCAGAATAACTGATTGAGAGCCTACATTTAAAGTGGGTAATGTTTCCATCCTTGCATAATTTGTGTGATGTTTATGGATGAAAAACCACAGTTCCATGGGCAAAAAGACCGTTGTGCTGTGCAAATTAAGAGTTGTCCTGCTGAAAGCAATGGCACCTGCCCTCCTGCCCACGTTGCCGTGATCTATGGCGGGTGGCCGTAAGGCGTGTTTGGAGCTCAGCTGAGGAAAGCGGAGAAAAGGAGAGCGAGGACCACAAGTTGAACATGTCGCCCACTTATCCACGTGGTATCAATGGCTTCAGCAGTGAGGCAAAAAGAAGAGATTACGTCTACTGGTGGGAGAACAATTCCTCTGATGGTTATGGGCAGATGCATTGCTACATGTAAAGTAGCTCCCAGGAATACTGTCAATCATAAATAGGGGAAAAAAGAGAAGCTTATTCAATATGTGAAATGCAGCAGGTGTGACCGTTCATTCTCTTTAACTCAGAGGAAGTTTGCCATCAACAAAATTTGTGTCTTAGGACCCAAGTAGTTGAAATGGTTTTCCACCAGCAGGGTAGCTAGTAGCCATTACAGGGCTAGTGGTGCAACGTGCACGATTGCCTTAGCCTAAAGCGGGTTCTGTGCTGCCACATCTGCCGAGCTTAGGGGTCAAAATTTTGACAAGGGAAGTCAAAACACAGGAAGAATTCAGATGTACGTTTTGGATAGATGAGTTAAAAATACCTTTGCCGCAGGTTTACTTGTAAGAATAATAATGAGAATCAGACTGATATGAGTGAATGGACTACTGATAGCCACCTAAGGATGCCAGATTTCATGTGGATTCATTAAGCTCTGGTTGATCCAGCTCCCTTCGTAATGAGTTTTCCACCTGGGTACCTACTGTTTCTCAACACAGCTCTGCATAATGTCGGCAATTGGGTTTTGCAAATCAGTGCTGTTGTTTCATGCAATGATAAAATATTTCTTTCCTGTTTATCCTTCGTTGATCATACCACTATTAATACTTTTTTTGGTGGTAGAGATTACATTCCTTTCTAGCTTGGTAATTACATCGTCTTCAATGTGCGGTAAAATTTGAGCCATCGTCCACCCGGTGAGGACTATCTGCTGATGAATAGCTGGGTTCTCTGGTACTCAAATGCACTCCAATTCATCTGTGAAGAATTGGATTTTGGGTGTTAATTATGCAGGCAAATCAGGAATTGGTTTAAGGTATTGTTAAGGACAAAGCGAAGAATAAATAGCTTCTGCAAAATACGGCATTGTGAATGGTACCGATCCTAGCTGCTGTAATTTGTCTGTCTACCTTTGAAAGCATGGTGCAGAAGGATGAGCTTAGCTTTTTGAGATAATTACCCATAGTGAATATGAATACTAGCCTATGTCTTCCTTGATATTAAAAGACAAAAGAAAAATTCATCATGCGCTTCTGTAAAAACAAACAAAACCAAGCTAATTAAAACTTGGCCTGAATCTTGCAGTCCTTCTCACAAGTATCACTGACGTCAGTCTTTGTGTTTGTGGTTTTGTGCTATACAGAAGTGCTGGCGAGGTGGGAGATGGGTGCTCGGAACTGGGCTGAGAGAAACGGCGTGTTGGAGCCAGTCTGGGAGTTTGGTTTATGTCGGAGTGGGGGGACGGTTGTGTACATATACGTCTGCACACACAGTATTTAAGCTACAGTAAGAAGAGCAATGAGTCCGGCGCACGGACTTACTGTGAGAAAGGAGGTGAATGAACACACGAAATTGGGGTTCGACCTTATAAATGCCTCGCTGTGCTGCTCCATAGCTAATGAAAGCATTCTCCCTTGAGACGTATTTTCTAACATAATAACCTCAAAAGTTATTTCATCTAAGAAATGCGTGCGAATGGTTGTGTGACACGTGCAAGATCTGTAAACCAATTTTACCATTACCCTTTAGGGACTAATAGCCAATATTTAGGTATTTAGGAATCCCTTTCTACCAAGCCAGCTTGCTACCCATGTTGTCTTAATCTGATCTGCTCCCTTGCCCAAGGACCTACGGAGTAGAGTGGATTTAGAAATAGCAAGGTCTTGATTCGCTTTTGGTTGTGGATGAGTGCTGCTTATAGGAGTTTTCTTTTTGCTTAATGAGACTTCCCTCCTTTAAGTTCTTAAAAGAAATTCTTGGTTTTATTGGAAAACAGAACATTTGAAAAATCTCCAGGACTGATTTCCACCCCTCCCTCCCCACTTTAACCTCTGAGTCAAGTGAGAAAAGAGGATTAAATGTGGCTTCTGCAGCACGAGACACAGACTCCTTGTGTGCTGTTCTCCTTGGACCTGGTCTCAGGTCGCCCAAAAATATTAATTGAAGTGGTTAAGGGACCGGTACTGACCTGTGATAGGTTTCTATTGAAATTTGGGGTTGTGAGCTTTTTTTCTTTTCTGTTCTGTTTCATTCTTCCTAAATTAAGGAATGTGCTAAACCAAAATAAGAATTTTAACGTTTTAAGAATCCAGGAATGCAAACGTTTGCGATCACATTATGGGAGAACAGTAAGTTACCATCTGTCAGCTCAGATCCTCAGGGGTTAACACGCGAGCTCTTAGCCTGCCCCAATTTTGAGATAAAACGTGTCAGTTTGAGGTTTCTTGCTCTGTGATCACACAGGCGGCGATGGCAGGCCCGAGGAGGAGGCAGTAATTTTCTGAGCTGCAGGAACGGGGTGCCGAGTTAATCGGAGTTGAGCCGGTGCTGCGTCCATCCTGCCTGACGCGGGTGCTGGGGGGGAAGGCGGGCAGCTGTTTGCCTTGGTGGTAACTGCTTACAGGCATTTCTTCCCATCGCTTGCCGGCTTCTGGAGCGCTTGTAACTGATATGCATCTTTTCATGCACGTGGGTGGAACGCGGATTTGTACCTAATGAAAACGGAATGAAAAAATTATCTTTGCTGCTCGATAGCTGGTATCGGCTGGGGTGACTGTCTGCGTCTCTGTGAAATGGTGCAAGGTGCCACCCACAGGCAAAGTAAAATCCTAATGTCTACAGCCGTCTTGTCAGGGAAAATAAAGGCCATCAAGGAAGGTTAAACAGGAGTAGAGTATTTAATGTTGTTTCTGCTTCGTTCTTACTCGTACCGCTCTGTTAGCCACAGGTTGACCTTCCTTCTCCTCGATTTGATGCCCTGTTACAACTTGCAATTAACTGTTGGGCATCGTGGCTGTCCTTGCAGTGTCTGAGTGTTTCCAGTGCGCCATCTGCTTATCCCAGAGACTTCCCAACTTTGTGGTCTCCCTCCTTCCTCAAATAAGGAAAAATTAGACATGAGGGGAAAAAATTGGCCTTCAATTCAAGCTAAATTTCTAGACCTCTTCACTCCAAATTCTCCCGGCCATTACTGCTGACCCCAGATGCCAGGTTGGACCACGCGGCCGAGTGCTTTCTCTGTGGATCCATTCTTCCCTCCCCAGCACAGCCCAGGCTCTTTGTGTTGCAGAAGGACTCAAACAGGGTAGGAGGAATGAGCACCTTGACTGTGTCCTCTGCGCTTGCTGCCGCGTCCTCTGGGTTGCAAGGTGCGCGTAGCGTCGTTGGGCTTGCTCGGAAAGCCACCCGCAAGTGCTGCACCTGCAGCTTTGCCCTGTCCTAGCAGATGACGGTTCCCAAGGGCAGGGCTTTCTAGTCTTTTACCTGTCTGTAAAATGTCATTGAACATCTATGGTGGGCTGTAAATAATAATGGTAATGATGGCCTGGCAATGCGGTGGATTTCCCCGGGGAGAGCAGAGACTCCTGCCCCGCTGCTCCCATCCCTGGTGCCCAGATGGTGGTGACTCTTCATGGACTTGTTTGCATCCTCCTTGAACACCACAACTGCTTGATTTGCCAGCCTTTGCCACTTCCTACGCAGTCATTCTGAATCCTGCAATCTGCCTCTCAGGTGATTTTTTTGTGTCTGTGTGTGTGTTTAAAAATGATTTATTTTTTTTTCAAATGCCAAAGCCCAATAGTTTTAGTTTAACATTATCATCTGTATATCCAACAGATTGCTGCTGAGTGGAGTGGGATTTTATACCGTTAAATGTAATTGCAGTTTAAGTTCTATGTTCAAAGACCTAGTGTATTGTTATGGCTTTAGCTTTTGTATTTGTAATTCTGAAAATGTTTTGGAATATATCTTACTGTATAGAAGAATGAGGAACCCCAGCATATAATACAGTTTACAGAAGGTGATGAATTTTAGTTGATATGAAAAAGTTTACGTAGTTTTCATAGCTAGAATGAATTATTTGATTTAACTGTAATCTAACTGTTGTAATTCCATCATCAAATGAGATCAGTGAACTGAAATATTTGGGGAACATCTCTGGTTGGGTCACTTACTTTGAAAACTCCACGTACTTTGTGTATGCTATGCTCTTAGTCATTCAAATACTATTTAATGTTTTTAAAAGTGACATATGCAAAATTCTAAGATGACTAAAACATGTGTTGGGTAGCCACTAAATTCAACTTGTCAATGCAAAAAGAACCCATCGTTAACACGCTTAATGTGTCTTACACTTAAGCCAGTCACATTTTTCTTTTATCAAATGCATCTCCTTGTTCCAGGGAACGGAAGATCAATGTGGTACTGCTCCTCCGCTGCGCATCTTGTGCTCTGTGCCTTTCTCTTAACATGAACCTCCTGCGAGGCACGTTTTCTGCATCTGGGAATCCACAACTGGCTGCCTCGGGGGCAGGAAGAAGTATCTGTTCAGCCAAAGAATGGTTTTCCTAGACACCTGGTGAGGAAGATAAGGCTGTGGAAGTTGCATTCCCGTAGGTAGCCAGCTGGAGGAGGTGCGCCAGGGTGAGGAAGAAGAAACCTGCTGTGATCTGTGACTAGAGAGTCGGAGAGGTTAGCTAGAATTTTCTGCGTTGGTCTCTAGTTTTACTCTGGTGGTTTTGTCAGCAACCGTGCATGTCGCAGAGAACAAAATGTAGGATTCTTCCTGATCACTAGTGCAAACGAGCTTTTAAATTAAAAACTGCATCGAAGCAATTATTTTGCTTGACGGTGACGGTTTTTCCTTTGCCACAGTCCATAATAAAACCTGACCAGTGTTTTTCCATTTTGAGAGCACAGCTTCAGCCAAGGGATCCTGGAGATCAGGTTGGTCACTGAGTTTGTGTCTGCGGGACGGCCGAGGGGCTTAGGCAGGAGGGACGGCCAGGGGCACGGCGTGCGGTGGCCCATCCGAGTGATGGCCGTGGGCAGTGCTGGGCTCTGCACGCACGCCAGCACGCCTGCCTCAGCCCTAGGGATCGCCTGCGGCTGCAGCCTTCCCGCTGGGGTTTCTCCAAACGGTCAGTCTCTAAGCAGGGACGTGGGAAGACGTGGCTCATGCGAGCTCTGCGTATATTTATGAATGCCAGATTGGGGTGCGGGGGGGGGTGACGCCTGAGCTCTGAGCATCTCCTAATTAACCCCAGTTTATTTATGAGCAGGATGACACGGCTTTCGGCGCCTTCTGAGCGCCAGCTGGGTTTGGTGGCAATCACCGCGTGTTCACAGGGGGTGTGCGAGCACTCGTGCTGTGCAAAAGCCAGACCCCTAGTGCCACCGGTCAGCGCGGTGGGTCGCTGTCAGCCGCTTCCAAAGTGGAGCAGGGCGGGCTGGAGCAAGCGTAAGGCTGTAATCAGACTTTACCGCAATTCGTGTGCGCGTCTGCTTTGTCTTTGTTTGTTTGTTTGTTTGGGAAGGGCTTTGCCTTTTTTGGGGTTTGGTTTTTTTTTTTTTTGAAGGGCTCTGGAGGGCTCAGAGTGTTCGCTGACGCGGAGCAGCCCGCTGCCCAGGAAGCAGGAGGTGTACTGTCCACGCTATTTTATTTTGGTCTGACTGATGCTAAGTCATCGATCTCAAGCCCCCACTTCAGGTGTAAAGGCGTCCCCTTCATCTTGTGGTGTGACCTTTGGAGCAGTTACGGCTGGCTGAAGCCGATATGGGATAATAGATCTGAAAAAAAGTCAAACCAAACCAAAAATCATCTATCCATAGCCCACCCTACGGAACTGATACAATTGTGATGATATAAATAAATCATACTTTTAATGATTGTAAGAGCTCAGAATTATAAATTCATTACAGGAGTCATTCATTATCTGAAATAATCTGTAAGGATTTTTTTTTTTTAACTGTTTGTCTTCTACAATGAAAATTCTCTACGTCTTTCATAATAGCCTCTCAATTTCTGTAATCACTTTTATTTTTAAATCCCTCCATTATTTCCGGTCATCCTTTCTTGTGCTTCAGATTTCTGCAAAACTTCTTTAAAATCATTACTGGCAGAGTTGTAATGCAATTTTGAGATGAAGCCTAATATGTTTTTTCTTTAGAATGAAGATTTAGCAGTCAGTCATAGGGATTTTAGTGTTTGTGATTTATAACTGTTGTCCCAAATAATCACCTAGGTGCTTACAAAATGCCCTTGTTTTTACACCTTGTAGTTACTGATTTGATGAAAGTGCAGTTGTAGATGAGAGCTGAAATGGTTGCTACAGATTCAATACATTAACTGGAGTTTTGTTGGGAAAACTAATAATAGTTGCTTTTTCTGCAGCTTTTTTCTGTAGTCTGTGTCACAGGCCTTTGAGCTGGCGTTCCTTTCTTTGGAGCTCGCCAGGCTGAAGTAAATACAAAGGATGCTTTATGCTGTCCTGCCTCCGCTCTGGGATCCAAAATACTGGAGCCGGTTCAGTGGGTTTCAGTCCCTTCCAATTTATTTATCTGCGCGTTGTTTCTGTGGAACACCTTTAACCTTTCCAGGTTCATTTTCGTGCTCTCGCTTTAGTCCTTGGAGACTGTGGGGTCACGGAGCGAAGAAGCATCGATCTGGGCTAAGGAGATGATAGTGCAAGGGAAACAGTGCTTTGCTCTCAGTTCCTCCATCCGCAAAGTACAGAATGCGCCTGCGTATCGCCCCGGAGCTGGAAGCGACGTGGGGTTTGGCATCGGGAGCACCCGGTGCAACGCACCTGTGGAACGGCCTCAGGCTTGTGCCTGCTGCCCGAGTCTGTGGTGGCCGCAGCGTGCAGAGCCGATGGCGGTGAGGACTGAGTTCCCTTAGGTAGCTGGGAGTCCAGCGCCACGTGGCCTGGACCTGCCGTCGTCCTCGTAGGCAGCCCACGGTCTCCAGCAAGCGGTCTCGAGGCTCTCGCTGGCTGGAGCGCTGCTAGGCTTCTGCTGCGACGGCTTTGCAGTAGCCATGCGGGATCGCTTTCTTAGGCGTGAGGAAGCGGCGCAGAGCTGCGGCTGCTTTTGCCTTTAGTGCTGTACAGACCTTTAAAGGCTTCTCAAACTGCGATTGCTGATGTGGCCCAGCACAGCGCTCCGTCTTCCACCGTGCAGCAGAGGGTACCGCCCTGACCTGTCCTTCCTCTCCAGTTCCTGCCCACCTCCAACCTCATCAGACAGAAATAAACTGTTTCTTCTGACTCCTTTTCTCACTGAAGTGCAATTTACATTGTTCTTTCCTTACATTTGTGGTAAATAGGGAACACCAAATTCTTTCATTATTCTAGATGTCATACCCTTATAGGTGCGTCCATCCTTGGAGCTAGTCAAACCAGGTCCTGAGCGACCTGCTGTATGTGACCCTACTTTGAGCAGAGGGCTTGGACGGGACGATCACCAGAAGCCCCTTCCAACCTCAAAGACTCGGTGGCTCGGTCATTGCTCATTTTCTGTGAAGGCAGTAAATCTTCGGGTAGGGAGTTAGGAGGCAGCGCCAAGAGCTGAAATGTGTTCTCTTTTAATGATCAGGGTGAACTACTGGAAATGCACTATTGTGAAACTGTTCTGTATTTTGCAATGTGCGGCTCTGCTACCAAAATTACGTACCAGCGTAAATATACTCGTTATGCTTTTCAATAATGAAGTTGAATTTTCTTAACTTCTGCGGTAAGGAGTGACAGCACATTGTGGTGACACAGGAAAACTAGTCCTCCCCTGCAAAGCTCAATTCCACAGAAGAAATCTGAGCTCAGTTTTACCTACTTTTATTTAGTACCTAAACAGACTTTTAAATGAGCAGAGGCTTATTACTGGTTTACTGAAACTAATAAAACAATTCAAGGTTAAAAAAGAAAGCCAGTTCATTGGGACACTGTTGGAGATGCATTATATTGTCATTAAATCTTAAGTGAAGGATAATTCTTACTCTCCTTATTGGTTAAACGAGAGTTTACTCATTGTAACATGTGCCATTAAGAAGATTCACAAGCATATCAACTGAGCGGTGTGAGAGAGTCTTGCATGCTGCTTTTGTCGTTAGCAAAAAAAAATTAAGAAGCTTCTAGTAAAAGGAGAAATGAAGTACGTGAAGCCTTGTATTTATGACACAGTTTTAAATGAAGACTGGAATCTTGCTTATAGGGACTAGCATCTGGCTGTTTCTTGCCTTTGTGTAGGAGAGTCTTTTAAATTTCTTTTTTTTTTTCTTTTTTTCTTTTTTCCCTCCTCCTCCCTTCCCGACAATTCTGGGAATTGCAGATCTGCTGTCTTCCTCTTTGTTCTTGGGAGAGACAGGAAGTCACCCAGGTGCAGGTAATGTGAAAGGAGCAGATTGAAATGGCTTTGGCTGGGATGATTTGTTTGTGTCTAACCTGTATAAAATCTCTTTAGGCTTTTACAGTAATGGATTGCTCTGGTGTTACGATTCCTGCGTTAAAGCAGTACAGATGTGAAGTCCCAGGAGTGTTATTAGCTTGAAATATGTTCTTTGATTTGCATAATCAGTGTAATTATAAATCAGGACTCTTTCATCATAATGAAAAACCTGTTACCCATCAAGGGAAAAAGAAAGAAAGGGAGATAGAAGGAGAAAAAAGCAGCAAGCTCTGTGCTCATATCAGAGGAAAGTCTCGGGAAGGCTGAATAACGGTTCTGCCTGCATCCCTCCGTCGGGGGACCAGCACGCACATCCTCTCGGAGGAGCAGCCGTGGTGCCGGCCTCCGACATCAGTCAGGGCTCTGAGGTTGTCAGATAGACACAGGGATAGCTTTAACTTTGGAAATCCGTGGTGCAAATGCATTTACAGTTGCAGCTGCATACTGCACTTTGCCCTCGGTGGCCTTTCAGCTGGTACGTGAGGACACAGTGTGTCGGCATCAGACGGGTTTGTGTGGGGTGTTCCCTTCTGGGGGACCCGGCGTGGTCCCCGGGGAGCATCCTCGTGTCGTGCAGGAAACATCCCGGCGCAGCCTGGAGACCAGAGCTGAACCGGGTGAATCAAAAGGTGGGATGAGAAGCCAGTTTGAACTGGGAAGAGGAAGAGGGAGGGAAAGGTAGGCTGAAACACTGCTGCTCTGCTGCAGGACACCGCGGTGGGGTGTGGGGGGGACAGCCTGTGAGTCAGAGAAATGCCCCTTCTGCTTGTCACCGTGCTGGAAGGAGAAGTATGATTGAAAAGTTGTGATGAGAAATGCTTGTCTGTCAATAAGACTTCCTCATAGAGTGTTCTAGTCTGTGTCGAGTGCTTACCGTAATCCTTTTCTCCAGGCATGTTGTCTGCCCAATACTATATAATACCGCTAAAGATTTTTGTAATAATCAATGAGGAATAAATTAGGGAGAAGGGAGCATTACCTTCCATCTTCAATGCATCTTTTTGCAAAAGAGAAAAACAAAGCAAAACAAGGTTTTCTGAATGAATGAATTCTGTGTTTCATTATAATTGAAATATGTGAATGAAAATCCAGTTCTCCTTCCCTCTTATAAATTGGGCACCTGCAACAACTTAAGCTGGACTTTTGGTACCTGGACCTTGCCCGCTGCAGGAATTAAGTCTGAAATCTAGCGCTGAAGTTAAACAAGTCGCTCTGCCACTTCAGAACACAAAAATAAGACCGGACTTGCACGCCCCAGAGAGATGGGTCTGGCTGTTCCTCTCTTCTCGCCTACCTGCGTCGCCTGAGGTGGCGGCTGGCTGGGCACCGCTCCCTGGCATGGCTTCGTCACCCGCAGCTCCGGCTGGCAGGATCTGCCCCGGGCGCCTGCGCCTTTACTCTGTCACTCCTGGTGCCGCAGTCTCTAGACGGCGTTTAACCTGCTTTCCCTGCTAGATGGAAGAGTCTCGAGGGGATTTTTCCTTCTGCCTTTGATCTAGTTGTCACAGAAAGTTGCTGCGCTGATTATTTTAGCCTGGAGTAATTCAATTATGCTATTTGGGGGGGGGAGACAGCTGCGTGCTTCCTCCAGAAGAGTAAGTTTTTTGTAGCCTGTCTGTTTTACTTTAAATCATAAAAGTTCATAACTCTGCCTTCCAGTTACAGAGGTTTGATGTGCAGTATCCCCCAAGGTTTACTCTCTGTATGCCTATATGAAAAGCAGGCTGAGTGTAAATTTTGAGAAAACGATAGCTAAATTCAAGAATTGACTTACCTGTGAATAGACTCCCACACTAGAGTGAGAAATTAAACATGGGTTTTTTTAATTGAAAATCTTATTTCCTGCATCCCTTGCATGAATGTCACTTGAGGCTTGAAGTTATGTTGCCAAAATTCGGGACCAGCTCTGGTAAGATGCCTCCAAATTCTGAGATGTGATAGAAATGCTATTGCACCGAAAAGGTTACTGCTGGCGGGCGCCTGTGTCGGAGGCAGCTGTGGAGGTGAAAGCGAAGGGCAGACTGATACTCTCCAGGGGGGTACAAAATATAAACAGAATAAGAAAGAATTCCTTTGGTACAGGTTTGTCGCGGCAAGAAAGAGCGTGAGAGTTGCTGCTTAGGTAATGCGGAGAAGCACGCGTTTTAATGTTGGCATCCGTCAGGTCATTGACTGTGTAGTTCGTTATCATAGCTCAGATAGCACCGTTATGGACGCAGGAACAGAAATCGGAGCCAGAAATTAAAATATTTGAATTAAGCCACAAGAGAGAACACACATGACTACTTAAAAAAATCCCCAACCCCCAAAAATATCCATCAGCCCCCACCTGAACTTCAGCAGAGTTTAAATTAAATTCACTTATAAGTTTATTAGCCAAGAGATAATTACATGTGGGGTTTTCCACTCTCGGGACTTGCATCCCAGCAGTTCTTGGGGAATGGTGGTGCCCGGTCAGAAGCCGCTTCCTTCTGGCCGAGATGGGGTGAGGCCCCTGGGGTGGAGGAGCTGGGTGCCTTCCCGCAGAGGGGGTTTGCCACGGCCCCCGCGATCGGGGCCGAGTCCCGGGACTGCAGGGAGGTCAGGACTGTGTCCTCGGTGTCTGTGTGGGTGTTAACAGAGGACTCGGTTCGGTTTAAAAACACCGTATTTTTTCATGTCGCTGATAACCTCAGGAGATGAAGGTGAGCAATCGCTGACTGCAGTATCGCATCCTGTTTCGTGCAGGAAAAGAAAATACTTTTGTTGGGGGCTTTAACATGCCTATTGTTAGTCCTGATAGGGAACGGAGTCTGTGGTGCTTAGCTTTGGCTTCTTACTCGTTTTCCTTTTCAGGGAGCGTATTTTCACTCTGTTTAAGACTGCTCACAGGAGGGGTTTTCTGGTTGCTACTCCCGCTCCCACAGCCCCCTCGGAGTTGCCAGGGTCGGGAGCCGATCCGTGCTGCCTTTCAGCTGCCGGGTTTTTCCCTTTGCTTTGGTTTCGGCAAGAATCGGCTTGGCAGCCTGCTATAAAATAATAATAAAATAATAAATATCTCTTTTTTGCTAGGGAAAAATGACCTTCCATACAGTTAATGCTAGATTCTGCCTTTTTGTCCTGGATAGTTGTTTAAATTTTGTCTGTTGGGGGATGAGTTGAGTTGATGCTGTATTACATCTCAGCAGATCTTGTCATTCCCACCAAAGTGGGAATGTCTGC
This sequence comes from Aramus guarauna, assembly GCA_013400195.1. Taxonomy (NCBI): domain Eukaryota; kingdom Metazoa; phylum Chordata; class Aves; order Gruiformes; family Aramidae; genus Aramus; species Aramus guarauna. Next base: position 25,782 of record VXBL01003181.1, read on the forward strand.
ACGGTCTTTTAAAGAATCCTTGCTTTGTGCTGCCCGTGGATGGTATGGTGACCAGTTGTATTCAGAGCAACATAAAAAGCCTAAAACTAGAAGTGAGTGCCTGCTTGGGATTTTTTTTTTGTCTTTTTTTTTTTTTTTCCCCTTGCCCCAGTGCAAGGTTGTGTGTAATGACTTTCTAGCAGCAGGATTTCTAAGATGTGCTTGTGTTTCTGCCTTTTCTTTACCTTGTCTCATAATAAGCATAAAGATCTCAGCAGGAATTTGGTTTACGCACCTGCGTTGAGTAGTGCCATAATACGGAATTAGATGTGCAGCTCCTCATTTCTGTCGCTCAGAGATTTTCTCCTGACTGTTGTACATGTATATAAATATATATGAATTATACACATAGATATAAATATAGAGCAAACACTTCAGAATCACTTTTATAGCCAATTTTTAATACGGTTTGCCAGCTAACCGTGTGTAAGGGAGAAGCCCCAGAGACCAAGCTGCACCAGCGATCCCGGAGGCACGAGCGTGTGCGACAGACACCCGCGGTCCTGCCTTCTGCCTTGAGCCAGCGATACCAGCAGTGATTCTTGCTTGACAAGTGTGGGTCTGGGGTGTGAGGGGTTTTTAATTCAAACGCAGGATGGAAAACGAGGACTGTGCTGCAGTGCCCCGTCCGGGCAGCGTTGAGTGGGTTTAGTGTTGTGAGGAAAGGGCTGCTGTAGGTCTGTTGAAAAGCTAATGCTTGATGTGAAATTAAATCAGATTAAAAGAATCATTAAACTTCTGTAATGGTGTCTTTAAAGCAGTTCTGGAGTAATCCCTGGCTGTGTGTGAGGTGTCCCAGAGGCGGAGGAGGGTTCGAGTGGTGTTGCACGGGCACCTGGATTAGATGCTGTTCTGGATGGGGCAATAAGAACAAGATTGTAATGACAGACACAGAGATTGCACTGAAATAAGCTTGTAAAAACAGAGAAGCTTTAGAAAGAGTTATAAATCAACAGTGAAATCTCAGCCTTCTCTAAAGACAGTAGGGAAATCGTCACTGGGCAGACAAATATCCTTAATTTCAGTGGAAGCTGTGCTCCGTTTGTGGCTCTGCAGCCCCAGCCTGCGGTGTGGCGGTCCTTGGGGCTCGCTGCTGGCGAGCTGGGCCTCTCTGGTCTCGAGAAGAACAGAAAAAGTCAGAGCTTAAAACTGATTTCTCAAGAATACGTCCATTATGGTTCAGATGACGAGATGATGATGAGAGGCGTGACGTGCGTACCCGTGCCAGTGAAGCATAGCCTTGAAGTATTGGGGTTAGCCTGCGGGAATTGGCTTTGAAAGAATCTGATGGGGTTAAAGATGGGAAATCTTGGAGCAAGTTTGTGGAAAATACTAGGACAGTGCCGTTCAATAGTGACCCTCAGGACGCTGCAGAGACGTCTGTTTAAGGAAGCGTCCTGACCGAAGGTGTTTAAAAATAGTCAGAACAGGGTAAAAGTACATCAGATCCCAAATCCGAGCAGTAGAGGTCCGGGAAAGCTGCTGGTGGTCCTTGTGCTGTAGGTGTGCACATTTGTTTGGTTTCGCTGTTGGGTTCTTTCTGTGAACAATTCTCTTTTTTTTTTTTCCTGGGTGCATTTCTGCGTTGTTCTAAGTGTGTTAAACTGAATTTACCAAATTTCTTGCAGCCCTCCTCAGACTGAAGGGTTTGGCGTGGTTTGCCGGCTTTGTGTTTTTCTCATAAGGACGCAGACCAGCAGCCCTTCCACCGCTCCCCGGGGGAGGGAGCTTGCCCAAAAATGAACCGTTTCATTCGAAAGAGATAAATTTTACATTTTGTTTCTTCCTTTATCATTTCCCGAGGTAGGATTCTGCCGAGAGAGCAGGAGGAGGGGAAGAAGGAGCACTGAAAATTTTCAGGACTTTTGATGGAAATCTTTTAACCAGCTCCATCCTGTGCCTGCTGAATTACATTTACTGTCGCTTCTGCAGGCTCTTTCGTAGCAGGCTTAGCGCCTTTTCCTTCAGACAGCTCCTTGGACACCCCAGCCCAACCCTTTTGGGACGAGTACGTGGGGTTGTGCTTGGGCCCTTTGTTTCCCAGAGGAGCTGTGCAGCAGTCTGAGAGTTTGAGTGCTGAGAACTGGGATTTTTTTTTTGTTGTTTCCGTGGCATGTCACCGCTGTTACTCACCAGTCGTGTGTTAATATCGAACCGTACCTAAGCAGAAAGCTTTTTAAAGGGATCTAGCTTTCTCTTCTACTTCAGAAAGATTCAGGCTCTTAAACCATCCGCATGCTATGTATTGTGTTTCAGATGCATCGGAAACTTAAAACCGAGGAGCCTTTTTCTGCAGAGTCGCAGGAATCTCCTGTGACTTTTGCTTAGGAAAGCTCCTCCGCTGGCGTTTGCCACGTCTCTGTTCTTTGAGTCAGCTGGCCGCAGGGATGGTAGGAAGTGGGATGGGGGAGGTCAGTTCCTGTGACCATGGATGGTGCTTTCGGCTTTGAAACGAGAGCCGCGGCAGGAGCTGGTCTCCCCTGTTTTTGGTTGTCTGACAGCTTGAGCAAATAAGAAAAAGATGCGGGGGTCTCTGCTTGAACACAAGTAAGTGATACGCATCTCTTGTGATACAGAATTGCAGTCCATGCCAGACTCTCATTTACTTTCTAACGTCATGTTTCCCTGATTGTATCTGTTCCGAAAGCTTACGGTGGTGGCTTGGGTGTCACTCTTGTTACTGAAGGTGACGTTTTGGAGTGCCAGAAGAATGGATGTCGTGTGAAGTAAGTGTGGTCGGTGTCCCTGAGCTGGGTTTGACGCACCGCCCCGGCGCACGCCGCTTTACACCCCGGCCTGGGGTCTTACGGGCCGTGGGCGGGAGGAAGAGGCGAGCTTTTCCCTGGGTTTGAGGAAGGTGCTGGAGCTAGTGAAGCAGTGTAAGAGGGAGAAGAAGGGTGTGCCCGGTGGCAGGGTGGGAAAGGCTGCGCTCCCCCCGCTCGGCAGCGGACGAAGGGAGCGGGTCTGGTGCGGGGCAGCGAGGGAAGCTGGGGAGATGAGGACAGGCAGAGGCTCTGGAGCTGCCGGTCACAGACCGCTCTGGGGATGGTGGTGGTGCTTTGTAACGGACCGGAACGCGCAGGGTCACCTTGTTACTAGAGCTGATGGTAAATCCCATCGCAGTGCGTTGCAGGTGGGACTGTTGACACTGGCTTTTCCAGCAGCAGAGGGAGATCTGTAGCTTCTTTGAAGAAGTCCTTACCCATCTGCGTGTGTAGCAGCCTGAACATGAAGGAGGGAGTATTATACCGCTTGCCAGATTCCTGCTGACACAAGGAAGACTCAATTGGCACCTTTTAATTTGTGTCCGAGTTCCTCTTAGCAGGGTTTTATTTTATTCAGGTGCATACATCAGCTCTGCCCATGAAGCCCTTTGCTCTCTAGCGGTAGGTTTCTGCCTTAAGAGCAGGCGCTGCTCCTTGCAAGGGTTTTAGTAGGGAGGAAGGGCTGGAGAGAGAGAGAACTTCACCGTCAGTGGCAGCCTTAGGGAACGCCCGGGTGGATGTTTCAGTTGAAAATACAGGGATGCTTGAACTGGGCATGCTGAGAGCCTGGTGGTGGAGGTTAGAGGTACGTGGCCCCGGTTCACTTTGTAGCCAAATGTTGGGAAGAGCTAAGTTCCCGTTGAGATGTCTGTTACGATGGCTCGGCAGGGAATAGCTTTCAGAATAGCTCTACATGTTAACAGCTGAGGGTTTTGCTGGTTTTGCTTTTAACTCTGGTCAGTTCTGGGCACCTGCTTAGTAGTCGAGACTCCTGTGAGCTGCAAAGATGTCACTTACCGTTATATAGGTTCTGGCTCATTTATCTTTGTGTATTTTCCTGCAGACAGTTTTTTAAGCAGACTGGTGATGGTTGCTTATCCATTTGATGCACATGATGCATACTACAAAACAGCCTTAGAAATGGAGACACCACTACTGGATGCATTTCTGGATGCAACAGCCAGTGTCTGCATGCAATAGTTTCACTTTTAGATGCTTGAAGAATGATTGGAAAATTATAATGTCTTCCCACGCTACAAGTTGGACCTGATGGGTCGCATTACACTGAGTTACCTTCTGAGGCTTTTGACTTGACTGATGGTGCAGAGAGCCTAAATCGGCAAAGAGTAAAGGAACTGGAAGCTGCCAGAGGCTGTTTAACTCGTAGGTGACAGCAGTGGGTGATAGCAGCGATGGCGGGAGTAGGAAGCCCTTCTGCTGGTCACTAAGACTATTTTCTCTTGCCTCGAGATGGCAGGGAAGGCTCCCCTGAGGAGGAGCAGCGGGAGCTCTGGGGCTGTGCTGCTGAGAGCCCTGGGGAGAGCCCCCCCTCTCCTGGGGGTCCCAGGTTCGGGCATGGCAGAGGGCTCGAGGATTGCCCCTCAGGCAGGCTGTTGAAGTCGTGTCCATCGTGATGGATGGACGGATGGACGCATGGAGAAATCCCCCAGTGGTATAATATTCTCGGTGAAAGCAAACTTCTAGAGGAGGTCTTGCTTATAATGCCTTTCCAGTGTGATAGTCGGAAGAGCCTGTTTCTGTTACTCCAGCGTTTGTCGGCCCTTTTACCCCGAGTGCGCTCGCCATGCCTCGTGCGGGGGTGCGGACGTGGGCTAGCCTGATGAGCTTTAGGCTTTCTTCAATTCAGCTGAATACTGCAAAAATCTGCGCAAGAGGGCTGGGTGAGAAGTCCTTCTGTGGGATCAGCAAATGTAGGATCTGCCAAACCAGTACCTTGGCATAACCTTTCTGGTTCTTGCTGCTGTTTATCACGGGCCTCCAAGACATTTCGGTATTTTAAGCTGGTATTATTTTTGAACGCTGCTACCTGGGGACTAGGTGCCAAGCGCCAGGTCTGAACCTGGCTTTTGCGCTGGGAGCAAAGGCTGTGACCTGGAGTTCAGCCACTTGGGTTCAACTGGTTTCTTTACTACTACGCTCAGTGGAGCATCAAAATCCTTATATTTTATCTTAAGCTAATAGAAAAATATATCATAGCCTTCAAGCGACAGCATCTAAGAGAAATTTTTCAAAAATGCGGGCTTTCTTCTGGGTGCAGACAGCTTAGTGAGGGTAAAGGGAGATCCTTGAGAAATTTCTCTGCGCCATGAAAGACTTTCCCAGTGGCATTGACTTCCGTCAGAAAGACTGGAGTTATTTTTCCGTTTTAGTGGCAATATAAATTGTATAATATCTTAGGCATTTTCAGAAGTTTTGTTAAAGTGTTACCTTAGGAGGAGCCTTAAATACATATTATTTATTAATATAATACAAAAAAATTCTCTCTGGAAAGCATCATCTTTGTCTCCTCCTGCTTGGATTGTTTTTGACCAGAAAAATTGTAAGCAGCATTGTTCCTGTGAGTAGAATGGTGAAAAAGCCATGAAATTACTTGAGCTTAAATACTTCAGAGATGCAAGGACTGGACTTAGCAAGGCTGCGTTTTCCAGCAGAGTTCTATACGTTTGGAAGCGCACGCTCAGGTTTTTAGCACTCTGCCTGGTGTGCCCGCACCGGAGATGCTGGCACGCTCCACGTCCCGATGGGCTGCCCGGAGCTGCTGCAGGCATCCCGGGATCAGCTGTGAAGTCAGCATTAGCCGGGCTCACTGGGAATAACAGTTTATTAGTAGGAGCCTTTTATAAGGTTTGGACACAACTAACCCTTTTTTTTGTCAATTTGCACATACCAGCGTGCTTCCCAAGCACTTCCGTGGCAGTTACAGCTGATCCAGTCTAGGGAGGGTTTGCACAATCCAGCGCCGGACCGGAGAGCCAAGAGGAGGTGGTGTCTGCGTTGGGCCCTGCGGGTTTGGGGGATGCGGGAGTGCAGGCGATGGGGGGGCCCGTCACCCGCTCCCACCTCTGGAAGCATCTGGCAGGACCACGGACATCTTGAGGGGGGCCACTTGGGCTATGCCTGGATCTTACTGATGTTGTCCCTCTTGTTTTCCATTCCCGGGAGCCCCTGGAGCACGCTCAGCAGACAGTGGGTTTTCTTTCGGAGAATTCCACGTGAAATAATCCAGTAAATCTTGTTTTCACAGATCATTTTATAGCGCTTGAAAAAATATGTAAGGAAAGTGGATTTTTGTCTTGTGTGCAAAAAGCAGCCCTTAGGGGCCACATCAGAGATGAATAGAGAGAACCATCTTGACTTAAAGAAAATAAAAAAGAATAAAAGCTACTTCTGTGGTTTCACCCATGCATATTTTTCTTGATTTAGGGCCAGCACCACATTTGGTGTTTAAGGCACTTGTGGCTTTCCAAGTTCCTCTTCTTTCCAACTACTTATCAGTTTCATTTTCTGCTTTATGCCCACTTGCTCTTTAGTTGTACTGTCAATAAACGCGTGGGTGAAGGGCAGGTAGTAGATGAACAGCGCTATATTTTCAGCAGTAACCTGTACATGCAATATACAAGATGAGATAAAATATTGTATGTTTTGAGGACGATGGATGTATTTTTCTTCCTTTTTTACTTTAATGTCAGGTCTTTTTTAATGGGACGTAGCATAAGGCTTCGTGAAGTATTTGCTCTGCAAATGCCTCTGAGCAAAAGTCCTGGAGCGTTCGAAGCCAAGTTCAGAGCTTGTTTCAGGCAAGATGGACCTGGTTGTTGAGTAATTACCAGGGGAGGATCTTGTGCCTTGGCTGTGTGGTAGGATTATGCAGCAGAAGAGAAGAACTCGTATGTGGATTTATAAAATGAGGATCAAACCACTTTTCAGTCACGTGAGCAGGTCACGAGAGCTTTTAGCCTAGACGTGAAAGGGTGTCTGGCGGTGCCCTGCACTTGGAAGCACAGAGGTGACCAGTGGCCCTTACTGCTGCCGGTAAGAAAGGAAGGTTGTGGGACCGGCTTTCCCAGCGCTGGACTGCACTGGGAGAGGAAAAGGAACTGGGTTTGAGTTCCTTCTGGAACTTTACTATACAGCCCCTGTTTGTGGCGGTGGTTGAAGAGGCACAGGGAGTGCTCAGGGCAACTGGTACTTACCCCGGGTCTGCGCAGGGGGGGCTGGGCTGAGGGTTCCCGGCTGGGGTCCCCCAGGGATGGGGTGCCTGCGGGCAGGAGCTGTGGCTCTCTTCCCTGGGCTGCAGCGGGAGGGCCGTGGCCACCTCCAGCATCGCCCGGGGGCTCCAGCGCCCACCAGAGACGAGGCCGGTGCTGTGCTTGGGTGATCGAAGGACGTAGCGTGGTTAGAGGTGTTTTCTCTTGTAGGCACAGAGAATTGGATCATTAATGCGATTTTTAGGAAAATACAGCATTGCTGGATTGCCTTCCAGTTGCTGGCATTGGTGAATACCTACTGAAACAGTCTCCTGTATGCTGCCCTTTTTATTTCCTCGAATTAGAGCTTTTCCTTTCTGCACTGCTTTAATTTCTTGCTGCGCTGAGCGGCTGTTAACCAGGAAGAAGTCTCGGGCCTTTCCCCAAAAAGTTGGCCTGTCGCACGCTGCCGTTGCTGTCACAGGGAGCTCCCGGTACCCGGAGCTGAGGCATCTGCGTAAGCTCTTTCCCTGATGATGTGTTTGCAATAATCTATTAATCTGCTCTAATAATCTACTCTACTTTCACTGCATTTTCCTGATAAGTGAAATTATATTTGAATAAAAAATAGTACTTATAAATTCCGGGCTTCAGCTGGAAGGATGTTTTAATAGCTGGTCTCAAATCTGCTGAAAAGCAGATTTTATGGTGGAAATGCTAATGAACCTTCAACAGGAACAACTGGCAGCCGTACCGAGGCATTCAGGGGTGGTATATTTGGGTGTCGGAGATCAGTAAATAGATTTGTGCCATCTGAATCTATTTTTGTCAGCAAAATTGACTTTAATATTTTATGCTTATTTAAAGAAAAAAATAAATCTGTATTGCTGTGAAAGTTTCTTCATTTTGAGGCCAGCTCTCAGCTAATCTTCCCAAGCCGTCTGTACGGTTCAGATTTCAAAGTCTTTATTCAAAAGGTCACATCCTGATTTAATACCATTAGTATAAACCCAGGATAATTTAGTTGATGTGGATGGAGGTGCTTGTCATTTCAGGTTTTTGATCTTAATACAAATCTGGCCAAGAGTAGGTTGCGTTTGTGCATTTGTCATGTTCTTCAACACATCACAGGAAGGCAAAGACGGATTTTCCACATTTAGAGGAATCCTTTCTACATGATGCAGGTCGCCTCTCACTCCAGCAAGATGCTGGTAATTTCAGCTAGTCCACTTTAAAACAGGAATATGGAAAGAATGTTTGTCATGCTTTCTTTGCCATTTTTTGTATGGATTAGCGTTCAAATTTCTGTATTTAATACATTTTCTGCTTCTCAGTACTGCCGGAAGCATATATATTCATGTGTTCATATGCAGCAATTTTAAACCGCAGTCCTTTTAAAACTCTTTTTTTTTTTTTTTTTTTTTTACCTTTTTATGACGCACTAGTAAAGCTGGCGTGAGGATTTCATGTAGCTGTACGCTTGCCACAAGTACAAAAACAACCCCAAATCAAAAAATGCGGTATCCGCTATGTGAAAGTGGATATAGTGGTTTATTTCCACAGTGCCCATAGAAATGAATGAAGAATGTTAAATTAAAAGACAAACAAACATATTAATCACTTCTTTCCCTGTTTTCCCACTGGATCATATCTAATGGCATCTCCTAGACCGGAGCCTTTTGAAGGAATGTTAATATTTTATGTAAGGAGGGTAATAAATAGCGGCAAAATGCAGCTTGAGTGATGAAATCTCCTGAAGAAATGGCACTCGTACCGTCCGTCGTGTGTGTCCCCCCCCGACACATTTCTAATTTGCCATAACTTAGGTGTATTTTACCAAATAACACGATGATGTATGTTGGAGCACTTGTATTTCTGTTTGGAGAAATCCTTTTGAAATGGTTTTAATCTTTTATATATACTCTTTTATTTTGGAGGTCCATAATGAAGAAGTAAAGACTGCAGGATAGGAATACTGAAATTCTGTCTGTCTTACCAGCCAGCTAGTTTGACATGATTATTAAGGCTGGATGTATTGGTTGTAATAACGCGTGAGGGAATGGCTCAGCCCTCTTCTGCCCCTCCCTTTGCTCAGGAACTTGGATGAGCGATACGCTTCTGGAAGTAGCACCAATTTTCTTCAGGATTAATAGAATGAAATAAATACTGACTTTTCCTCTCCTCTTCCCCTCAGGTTGCCCTTGTTCTCCTTTTCAAATCAAATGTCACATTGACTCAAATCCGGGGTTGGAAGCGTGTGGGGAACTGCAGCACATCAGCCCGGCGCAATGTATCCATCAAACTGGAAGGAAGCCCAAAACCAAAACTCCGCTGGCCAAAATGCATCCTCTGCAGAAACCCCAAGGCAAGTGGCTTTGTCCTTCCCGCTATTGTACGAGCTTCTATCGCACGTGAAGTGTGATACTTTTAAATGAATCGTTTTAATTTTAGGTCACAGCAGAATAGTTAATTTCATGTTCTAAGGTTCAAGTACAGCTGGTAGGGTTTTATTATCTTCATTTTTTCTAATGTTAGATAATGTCTTAGGGAAGCTGTCAAGAAGAAATCGATTCAGGAATAACAAATTACTGAACTTGTCCATCTGTATTTCCTGTACTGTTGATATACCTCATGCAGCTGTGAAGTGTAAGTTTAATTTAGCAATATTGTTTTCATTCTTCATTATTTTTTTTTTTAAAGTATTTAGGTAAGAATAGCTTATTGTTTAAACCTGGTCTGTTTTCCATTTATTGTAAGAACTATGCAAAGCAACAGGAAATGCCTAAATGGAACAAATGTATTTTAAAAATGAGAGATAGGAGCTAAACCCGTCATATGCAAGGGTAGCACATGGGCTGTGGTCATGAGTCTGTAGTCAAACCGGCAGTGATCCCAAAGTTTGGTAGAAGAGAAACCAGGAAGAAGCATGTTCCAGCCGGCCTCCAGGCAGGTTGTCTGGTCTCCCCAAGCTTTTCTTCCCCAAAACTTCTGAATGCTAAAAAAAAAAGACTGCAGTAAATGTCTTGAAAGAGGATAAATTGGTTTCGTGTTTCTCCATCAGTGCAATTACATGTAGTCTCCCTTTGTAATGGCAATTTGTCAAGTGCTCCCACTGCCACCACCTCCTGCTTTCTAGAATTAGTTAAAATACTGTGTATAATGGGTGCTTGCCTTAAGGTAGTTACGGATGCAGAAAGCTTATAGACTGAGAGGCATTTGGAACAAGGAAGGGTGGGCCCAAAGGGGATTATAATTTCATAAACCAAGTATTTTTTTAAGAAGCATGTCCATGTGATAGATGGTCATTGGCACGTAATAAAAAGAGAAAAAATATTTTGGTGACCATTGGGGTGTGTTGTACAACCTGAGCCTCTTCGCCACCACCCCTCCATTCAAACGCCTATACGAAAGCAATTTTCTGATACGCATTCAGCCTTGAACAACTACAAAGAAAACATTGTATTTTCTGGTTCTGGAAGTAGACCTTAAATGTTAAAAATACACTACTTTACACTTGAAACCTCTCACGAGGTCTGTGTGTTTATGGAGCTTTCACCTTGAGGTCTCGGTTGTCCAGGTTTAATTAGTGGGTGTTCCACAAATGTTGTTAATACTAACAGTAAAAAGGGATAGCAGAAGTGTCTGTTCAGTAAGACATGGAATGAATTCGGCTGGCGTAGATCCTTTGCTGTTTTACTGATCGCAATGATTTCCAATTACTGAGGACATAGCCTGGGTTTTTTATATGTAAGTATTTTAGAAAAGTTGGAGGGAACCTGCTTAGGGGGGTTCAAATCATGCTGAAAAGTTATCCAAGTAGATGAGTCCAATCTATTTCCATCGCTGAGACAGGTCCTGCTGCTGCTTTCTGCTGCTCACACACATCCGAGCTCTCTCCCCCGTTACAGCTTAGCACCAAAGAAGTCAGTGTATCTTACTGCCTGGTTAACGCTCTGGAAAGGAGGGAAATTTGTTAATGAGCTGAAATGAACACCCACAGATAAAATGCTTTCTTGACTAGTTAGTCTTGCTAATACTTTTTTGACCCAACCCAGTTTGTTGGGCTTCTTGATGTCACTGTAAAAATAGTCCAAGAAGAAACAGGAGTCCCCATCTTCCTGAAAGACACTTCTTTGTCATAAATTTTAAATAATGGTTTTATTATTTCACTTCTTTGTAATAAAACTACTTTTAAAAAGTATCTGCTGTTAGCTTACATATGGCAGTAGAGAACAATACGTACAATACTTTGCAAGGAAGGGAAGGTGGTACAATTTTTCTTCTCTTCACTTTTATTGACTTTGTAAATTTGAAGCAGCTTTTCTCCTTTGTATAGTCCATTGATCTCCTGTTACCGTATGGGTTGTATACCCTGTAAGGAAAGGAAAACATTTTGTGCTTCTGCAGGAAAATGAAATAATCAAAATAATAATTAAAAAAATTGTTTTTATTAAATTGACTGTATTGATGTTGACATTTTTCCTATAAACCATCCATGCTTCCTCTTGGTGGCTGTGTCCAAAAAAAAGTAGTTGTGACAGTGTGGTGCATTTCCTTGCAGCAGACATAAACCTTTCCTCAGTTTTTTCGTGGTATTTTTATGCAAGAACCTTTCTTCCAAGGGCTTTCTCCCTAGAGCTACACGGATGCCTCGTTAAGGTCTGTTTCTGGTTGATTTGTTGGGTGGGACATGCTGGCATCACCACCTGAGACTCTAGGAGCAGCTCTCCACCCCCACCCAAGGCTGCGCTGTTGGGTCATTTATTCTTTTTTTGAGTGGATTCACTTCCCAGTATAATCTTCATAACCCTGTAACCCTTCATAATCTGCTTCATTGTGTATTTTTTTAGGTCTCTTCTTGTCAAGGGACTTTCACTGAAGTAAATCTGCAAGTTGAACTCGCACCACTTGAATTTCTCTCCATTAGGTCCTCCCAGCTGGGATGGGTGGTGGGAATGCCTCCACCCAGTCGCTAAGGAGTGTGTTGATTGTTTGCACTGCTGTAGGGGAGGCACTTGTGGGAGAAATTCATGGGCTGGGGGGCTGAAGTAGTGCAAAGGCTGAGATGCTCATTGTCCAGTGAGGGAAGGGTCCTTGCTCCCTGCTGTTCTCCAGACCCAGGGCCAAGGCTGGACTGTACTTTCTCCCACATATTTAACCTCACCTTTTTTTTTCCTCTTTTCTTCTTCTGTCCTGCTGCTTCTCGTTATTTCACTTGTTCCTTCTGCAACAAAGATTTTGTGTCTTGGAATCTGCCTCCTCCAAATAGCCATGGGCTGCTATAGAAAAACTTCAGCAGGAGGAGGACTGGGGAAATACCATACTTTTCTCCACCAGTTTGTTTGTCTGTGCACAGGATGGCACTGGAAGTGGTATCCAAGGTCATACCATCCTGCTTTGTGGCTGGGACCTGGAGCGAGATGATAGCAGCATTGGTTCCTGCCTGGGCCAGGACTCGTGGAAGGTGGCTTCAGAGCGTGGGCAGGAGTTCTGCCTGGGCTCCCACTTTGGGACCTGGATGCCAACCTAAAAGCAGCACCTCTTTTTTTTTCTGGGACTGACCCTTCATTTAGTACTGACGATGGTGGCACACATGCAGATGAGCTCATCTACTGGTGTTTGGTTTTAGTGTGCAGATCTTTGATTCACTCTTTTGAGAACTCTAAAATGGTTTTGAGTTTAAAAGTCTGCTTTGTGATATGTAACGCTGCTTCCTTGTGAATTCTGAATGTAGGTTTTTGTGTCAGCTCTAGAGTAGACAACTTGTGTGGTTTAAATTTTGCTTTGTAAGTAGTGCTTGGTAAGGTCAGCAACTTTGCCTCTGTGCTGATGCCTCCATTTCTCAAAATTATTTCAGTAAATAAAGATCCAGAACTAACAACAGTGGTTTCCTCCTTCCTTGTTGTCCAGCGCAGAGTGTGTTCTCTCCGGTGGTTGAGGACACTGACAGGAGGACGTAGAAGGTTTGCATGGAGAGCAGTGACCGCTGCTCCCAGTGTAACTGCTTTGGCAGTAACTTCAGGGTTGAGTGTTGAGGACCAGTCTGAAGGTGTGCAGGGCCTGACAGAGGATGGGGGGAGGTTCTCACCTGCCTGCTGCATTATCAACCTTCTGTAAAGAGCCTAGAGTTGACTTTTCTGACTAGGTGAGCCAGATGGTTGCGTGGATACTTTTTTTTTTTTAAGGTTGTTTTCTTTTGTTTTAGAAGGAGAAATGCGGCCAGGCGCTCACTGATCACATGGTGTGCAAGTAAAAACCTGGTGAACAAAACATAGAGCTCCACCATCCCATGTATATGCAAGATGATTTTCTTTTCCCGTTTGCCTGCTGTTCTGGTGTAAGGTAGCTTTTGTGGTGGTGTTTTCAAAATTGAACCATAACACCTTTATTTTAAGACAGGAATTCCAGATGGTTTTGGAGACTGGGCAAATCAATCCTTTTATAGGAAGTGTCCCATTAAAGCTCAAATACTTAGAAGGTTTGATTTTCTTCTTTGGTGCTGAAATAAACTCAGTAATGTAGGTAGCTTAGAAGCTGACCTGTACTCAGAGCTCAGAAGCTCTTCAAGAGCCCTTTGCGGCTGACTTCAGACAACGACCGTCCGTAGCAGCTCCCCATCCACCGGAGCAGGGAGGACGTCCGGGTGGTGTGGAGCTCAGAAAAGGGGCAGAGCCTTTGGCGGGCTAGGGACAACAGGAATTGGCTTTTGAGGTGCGTATGCCTCCGTTTAGCCCCCTAAAGAAAGTAACCCTGAAATTACATTCAGAACAGTTGGTAATTGCAGCTCCATTACAGTGTTAATGACATTACGCTGATGTGCCATATGGACCATTTAAAAATTGGAAATGCTTGAAATAAATTGTTCTTGAAAATGTCGTTTAACAAAACACATATTTAGAGTTTCCTCATTTAATATGTTAACTCTTTGGAGAGGCTGGACCGAGGGGACACTTGGCAGCACCACTCCAGCTAGCATCCGCCGTGGGAGAATTGCGCAGTCGGTTTTCCTACCTCTGGCGTCAGGTCTGCCTGTGTGAGGTTGCTTTCACCATATGAAATGGTGACAGCACGTGAACCCGTTGCCATGGGTTCCTGCTTCTCTATTTCCAGACCTATTTACTCTGCAATCAATGTAAGGTCTGAATAATTTTTTTAAAAGTACGTCGCTTTTTTTTAAAAAATACTGTATTGAACTTTGTACCTTTGCCTCCTAGTGAATCCTTAAGCAGAACGTATACGTTGTTACAACATGCGTTTTATTTATATGGTTTACAGCTCAGTGTTCAACCAAAAGAGGAAGGAAATTTATGAAGACTACACCACAGAAGAGAGGGGGGGGGAGGGAGAATGGAAGGAAGAACAGCTATTATGTTCTGCCTGTGGCGGTTCTGACCAAGCAAATGCAAGGCACTGAAATCCATGGTGGGACTGGTTTTTGGTGGTTTGTTTTGGATTTCCCCCCCCCCGCTTTTTTCCTGCTATAGGAGATGGAACAGAGTGCCTGAGTTTTGAAAAGTCATGGGAGTCACTAACACTCGTTAGTGTGATGGAGATGGTGAGCGCATTTGCAAAATGAAGTGTGAGCTGTGCATCCTGTTTGGTAATCAAGGAAGCGGTAAAAATTCTGCAAGCAGCTTGATTTGTTAAAATGTCTGGTATGGCAGCAGAAATACAGAATAGAAGCTCGTCATTTTTCTTTAGTGTACAGCGGCTTGCATTGATGTAAGAAATACTTCAGGACTGCAGCTGGGCACTTTGGAAAGGATGGTGAAAGAATGGCTACCCCTCGGTCTGCATTGAGCACTTGGATTTTGTTCCCAGTTTAGGATAAAGAAGATGGAGATTTATCCTCCTGTTTTTTCCCCTCTCTTTTATTAGTACCTCCTAAGCCTGTCCATCTCAAACCTGGGCAGGAAAGAATTCCTCCTGCACCTTCTCGGCCTTTGCCAGCTGATCCCAAGTCGTCGAGGAGCTTGGCACCTGGAGAGGAAGAAATACCAATATCAGCAGGAGTCAACACACTCATTGAGAAATTTGAAAGTATTAGGTAAATATGGCTTTGTGAGATCTGCTCTTTTCTGCATTTTTAACGTAGAAAGTCACAGTAGAAAACAATTGTAATTTTCAGGTAGAAACTCCTCTCTGGATGTCTTCTACTGGAAGTGCAAACTTGGCTGACTACACAATTATTCTTTTCTTTTTTTTTTTTTTTTTTTTTTTTTTTTTTAATAAAAGCATGTATTTCAGTAACTTTTAGTTTGTAACATACAGTTGTTCTTAAGGAGCTTAAGACCTGCTGAATTTGGTAAGTGTTCTACCAGAAACAAGTAGCTCAGAGTCTGCTTTTAGTAAACTGACTTGATGGCAGGATTGGGTTTTGCATTGTAGGAACTTGATTATTGTGATATAAAATAATTGAGTTTTCTGTCTAAGATTCAGTAAACATACTGTTAGCTAGCTTCTTGGAGGCAGGGCAGAGTGAAACCACAATGTACAGTGTGGGGAACAGTGTTTCCTCTGAAACTCTGTATAACAGACATTAAACAGGATAATGTATTTGTGTTTTGCTGTAAAACCAGCTCATTTTACAAACACGTGGAAACTCTCTCTGAAGGCCAAAATCTGCCTGATTGCACTAAATGATTTTTTTCTAAAGAGGGAGATGGAGACAGAGACTCCGTACTGTGCCTTGGAGCGTGTTGTCACCTGGGTGAATCTGGTGGGGTGTCTTTTGAAAACAAAAAGTAGTACCTGCTTGTGCTTCGAAACCGTCCTCTCTCTGGCAGAAAATACCTTACCCCAAAGGCTTTGTTCTGTTGAAGAACATGAGTTCCTATTTAAATGAACCCTCAACCAAATGCTTCTTTTAAAAGATGATTCCTCCCTCCCCGAACCTTCAAACCAAACTGTTCTTCAAGGCAACATGGGGAGTATTAAAGGCCCGGGATTCTAGTGGGGCCATTTCAGTAAAACTTATGGCTAGGGGCAGTGTGTTTTTATCGGAAATTGTTGGTGAATATTATTACGGCACTGTGTGCGAACTGCCTCCTCGGATTGTAAGGGGGGTGCTAGAAATGCAACTTGAATCAAATGATTTGAAACCTCTGAGTGCTAATATGAATGACTGTGGTGCTTTCTCTTCACCTGCAGGCAACCTGTACATATTCTTCAAAGAAACCAGCTAAATTTAGCTCTTAAGATGGAACCTGGCCTGGACTCATCCAAACAACTGAGCTCGTGTGACTGCGACGTGGTGGCTTGCAGCAGCTCTTCCACAAATGAAAAGAGTGAACCGGATGAAAACGAGCCAGACGTACCGTGCAGCGCGGATCTATCTAACACAGACATAATGAAAATTAAAGAGCTAAGCATAGGCGATAACAAAAGCCATGAAGACTGTACTGCTGTGACTGTGAGCAAAGAGCCCTCTGGAGAGCTTGGCAATAAAGACTCAACTGCAGAACTGAGCAGTAATGGTAAAATTCCCAACAGAGACAGTGGCATCGACAGTCCTTCTTGTAGTGTGGCAGGGGAAACCTTCCCCAGCGAAGAGGGTGCAGAGCAAAAGAAGCCCAGCGTGACTGGGAACCCAGGGGAGATGGAACCTGACAAAAAGAGCAGCAAACCTTCCTCTGCAGAGCAGAAGAGAGACTCCACGCAGGATGAAGACAGTGACATTGATGAAGGAAGCAGTGAGGAACAAGAGACAGCAGAAGTGCCAAAGTTAGAATATTTGGATGTAAACAAGGTAAGGTAGTTTGTTCATTACTATTAAGTGCTCTGAAACCGGTTCCTCACTCTGCATCACTTTCATACGTTGTTTGGGTTTTTTGTTTGGTTGATTTTACATCAAAGGATCGTGACAGTCATTATAATTTCCTGCTTGATGCAGGTCGTAACTTATTCCTGGCCTAGATAGTATCTTTTAGAAGGTTCCCAGTCTTGATTTAAAAGATTTCATAGAAAACAATCCATCATAGCCAGAGGTTAGTTGTTAAAATGTAAGTGCTTTTGTAGGCAAAGACTTACACCTTGTGTTTGTTGTTTAGAGTCGTCTAGGTTCAGCTTCTAGTTGTTAGATCCCATTGTCTTCGGTGAGGCTCCGTGATGTGCAGGGGCTCAGGGATAGTGCGTCTTGCAGGGTCAGGGCCTTGCATCCTAGAAGGACATGCTTGATGGAAATCTCTTCTAAAAGTAATTTTTTTTTTCTTTTTACACAAAGTCTGTGCTTCTATTGGTGTGACTACTTTTGAATGCAAAGAAGTTGTTTTGAGGGTAGTTATATCAAAGTTTATCAGGCAGTGTAGTCACAGGCCAAGGGGAATGGCCTGAAGCTGCAGGAAGGGAGATGGAGATGAGGTCTGAGGCAGCAATCGAAGGATTGCTCACCCTGTGAGGGTGCTGAGGCCCTGGCACAGGGTGCCCAGAGAAGCTGTGGCTGCCCCTGGCTCCCTGGCAGTGTTCAAGGCCAGGTTGGATGGGGCTTTGGGCAACCTGGGCTGGTGGAGGGTGTCCCTGCCCATGGCAGGGGTGGGACTGGGTGGGCTGGTAGGTCCCTTCCAACCCAAACCAGTCTGGGATTCTGAATTACTCTTCAGTAAACTGTAGCTAGAAGAGATTTTCCTTGAATCCAGAGTAATGCAGTCCAGGCTGTTGTGTATTTGCTGCAGCTGTATCAGATTAATGACAGATTCCTTTGATTATCTGTTTATCAAGACAGTTATTTTTGGAAATAGTGATGATAGAATGGGTTAGATTTTTCCAGAAAAAGAGAACAGAAGATGCTTTGAGAAAAATGTCTGCAAAATATTCCTCTTTTTCTTTGGTGAGGCTTTTTATTTGTGTTTGGGGATGTTTTGGGATTTTTTTTTTTTCTCCCTCAGCCATCATGACAGTAAAGTTATTATTTTGGGGTTTTGAAAGAATATGATGAGCACGAGCAGCTAATGAACTGTAGCTAGTGAACTGTAGTGTTCGTACCTCAGTTTGTGCAAATCAGGTAGTTCTGCTGAAATCACCAAATATATCCTCATCTGTGTACGTCAAGAGCTTGTCCCTTGGGCCGTGTGGCAGTTCCAACTCATTCAGTAGCTTCTGGGCCAAATTGGCCAGTGACTACTGAAGGGCCCTGACAATTGCTGCGCGGGTGTGTGGTGTGCAAGAAGTCCTGGCTCTCAGAGCTGACAAGTACGGTTTGAGGGTACGACGAACGCTCTGCGGTGTTCCCTTTTCTCCCGAGAACAGAAGACAGCCTGATGAGGCAAACGTACCTACAGGAAGGTCTGAAAAAGCCCCAGGCTTTCTCTCGCGAGTGCGTTGCCCTTCCTCGTGCTGCTTTACCTCACTCTGCAGGGCTGCGCTGCCCAAGGACCTCTGTCTTTTATCTTAATGGAGGGGGGTCAGCAGAAATCACCTTAGTGATGGAGACTCCAGTTAAGGTCTGTCTATTAACACAGCACCTAATGCATCCGTCAGCGTGCGGTACCTCTCCAGTAGTCTGCAGGGGAAACCTTCTTTACGTCTCAGACGGGCAGCATCACCATCACGGCACGAGGTTCCTCGCCGGCTGCTGTTGGTTTTCCTTCATCTGCGTGTTTATACGTACACACACCCCCTGTGAAATACTTTCATTATTTTATATTCATAATATATGCGTATGTGCATGTATGCAACTGAAATATTATTTAAAAGATGGTTTCTTAGTTGCAACATGCCAGCAAGAAAATAATGCATTAAATTAAAAAAAAAATCTTTAATCTGGTAATGAAATTTATGTAGTGTCAAACCAACTGTGGCAAAGCCAACCAGAAGACTTTACTGTATGGTTAAGAAGTGCTTTACTGACAAATACCAATGTTTTGTAAGACATAAGAATTTTGATGGCTGGTTTATGTCTTGTTCCTTAGGTTGAGTATCCGTGTAGTATGAAATAATGCTGATAAAACATAGAGTTATGAGGTCATACTTACCCGTAGCATGCTTGGTGAATTTAAAAAAGAAATCTCTAGAGGAAGGGTTTTTTGTTTGTGCAACTCTTCCTCAGGAAGCCCATTTGTGTGATGCATTTGGAGTTGATTTCGCCTTCAGAAAGGTGATTTTGACACTGACCTACCTTAGCTTGTTTTTGCAGCCACGTGGAGGAGGAAGGCTTAGAGATTCTCTGCCTCCTCTGTGGTGTAAGGCTTGTGCCCTCTTCTGGGGACGCGGCGTGTGAAGCCAGTTTGTGTGTTAGGTGTCCACATCAGCCTCCCGCTCTCCCCTTCAATTCTGCTGCAGATTTGGGGCAGCGTGGACTGTGGGTTAGGGTAAAGGGCCATGGCTTCCAGCGAGGAGAGACAGCGCCGTTCGAAGCTGACTTGTTCGGTGATTATTCTGGGGCTGGAAGTTCACATCACCCTTGACGAAACGGGTGATTTGCCAGAAAACAAGGTACCTGCCACGCTGGGAGGAAGAGAGGGGCGTTGGGTCAGCAGCAGCTAGCGTGAGAGCTGGGGAGGCCCCGGCTCCTCCCGAAAGCTTTGTCTCGGGAGCCAGTGTCTTCTTCCCGCTCCCCCCTTCCTACTCCTAGTGCCCGGCTTGGCAGCTGCACGACGGAGGTAACCGGCGCTCTCATTAAGTATGCAAGTTTCCAGAAAGCTTTGTTAGGGTTGGAGGAGGATGCATAACAAGTACAGCTGCAGAATGATTTAATGACGGCTCAGTAACTCCTAGGATATCAAGTTAAGTGAAGCTCATGAATAAACATAACTAGGAAAAAAAAAATCAGATTTGCTTTTTTCTTCTCTAATTTTCTACTTCAGACATCTCTCCATCCACCACCCAAGCTTTCACACATCCCGTGGCTGGTGAAGTAACATTGCCTGATACATGGCTCGTATGGTTTTATTTAGTCTAGGTCTAGCTCTGCAGCGTGATGTGCCTTCCTTTGGGAGTCTGCAGCGCAGTCGTAACAGGTCTCGCTATTAGCACACAATTATTGGAATATGTTTTAAAATCTTAGGAGTGACTTACTGGGATTTCCAGTTATCTTTTATCAAAATGAAAATGAATAAGAGGAGCTTATTCGTTTCGATAATGTCTCAGAAAATGTCAGGAGCTCCAAGAACTGAGGCATGTTAGCCTTGGTGGTTACAAAAAAAAAAAAAAAANGAAAAAAAAAAAAAAAAAAAAAAAAAAAGACATAAAAGTGAGACTGAGAGGCGGTCGTGCTGTGTAGTCATACCTGAGGCTTCTGCTGACTGCCTGGGAGCAATGGAGTAATGCTTCTGAGATGGCTAACCCTTCTTCATAACTTTCTATTTAGATAGTTTTCACAAAGAGTAATACGTGCTCATTAGTAATCACCAAAAAATGCTTTTCTCCATCTGTTCTGCTTCCTGCTGGGTAAAATAGTAATAACGAAGTCCCACGTGGGCCTGATGCAGTCACTGAGACACGCTTCCACTCTGCCTGTACGTAGCTGGAATTTCACTTCTGATTTCATTGTACAGCGTGTTGGAAAATTTGGCCTGCAGTCCTGCAAGTCAGACCTTTGGGTAAGATTATCTCCAGCTATAGTCTGAAAAAAATTTGCATAGGTCAATGTTTTAGTCATAGCGCTGGTTAAGAAAAATGAGATATGTTCTC
>VXBL01003181.1:46464-126285 GCA_013400195.1 Aramus guarauna
TTTTAAATACCCTAAGGAAAATGAGATTGCAGTACAATGAAGAAGATGACAACAAAGCATAAAATAACTTTTCTTTATTGTTTTCAGCATTTTTGAGTAGGGATTTGTGTATAATCTTTCTGGGACCGTCTGCATTCTTTGTAGGGGTGACCGGTGGGATTTTAAAGCATAGCCGTGTATGATTTTAACCTAAGCCATGTCCCAGCAGCTTTCTTGCAAGCTTTGCTGAAAGCCTCCTGTGCTAGTGATGCTAACTGAATGTGGTTGTATGAAAAACTGTTGCTCCAGGGTATTGCCCACGTTTTCTCGTATCAAGCCTTTGGTTTTTACTTTAAATTTTCATTTCAAATTTACTTTTCACGGTAGCAAGCACAGTCTTTGCATGCGTGAATCGGTGGCCCAGGTGTGCTGGGTGCCTGGCCAGGCGGGTGAGTGTGCGCGCAGGAAGCGGTGATGCGCTTGCGGCCGCTCGCTTGCACAACTTGGCTCAGCCCGGGTTGTATCTGGGATTGGGGTGTTTGCGGTGCGGACGTATTCCCGCCACAGACGTGAGTCTAACCTTTATGAGAAGCTGGTTCTGTTTCAGGCTGGCGTTTCCTTTTTCTTTAAAATGTTTTATAGACAGTTACAGCCAGAAATGAATTTTTGAACCTTCTGCAAATAAGGGAAAGAGCATCGTGCAACTGCTGCTTTGGGCGCTGGAGTGAGCTTCCTGTGTCGAAGTCAACACCTCCGGTTTCCCTTTTCTGA
Source organism: Aramus guarauna (assembly GCA_013400195.1). Taxonomy (NCBI): domain Eukaryota; kingdom Metazoa; phylum Chordata; class Aves; order Gruiformes; family Aramidae; genus Aramus; species Aramus guarauna. Next base: position 47,215 of record VXBL01003181.1, read on the forward strand.
TCTCTGTTGCCACCTCGCCAGCTAAACTGTTCTAACAAGCCCCTGCAGTATGTACAGATGTGACGTATGGATGTGGACGACGGTCATAACGTGCTGTGGCTGTGCCGGGCAGTCAGGCAGCAAGCGCGCGGGGCAAAGCAGGAGTGAAATAGATTTACACGAATCAAGCAGCCTTAAATCTGTGTAGGGTGGAAGATTACAAATACTTTACATTTCTCTGTCTTTTATGCGCCTTGTAAATGGCATGTTGTTTTTCCAGGGCTTCGTTAGTAAGGTTAAATATGCTTCACTGGTACGACTTAAAAACTGAAACTGCAGAATATCATCTACACTTGAGTTTGCAAATTTGTTTGACGTTTCCTTTAGAAACAGACCATGAAGTACCTGCTCACAGTGAACTGAATTACGGCTCAGGCTTTGTTAAAGCTGTCCTGCCGTGGCCCAGAAAAGGTTAGAAGAATGGGACTGCCTCACCTTTAACTAATCTAGTATTTAATTTAAAACGTTATGTCCATTGAAAGGCAAATGTGCTGCAAATTAGCCTGAAAAGCATGTCTGTCTGCCCCTAGCAGAGACAGCGACTGAAGATAGAGTCCCTCTTTAAAACTGAGCTCAAGCTGAGAGTCTGTTCAGCCGTTGTTTGGTATTTAAGCAGATGTCAGCAAGTTTTTTGGAAATATAAACTGAGTTGCAGATGGTGAAGGTCAGGAGGTTAAAAAGTGCCTGCGCTATGTAAAGATTTACTTCTGAGAACAAATGTGTTTGGTTAGAAATCATTATTTTTCAAATTCTGAATTCAAGCAAATCAAAGGATGCTCTTGGCGGCTGGTGTGCCACCCGGGTTGTGTCAGTGCCTTTCATTCAGGCGCTCTTGGGCGCCCAGCAAAGCTGGCAAGTAAATTCTTTGTCCGTGAGAGATCCTCGTAGTTACTGGACTTGGAATGGCCAGCAGTGCATTTCATTTACGCTGTAATACATTGTATTCGCTTGTAACGAGATCAAAGCTTTGTTGTGCTGTGATTATTTGTTTTCTTTCCCCCTAAATATTAATATATATCACATGAATGAATGGAGTAGGATGTTGCCTAGCATGTTAGAATAGCTTATAAGAGTATTTGAGTTTGCTTGAAATAATGTGAGTAGTGGAGTAGACAGAGTGTGCGTCAAAGCTTTGCTCGTGGCATGGCTGCCCATCCACGGGTTCGTGCCTAGGAGGAGGGGGATTGCTTTAAAGGAAGGCTGATGTTTCGCATCCAGAAAAGCTGCTCACCTTCCTTCAGCTGATACTTCTGTCAGGGAACTGTGGGTGCTTCGTGCTGAGTGGTGCCTCCTTTCATGTCGGACAGCTGGGGGTCTGGTGTCTTTGAGTTCATGGCTACATCTCCAGTGGCAGTAGGGCTGTGCATGCGGCCATGAGAGATGTTTTAGCAGAGAAAGAGCTTTTGGGGCTAGGACCTTTTGTCTGGGAGCAGGGCCTGGACGTTTCTAATTTTGAAGGTCTGAGGTCTTTGCATTGCAGTTGGCCTAAACGGGAGGTGGGTATTTAAATTCTTCTTGTCCCCTTTGTTTAGCAACAAAACAAGATGTTGTTAAAGAAGCTTAAAGAGAGCATTGAATTGATGTTTTCCAGCGATCTGGTGGTGGCCAGCAGGGTTATGTCTAGAATTGCCTGCCACGAATGCTAGCGAGCACATGTGGGCAGACGTGGGATAGAAAGCGCCGTTGCTGGCGAGGGCCCAGGTGCTTCCTGAACTGGAAGCAGCCCTGCGTGTTTAGAATTCAGCCGGACTTCTGCTCCATGGATTTGTCCCATCCTTTTGTGAACCTATGTGAAGGTTTACCGTCTGCAGTGACATGTCGCCCAAGGAAGCGGCTCTTGGTCTTGAAGCAGCACCTCAGTAGCTGTATTTGATGCTCTTTAGTTTTCCCATGGAAGAAATAGTGACTAGTTGCTCCCAGTTGACGCTCTCTCTGTTCTGTTAATCATTTATACGTCTCCCTCTACTTCATCGCGGTTGTCTTTTTTCTCCAGATGCAGGCCAGTAAAATTTCCCTACATTTGATCATCCATGTGCCCCTTTTGGATGTTTGTGTTCCCCAACACAAACCAGCCAGCCCTCAGTTCTGGACCCTAGGTTGGGTTTGGTTACGTCTAAGCTTGGGGTTTAAAGTCTAGATCCTTAAAAAGGTGTCTAGAGTTTGTCAGAAAGCTAAAGACTGTATCCTAATAATTCAAGTATTTTTGAGCACTTAGAGAGCAAAGAGTCTCTGTAGCTTTTGGCTAAACTGTGAATAAAGTCAATGTTTCATAAGTGCGTTAAAGTTTTTTAATTAGTCTTTTTTCCTTATATTTTTTTAAATGACCTTAATGAAAGACTTCACTGAGGTACATTGCCGAACATTCTTTCCAGGGAATTGGCCGGTATTTAAAGCTGCACAAAAGTCTTAGAAATACGGTGTAGAGAGTAATGCTGCACTGGCCAGGGTGAGAAATCTGTGGCCAGACAGGTCTGGTTTCTAGTTTTGTTTTTAGTCACAGGACGTGAATCTGAAAAGAACAGTTGATTGAGAGTCTGGTGCCTTTAGTTACCAAATAGACTGGACCTCTTTCCAGATTTGGAGAATATTTCTGGTTCTTTACAGAAAACCATGATGAACTAAAGCGGGGTCGTGACCAGCCAATGACTGTATTATTAATTGTTCTTTCAGCAAAGAGCTTTAAAAATGTCTCTGGAGCAAACTGATCCTTTGATGAGGGATGCAGAGCAGATTTTGAAATGTGTTAACCTCCTTCACTTCAAGCTTCTCTGCTGGCAGGGAATTTGGCTCACTGAGAAAACGGAGAAGAGAGGTTTGTAGGTGCAGATGAATTGTGTTATTTCTAACTTTTTTTTTTCCCAGTGTACAGAGCCCCAAAAGCTATTCAACATCGCAAATGAACTGCTCCATACGGAAGAAGCGTATGTGAAAAGACTCCATCTGTTGGACCAGGTAATCCAATTTTGAATAAACTCTGTGTTCCTTTCTGCGAGCAGCAGAGCAGTCTCCCGTTCATCCCCTAACCTATAGCCCAGTAGGGTGAAAGCCCTGTTTATAGGTGGGAGAGGGAGTTTGCTTGCCAGGCTGCATACCGCGAGCCCCGGGGGTGAGTTTTTGGCAAGTGGGTTCCCCGAGCTGGAACCCAAGGATTAGGATGTCGGAAAGAGGAACGGGAAAGCAGCAGCCCAAGATACAGACACCACCAGCATTCGGTTCCTCCCTGAGCGTTGGTGGAGAGGAAATCACAGGGACGCTGAAGGCACTGAGAAAGGATGAAATCTGTGATTGCTCTGCAGTGTGCAAGAGGTTTGACTTTTACTAAAATCAGGCCAGCCCTGTGCTCGCAGCAAATAATTTTTTTTCTTAACCCGCTGTGTTGCGTAATTGTCCATCATGTTTACACGTGGGGATAAAGTAAAACTGGTGTGATGGGTCTGAACTTTCTTCCACATACACATTGAGGTGAGTCTACATGGTTCAGGCATTTCTATAATTATCTCAAAGAAAAAACCTTATGAATGTGCAGGAAAGAAGTAAAAATGAGGATGAGTCACATTGCTAACTAAGTGCTTCTTAAAAATGGGGAAGGGGGGAAGAAAACAAAATTGTCACCGTGCTAGAAATCTTGTTAGAAGCTGCAACTTGCAGAGCCCTCTGCCCTCCGACTCTAGGAGCTCTACGGAAGACTTTCCAGTGTTTGCTTTGGATGAATAAAGACTTAGAAATCTAGGGAGTGTCTTTCCCTTTTGTTCAGTACAGTGTAATTTTTCCCACAGAGAAACAAAATAATCACATGGTTTATTTTGCTTCACGTAAATAGGAATAAGTGCTCTTCAGGGACTGGTTGTTCTTTGCCATTTGCACTCCCAAATACAAGATCTCTGATCTTCTCAGTAGTTTTAATCTTTTTCAACTTACCCCCTCAGATTTTTCTAATTTACATCTATGGCCCATAGTCATAAATCTAACCCTAATTGACAGTGGGCTTACATTTTATGAACCTCCTGAAAGACCCCAAAGGCTGACTACTGGGAGTCGAAAATGGTAGCTCTGTTCTGAGGCAGCCAGCTTTGTAATATTGCATCTGTGTCTGGGATTGGTTTTTGTAAATGTATGGCGGTACTGTCTTCTTGTCTCATGCAGGTTTTTTGCACTAAGTTGTCAGAAGCAGGTATTTCGTCTGAAGTGATAACGGGCATCTTTTCAAATATTTCTTCCATCTATTGTTTCCATGGACAATTTCTTCTTCCTGAGCTCAAAACAAGAATTACACAAGAATGGTGGGTAACTGTTACTACAATTATTTTAAAAATATGTTTTCAAGAAACTATAGCAACCATAAGGCCTAGTCTAATTGCAGAGTTTTTAATTGTTTAATGCAATAGTTCGCTTGCTATTTCGTACACTAGTATGGAGTCTCTTCAGTGTTTCTGAATGCAGGAATAGACCTGAGCACTCCAAATTTCTAGAGGATGTTGTGCAAATTTTTTCAAAATATTGCCAGAGCTGTTTTCCTTACTGTATTTCCACTCTCCTATTATTGCAGTGCTATGAAATTGCAGTACTAGGAAGGAAGGAAATTGCTTATTTTGGTCCCACAGATGAAGTAGTTTGGCTCCACTGTGACGTATTAAAAAATGCAGTTACTGCTCAAAGAAGGAAGATGCATCATCATGTCACAATGTAGACCTTGCGTGCCATGTTGGAGACTTCATGAGAAACATCCATTTTGTATTTCCGTTAATGAATTTTGTAATGGTTATATAAAACTTCATTTAATGTTAAAATTAGCGTTATAGCAGCAAAGCAATGGAAAAATCTGGACAGATAAGATAGATGACTTCATATCTATAAATCTGCTTATGTCTGTTACACAACCGCTTCTGGTTTTGAGCACCAGAGCTTGCACAAGTTTTTACTTCAGAATGCATTGGCCTTCTGTTCTAGGAGATAATAAGTATTACGGGTTACAGTGCATACGTACTTTAAGAAAATAGATGCGAGTGGTTGTTTTTTTCCAGTGAGTAATAGTGGTCAAATACCAATTAAAATTTGGCAACTGTAATACATTGTAGATGAAGCAGAAATGCAGCGCTAGGTAGAAAGGTTAATTGTAAGGCAGGGCTAGGAAACCCGATTTGAGATGCCACGCTGACTGCAAAGGGTGCTGACACAGCACCTTTCCAAGCACCCTAGACGATGAAGGCAAGACCAGAGTTCACAGCTGCCTTGGCCGAGTCCGGTCTTCACGTAGTTCATCAATGACCAGGAGGAATAAATGAGTCTCGGGACCTTTGCACCTGACTTGCTTTTACAGGGACAGCTGAATAAAAGGGGAGACAAACCAGGGAGTCTGGAAGTCAGAAGAGGACAGAAGCTTGTTAAATGGCTAAAGGGGGTCCGGGGTGCTCAGACTGCAGGTTGCGAGTTCAGGGGGAGAGAAAAGCTGGGGGGAAATGACTGGCCCTCTGCCTAGCCGTCAGTTGGGAGGAGGCAAAGATGGGTGGCTGCCGCCGGTCCCAGCCTGGGGGGTCACTCGTGTGTCTGGTCCCCCGGGAACACCCAGCTGAGCTGAGCGATCTCTTTGCGTTAAAACCTCTTCAGATGTTTGGTGACGGTGGAAAGATGATTTTTAAAAAGTAAAAGTTTCGCACAAGATTTTCTGCTCGCCAGCAGAGATACCTAGATGTTTCTTTAACAAGGCGTAGTCAGTTTGAATCTGATCGTCACTTGAGAGAGTGACTGTGGGGGCAGAAGTATCTTCCTTTGTACGTCTAGATTAACGTTTCAGGTTTCGTCTAGGGTACCGTATAGTTTACTTTAAACTCAGCTTAGCCTGAAATATCTTGATTGCATGTCTGTGTAAGTGCTTCTGCCTGTGGGAGACAACTGTGCAAGTCTTGCAGTGGTGTTTTCTCTCTGAAGATAGTATTGAATTCCAGAGATTTCAGTACTTACCTGCCTCTTTCCCGTAGGAATGTCAACCCACGGCTAGGAGATATCCTACAGAAACTTGCTCCTTTTCTGAAGATGTATGGAGAATATGTAAAGAACTTTGATAGGGCAATGGACATGGTGAACACGTGTATGCAGAGGTCCTCTCCGTTCAAAGATGTTGTTCAGAACATACAGGTATGTTGTTAATTGGCATAATATGGCTTGGAGAGCCTCATTTATTTGTGTGAGTTTATTGTTTTTCCAGTGCATGACACACAGTATTTAGCTGCAAGATCATAGTGCTCTAATACTAAAAATATACAATTTTAGCGGCAGTCCTTTCTTCTCTTTTGCTGACAAAAATCTGTGACACGGATTTTTCACATAGGTAGCTTTTTCTCCTCTCACGTATTTGAGGAGTATCAGAAGACACGGAATGAAACTTCACCATTGGCCCAACAATTTTGACTGCAAACATGTCCATATATAAATTCCTTTTGCTTTCTCCTCCTCATTACTAATTTTAATTGCTTTCGAATAAATTTTCATTCTGAGGTGGGCGCGTTTGAGTTTGGGCGCATCACTGGCAGCATCTGCTGTTGGTCTGATATTTCTGAGGCTCACGAAGTGGCACGCAGCTCCCGGGGATCACAGCTCTGCAGGAGGGTGCTCGGATTCTCCTGTGTTTTCTCTTTAATTATACAAAAAGCTGCGTGGGGAGCGGGGAAGAGCTCTGCTTCTGCTGGGGTATCCGTAAAACCTCTCTGCCCCCTCGGGCCCTGGGCCAGCAGCAGGCTCCAGCACGCCGGTGAGCATCCCTCCGCAGCGGTGCTGGAGGTGCTGGGGGAGCAGATGCCGTCCTTTGGGAGAGGAGCGCTGGCAGGGAGAGGGTTAAGCCGGGGAGGGAGCACAGCTGCCTGCCCTCAATGGGAGGATTGTGGCTGGGCCAGCTGTCGGGATCAAGTAATCCCCAGCAAGCTGGGAGAGGAGAGGCCCCGCGCGGAGGGTCAGGGCTGCTGGCCCGTGACTCAGACGGAAGCTGGGGAAGGTCCTCTGCTCCCAGGCTCTCACTCCCTGGGGCCTTTTCTTAACCTTCTCGGTCTGAGCACAGCCTGCTCTCACCCAGGTTCTGCACAGCAAGCGCTGTAAAAGAACGCACACAGGCGTTTTGCTGTCTTCGGTTTGTGCCAAGCCACTGACATGGCTTTCCGAAGTGTAAATCAGTTTGTGACTGTTTTCCTTACAGCACAGCCATCTGCCCGCCCTAAGATTCATCTGTCTCTTCTCACCACCAAGCTTCCAACACAAACGATTTGTGTTAGCTGTCAGTCTGCAGCTGTCCGAGCCCAGGAGTATTTCTGCCATTGCGTGAGCAAAACTTTGACAGGCAGTGCACGTAGGAGATGCAATTCTGAAGCCTACTGATGACAGGACTTCACTGTAGGTTATTTTAGCGGCAACATCACAGCACCTTTTGCTTCTGTCGATGACCATAGCTGCAGGAGCCAAAGATTTGACCCAGAACGCTCCGTCCACTCATCTGACCTCTCTCTGTGCTAGCAAAAGGCACAGTCACTTTTCAAATACCAGTTGAAGTCTGTTGTGATCCTGCAGTTACACGCTGTTCACCGAGGCTGTTAATGGCATAGTTATACAGCTTAAGGCATTAACAATTACTAATTATGCTAAACTAGGGAAAACAGAAACAAAAATCACGTGGTACTTACAAGTGAATGGCTGTGACTTACCAAGATTACTTTAGCTGAAGATAAACATACTTTCTGTTTGGTTCACATCCACCTACTGCAACCAAAACTTGATAGCTGGTGAGTTTATTAGGGCTTTCCTTTTGTCAGCTTTCTGCTTATGCCATCACATACGTACTTTTTATATATTTTTCTGTGTTAGGGATTGTCACATGAATTAAACACAGAATAAATATTTGTCCTTCTTCTCGTAAAGTCATTTGAATTGTGGTGTAAACTCTGTAAACTTTTAAAAATTGCATAGCATTAAACTTTCCCTATTTGGAACAGTTTATTTTGTCACTGCTGACTTTTTAGACTTGGCATGTGAATACAACTGACGTGAGCCTTGACGTGACTTCCTCCTCTGCTTCCCTATTGCTGTTCAGTGGTAAGGCTCATCCTATTGCAGGAATAAAAAGACAATGGGGAAGGTTATAGTAAGTAGATTTGGGAATATGAACCAAGTGCTAATAGGCAGTGGTGCAGTTCTGTGTCCCTTTTAGTTCTTGCAGAATCTCTGATTCTTTCCATCCCAGTTGTATTTTCTGTAAAACTCTGAGAGATAATAAATTCACTTCATCTCCTATAAACAGTAATATTGTTCACTCTGTTACACTGTGACAAGATATTTTTAAAAGTTTATCTCTGAATTTTGGAAGGATGGCTAATATTTTTCTATCAGACATGCATCTCATTATCTCCAGGCTTTGCTTTGAGAGTCGGGCGACTCAGCGGTGTATCGTGGGCTGTAATGCTTATAGAAAAATTGCAAACACCTGAAACAAGCGCCTTTGTCTGAGAAAAGCATACTAAAATTAATGGAGTTGTTGAGGGGTTGCTTACACCAGAACAGACCAAGACATGACGTAAAAATAACGCTATGAAGAAGAGCATGTGTGTGTATATATGTGTGTGTATATATATATATATGTGTGTGTATATATATATATATGTGGTTAACATGCTGGTGTGGGATTCAGGAGTCTGATTACATCACTAACAGAAACTTTGTGTGCTTTAAAACAAATTACTTACTCTTACTGTGTTTCTCATTCCTCCTCCCCTCTTTTAACCAGAAACATCCCTTCGCTTCTCAGGGATCCTATGAAAATAAGCACACCGCCACACTCAGCACAACCGCAGAGCAGTTCGGTGCCTTGTCGGGTGACATTTAGTGTAACCCCCCCTCCGTCAGGTGAAAAAAGAGAGAATTTGAGGCAGCTCCTTCTTCTGAGGTGGTGAGCAGTGTATCTGCTGCTTGTACAGTAAGCTCTAGCAAGCAACGTAACTCCCTGGGGTTTCTGATTTTTTGTGGACTTTTGGGGGGAAAATGCTGCACAGAGCCGAGGATGGGAAGAGCTTTTCTGAGCTTGTGAAGGAACACACAAAACATTCACAAAAAGTGAATTCCTATCTCCTTTACATGGAAATACTTTCTTTTTCCAATTTACCCTGCTGCTCTTTTTCTTCTCGGTACACCTGGTTAAAGGCTGTGCATGTGCTTTAAAGCTTGCTATATATAGCGACATATGCAGAGGATGTAGACTCAGCTGGTAAATCAAAAGATGCCACTGGATAAGGATTGTTTCCTGCAGGGTGCTCTGTCAGCCCCCAGCAATGCTGCTTTTCCAGAGGGTCTGTCGCTGCTGCTGTTCCAAGCCCTGCCCTGAGCCTTACCAGGCTTCTTCCTTTGCATCCAGCGAAGGACATTTTCAGTTTTGAAGCTCGAAGCTGGTAAAAACTGATAGAGATGTAAAGGTGTACGTTGGAGTTTTTGAGTACTAAGACGAGCCCGCAGCCCCAGTGTCAGTAGGGCTGTGAATGCGGCCATGAGAGAGGTTTCAGGAAAGAAAGAGATTTTGGGGCTGGGACCTTTTGTCTGGGAACAGGGTCTGGACGTTTTTGGTTTTGAAGCTCGAAGCCAGTCAACAGCCAGAGAGATGTAAAAGTGTATGTTGCAGATTTTCCTAAATTATCCTGCAGCTACAGTTCTAGGAGGGCTGCGAATGATGATGATTGCATATCTGCAGAAAATGCCAGGCATGGGAGGTGAAACCTGTCAGCTCTGATATCTCTGGAGGGCAGGAAGGCTCTGCAGAGGGATGTGGACAGGCTGGATCAATCGGACGAGACAACCGCGTGAGGTTCAGCACGGCTCAGTGCCGGGTCCTGCCCTTGGGTCACACCAACCCCAGGCAATGCCACAGGCTTGGGGCAGACTATCTGGAAAGCTGCCCNCTGGGACAGGCTGCCCGGGGAAGTGGTGGAGTCTCCGTCCCCAGAGCGATTTAAAAGCCGTGTAGATGTGGTGCTGGGGGACATGGGTTAGTGGTGGACTTGGCAGTGCTGGGTAATGGTTGGACTTGATCTTAGGGATCTTTTCCAACATAAATGATTCAATGATTCTGTGACAGCTTGAGAAGCTGTTTTACACTCCTCTAACTTACGTGGTGGTTGTTTTTCATTGCTGTGTAACACCAAAGGCAGGAACAAACCCAAACCCTTCTGTGCTTGTTTTCTCCCTGTTACAGAAACAGGAGGTGTGTGGAAACCTGACGTTACAGCATCACATGCTTGAACCAGTGCAAAGGATTCCTCGTTATGAGCTTCTCCTAAAGGACTATTTGAAGAAACTTCCAGAAGAGTCTCCAGACAGGAAAGATGCTGAAAGTACATGTAAACTCCTCTCTGTCTAATGAGCATAATAAAATCTTGGAGAGCTTTTTCTTCACATGTTCAGATACTTTCAACTAGCGTTATAGTAGAAGTGGAGATTTGAATTAATCAAAATATTGTCAAACACAGCACAAAGGGATTCTGAAGGCTCTTAGAGTAGAGAAGAAAAGGGTTGATATGGCAGCTCTAGGAGTGAAGCGAGCTTTGGCAAATGACAAAGTATTGAGGTGTGTAATGGCAGAATATCTGGCGTTTTTACTTAATCCGTTGTATGGCCAAGGGCAAATACAGGAGGACATCCTTACAATAGCCAGATGAAGAAAATAAGTGTGGTCTTAAGTGTATCTGCTTCCCTGTGAAGGCAGGTTACAGTCTGTTAACACAGAGGAACAGGAGAAACGGACTTCTGTTCCGTTCTAGGAGTTTGATCTTGTCCAAAACAGGGTTCATGTTACTGTAAGCACACAAGACGTGTTTTAGGAAAACGCTCTAAACACATGCTTGTGAAGACTTAAGCGAGACTTAAGTTAACTTTTAGTAGGTTGATTCCTAGAGGGTGACGTTTTTTGTCTCTGCTTTGGCTTGCCTGGACTTTTGGGAGAGAAAGATTAAACATTTAGGTGCACATGGACCAGCTGAACAATGCAGAAGTCATCGTGTATGTAACTGCTTCTCAGTGTTGCTTTTGCTTTATGGAAGGAAAAAATACAGTCCTTGCTTTTGCAACAGCAATTTTGCAGGAAAAACACTAAGCAAGGAGGTGAGAAAAAACCCCAAGGTGTTATTAACAGATATAATCTGGAGAATGCATAACTGTTCCTACCTTTATTGCAGAGTCACTGGAGCTCATATCTACGGCAGCAAACCATTCGAATGCAGCCATCCGAAAGATGGTGAGTAGAAATTGCGTAATGGAATTGTAATCTGAGTGAAACGCTTGGTTGAACCAATGGTCCCCCATTGCAATAGGCTCAGTAAAGTAGGCTGGGGAGAATTTTCAAATACAGTGAGTCAGGCTTTAAACATCAGTTGGATATCTAGTTCGTAGGTGATCCTTTTGTGGTTACTGTCGGTTGTTGGGCCTAAATTTCACTTTCCTTGTTCCTAAGAACCCAATGGGCTGAAAAAAGAGGTCTTCATAAAACTCATTATTTGCTTTTCATTGAAAAATGTTGAAAGTGTTCCAATTAGGTCCATTCATAAGGTGTCCTTGCAGGTTTTCACACTAGTTTATTAGTCCTACAGGTCTTCACCAGAGTGGAGGTTGGTGTGGTTTGATTTTTGGCTCATTTGAAATGCACAGAGTGTGCATTTATTGGGTGTCAGTAGCTTTGGTAAGCTATACTTCTGTAGCTGGGCAGTCTGAGACCATGGAGATTTTGAACGTTAGCACGTGTTTTAAATACAGAACAGGTCGTGTGTTACCACCAGAGTAAATGGACTTTATAGTTACTGATGTTATCCCTTTTGTGCACCCACATGCCTCCGGAGCTCGTATATCTGATAGATCTGATATGCGGCGTATCAGGCCGTGTGGGGTCTGGCTGAGACGGAGTTAATTTTCCCCCGAGCAGCCCTCGTAGTGCTGTGTGTGGTAGCCAGCAGGAGTAGCTACACGGTGGTGTGGGTCCTCCTGGGCAGTGCCGGCACGCAGCTGGGCTGTCTCTCCAACGTGCCCCCGGTAGGCTGGGGGTGGGGAAGATCTTGGGAGGGGACACAGCCAGGACAGCTGACCCAAACTGACCCAAGGGATATTCCATACCATACGGCGTCTGCTCAGCAACAAAAGCTGAGAGAAAGGAGGAGGGAGTGGGGCCATTCGTTATTTATGACGTTTGTCTTTTGGAGCAACGGCTAGGCGTACTGAAGCCCTGCTTCCCATGAAGTGGCCGCACATCACCTGCTGACGGGAAGTAGAGAATACATCTTTTGTTTTCCTTTGCTTCTCAGCGTGGCCTTTTGGTTTTGCTTTATTAAACTGCCTTTATCTTGACCCATAAGTTTTGGGTTTTTTTTCCCCCCATTTTATTTCCCCCTATTCTGCTGAGGAGAGGACTGACAGAGCGGCTGGGAGGGCACCCAGCCCCCAGCCAGGCCCCCCCCGCCCCCCCTCCCGGCCTAACACTGGCCAGCCAGGCGTGGGTACAGGGTTTACGTCCCGTCCCAGACCATTACTTCCCTCTCCCGACCGGCGGGGACACCGTGAGAACACGTTTCCTGTGGCTGCTACGGGGAAGTAACCAGCTGCTGTCTGTGTATTTTCAGCATGTCTCACTGAAAAACAGTTTTGAAACCATCTATTTCTGTTTGAGTCCAGCATGTTCTCTTGGTAAGGATGTACTTCGGTTGAAATTGTTTAAGTTTGAGGCCTTGAACAACTCCTCCACAAGTAGCAACTCTCTTGCTGGGGACTGTGTCCAGTATCTCCACAAACAGCAGAAACATGAAGCCACCAGCCAGTGGCTTTCTCAGTTGGATGCTTTTTCTGTTAGTATGAAAAAACCTGTTAGAAAAGGCTGCTATAATAATTTTGTACCCGTTTATTGCTGATAAGAACCTGATGCCTCTAATGAGGACTTCTTACTGCATTGAATTCTTCTGTAATTAATAGGTCTTGCCTGATCAGACTTGAAGGACAAATATCCGAGTAAGAATTTCAGGTTTGACCTCGCGGTTTCCCGACTTCCCAGCAGAAGGGGCAGTGGGTGTGCTGGGGCAGTGGGTGAGGCTGCTGGGGAGCAATGCAGCGTGAGAGCTGTGCCGTCGTGCACGCACACCTCGGCAGAGCCCCACGGGATGCGCCAGGCCAGAGCCACACCGAAAGAAAAGCGAGGGCTGCAGCAAACTCTCCAGAAGTTAGTAGGGGTTTGAATTAATTGTTGGTTGCTTCCTCCTGTTGTGGTGTAGTAGAAGAAATAAATCATGCTTCCAAAGCTGACTTTGCCTAGAAGTATGGAAGTCCCTCAGGTTTTGGATCTGCTCTTGGTGTTCTAGGTTGTTCTTTGAAGAAAACAGCTTTAAGGAAAACAGTTCACTATTTGGGTTTTTTTTGTTTGTTTTAAATTAGTGGGATCTCTTGCTCATCTTCCCATTTGGTGGAAAAACTCTACTGCCTTTAGGGGGTTAGGTGATTTGCTTATTTGTTTTCAGTCCATACCACCACCACCCCGCCCCATTTGTTTCGCAGGGTTTATTTTAACACTGCGGTTTTATTTGGGGTTTTTGGTGGGTTTTTGGTCGTTCATTTGTTTAATTGTACATCAGAAGAATTGATTAGGACAGGGACTGGTGCGATGTATATTTGCACTGAAATTTTTCAAGTCGTATGCGCGTAAACAAAGTGTGTAAAGACCTGAAATTCCAGCTTAACCTATAGATAGGTTGAGGTACAATGTAGAGATGTGCTTGGGCACATTTTGGGGTGTAATTGCATAGATCTCTGTCCTCACTTTCTGACCGCTTGCTGACAGTGCCACTTGGAGCATGTCAGTCCAGCTTGCAGTTGAAAGCCAAACCTTTCCAAACGCTCTAACTCAGCAGCAAGACTTACACACCCTTCTTATTTTCACTTGTTAAAGCCACTGCAGTGCTTAATGCAGCGGCTGCAAGTGGGCGAACTAGTTACCTTTATCCATTTGAATACCGTCTAGAGGGACTGTAATATTTGGGTGGCTTAATACAAAGTAGAGACAGTGCTTTGCTGAAAAGGAAAACCTCTCAGAAGCTGAGAAGTGATCATGCTGTAGCAGAAACCTTAGTCTGAGATGTGAGGTAGAGGTTAATAAATTCAAACTTGGAGCTGATTTGGTAACGTACTAGTCTCCAACTTGGCCACTGATTTTACTGGACCTGATACCATTGCTTCTAAAGATAAATACTTATTGTTGAATAGGAATATCTAAAAATGTCAAATAGATTGATCTCAAAATGTCATTAAAATGGTGCAATCGAAGTAAGACTCATGAGTGACTGATGCAGAGCAGGGAAGAGTACTGAAGAGTATGGAACAGGTATTCATTAATTTTTGAAAATGCAAAGCTATAGCAGAAGTGAAAGACTACTTTCTTTCCTACTTATTTGCACTTACCACAAAAATGATACTATGGGTAATAGACGAAGTGGAATTTTTTTTATTATTATTATTTAAATTGCTGGCGGGGTTGTACTTGCAGGAGAAGATGCACAAGCTTTTGGAAGTCTATGAGCGACTTGGTGGTGAAGAGGATATTGTTAACCCTGCCAATGAGCTCATTAAAGAAGGACACATTCAGAAACTTTCAGCGAAGAACGGCACAGCGCAGGATAGGTATTTATTCCTGGTGAGTTTTTTTGCTGCTCTCTTATTTTCTGAGTTGTGCTGGGAAATGGTACTTTCCCGTGCAGGAACCATGCAGGTTCTGTCCAGCATGTAATCCCTCAACTTAAAATATTCCCTCGTTGCAGTTTAACAGCATGGTGCTATACTGTGTGCCAAAACTGAGACTGATAGGCCAGAAGTTCAGTGTTCGAGAGAAGATGGACATTGCAGGACTGCAGGTTTGCATTTCTTCTTTTCACCCGGTTTAATGCTTCCCCACTCGATAGCGTGAGATCCCCTCTGAATCCAAAAATACAACAATGTGTTTATGTAGAAATATAATAAAATTCTAAAATCCAGCTTTGGGTCTCAGGTTTTTGGTTTGTGGTTTGGGTTTGATTTTTTTTTTTTTAACTATTATGAGGTAATCATCCAGAGATAGGTAAGCAAATGGTGACTGTAGACGCTTTGATTGAAAGCCTTCCCTTGTCACGGAGCTGACACAGGAGCCGCCTTTTCCCCCTCCTGCTGCAGGGGGCTGGCTGGTGATACAGATTCAGGAGTTTTGTAGCAAGACGAGTAATCATGGAAATAATCCTTTGTTTTTTCTACCTCTGTACTGTATTCCGAGTGATCCTTTCAACTAAGTATTTCAAAGAATGAATATATTTGTAAGTCCTTAAAAATGATTGAAAGACAATGGAGACTGGTAAGAAGCTGGCATGTTCTTTTTGCAGGTCCAAGAAATTGCAAAGCAAAACGTGGCTCATACGTTTTCAATAACAGGAAAAAAGAGATCGCTGGAACTACAGGCCAGGTATGGTGCTTGTTCTGTCTTTCCAGGTTTGTGAATATTCATGTAGAAATTTATGATCTAGGGCATGTGGCTGTGCTAGTATGACATCGCTTTAAGCCAGGAGATGAGCATCAGAGATGCGTAACTTATATATGCAAGAGAATATGTTGGTCCTATGTCAGAGTGTGTTAATGTGCTGTGTTGATTTGCTTTACTGAAAGCTTACGGTGTTTATAGTAGTGCTTGTAGATTCCACTGTATTAATAATTCAGACATTTTTGGCATTTGTTTGGTAATAATTGAGGTCAATAATTGTTAATAATGTTTATAAAATAGCGGATAGCAAAGCTAAAATCTTTGATGGATATAAAGCTGTGAAGATGTGAATTCAGTTTACTGAAAATATTGGAAGTGGAATTACGATGGTTTCTTTATTTTTCTTCTGTTTTAACAGGACAGAAGAGGAGAAGAGGGAATGGATTCAGGTTAATACAAAACCATTGTGATATGGGTGGAAATCAGTCAGCATCTTCTGTTTTTAGAATGGTCTTGTGGGTGTTGGGAATGAACGTATGTGTCTGTGCGAGGAGGCTGGGTGGTCCAGGCTGGCAAAGCTGCTCATGGAGGACTGTGGGGCCCCCACCAGAGTCCCACTGGTGACCGGCCCGCTGTGGGCAGGCAGTGCGAGGGGGCTTCGGGGGGTCCCGTTTCCTGCAGCCCCCGAGCCCAGCAAGAGAAGAGACTGAGCAGTGAGAGGTTATTAGCTTTGTGTCTTCTTGCAGACGCTGTCTGATAGCAGTCTTAAACAGCAGTGAGCTAACACCGCCGCTCATAGTTATTAAGGTTTTTAAGTTTCTATGTCATTTATGCAAGTGTAAGGGATTTTCACTAAAATAATAATCCTAACCATTTTCCTGTAAGAGAATTTTTCCAAGACTCTTTTTGTGACGCTTCTCATCTTTGCTGGATTTTTTTTGCCTCAGGTCATTCAAGCAACAATTGAAAAGCACAAACAGAACAGTGAGACATTTAGAGCTTTCAATAGCTCTTTTTCTCAAGAGGAGGAGCATCTTCCTGATTCCTCTGTAAGTCTGAGCACTTAATTCTCCTTCTTGGCTCTAACAGTTTTACCAACAATTAAACTAGACTTACCCAGCTAACTTAAAAACTTGTTCTTGATTTTTTTTTTTTATATTACATTAGAGTACAATCAGCTCCCTTTCTCTGGCTCTCCAATGCACATCAATCATAATTACCCAGCCATGCAGGTATGGAATAAATTACCCAGGGTAATTCAGTGCAGGAGACCTATCAGTCATGTTTGCCAGACTAGTGGCTCATTTAGCAGAACAGGTGTAATTCCTCAGTGTTATGAGTGGTTGGCTGTCTGGAATGATGTTTGTGTGCCTGGGAGATTGTGTTCATTACCTTTCCCCATCTCCTCGGAGATGCACTTCAGGATTATTTATTTTTCTTACTTTATTATTATTTTAAAAGTTTTGAAGAGCTGAAATTGATGCATTTTAAAAGGATCTCAAAATACTGTCTCACAGGTAATAAATATATTTCAGAAAGAATACTCTTCCACTAAATATGCAAAATAGTCTTGAAAGTTGTTATTCTGTTTCTCTAAACTGTCATGTATTACTCTGCTAGGGATTTTGTTTTGGAAGTATTCCCGTGAGAATGATGACAACATCTCTTCATTTCACTTGAAAGTGATGGTGATGGCCTCAGCCACAGTCATTTGCTACAAGCTAAAGAGGAGAGGGCCTGGGAGAGGGAATTTTTTAAGAATTTCGTGCAGAGCTGCCTGTGTGATGATGATGTCGGTGATCAAGCGTGGTAGATCTCGGAGCCCAGGGAGAGCAGATCCATCTGCAGAGATTAAACTTGGGGATCTTTTTATCTTCCCCCTCCCCTGCTCTCCTAACTTTTATTTTTCTGGTTTTGGGGGTTTTTTTATTGGTACGTAACCATTTTTGAAACCTCTCGTTTCCCGGCTCTGATTCAGTGGCTGAATGATGCTGGACTTTCATCTGACTGATTTCCTGGGGGGCTCAGGAGAGATGTTAGATACTCCTTTCATCCCGGCATTAATCAGACTGACAGCAGAGATCTTCACACACCTCCGCAGAGTCTAGGATCCTGCTGCTGGTAGCAGCCAACAATGAGCCTGTTACAGAATATGGCATAGCTTACTGATCATGAGCTAAAAATACTCAGAAAAAAAGGGAAATTAATCAATTCATGCCTATATGAAGTTAACTCATGGCTGCCTTCCGAACCAGGATGCTGTGATGGAAGAAAAATCTTTTGCTAATAAGCAAACTAATAAGCACACTTCTTTCTATCCAATTAAGATACAGTGTCTGTTCAGCTTCATTATTATTATCTTCTTTGTAAATTCCTTTTTATTTTGATTCCGTGTTAATGGTGTAGCCACATGTTTATACCCTGCTGGTTTATAAAAGGCTAGCTGAGCAGAAGCCTGGTTTATCTCCTGAGTCTGATATTAATGCTGGATGCACCTTAATTTCTTTTATGCCAGAATGCTAACCTGTGTTTTTAGGAGATTAGCTTATCCAGATAATCAGCTTTGAAAACTGATGTCATGGCTAAATGTAGCAGAAATTGCTGTCAGTTAAAAAGAGTTGAAGGTAGTTCTGTAAGGAAAATTGGATAAATACTGGGAGCGTTCTTAGTAGCAATACGCTGCTGTAGGCAGCATCCACCATACATACCTCATCGTCTTTATGGAATATTGGGCAGCGTGCTTTAGAGGAAAAAATTACAATAATCTTCCTTTTTTTGCTCTCATGAGTCAAGAAGTAGATATGCACTCATGGATTCCGGGCTGGATCTGTACAGCTACTAGAAATTGGGCTCTGGTTCTAATAAGCCTGTAGAAAAATAGCCGAATTGCTTTTCTCCCATCCTTGGCCATACATTTGATACGTTACAGTGCTTATGATTGATTTCAGTTGCATGACCAGTGCATGCCTCTGCACATAATTCTTACCATGGTTTTGTTTTCCCTGCTGACTTCCATAAGCTCATGCAAGCATTAAGGGTGGATCTTCAGCCTGGAATTCGCCTACACAAGATTTGCAGTTTCTTGGAGGTGCAGAGATCTAGCATTTGACGTGATTCTTAAAGTTATGCCTGTGCAATAATCTACAGGAATTAATAAACTCCCACCTGTCAGGAGGTGAATGTTCGGAGTCGTTGCCAGTCAGTCCCCTGCAGGGTCTTTTAAAGAGTGCTTTTCAGAAAGCTTCAGGGTCCTCCTGTGGCTTAGTTCCTTCAGAAAGAGGACACTCGTTTCCCTGTTTTCCACTTTCATCTGCAGCATTTCAAGGCTACGTGAAGGGTCTTTTTAAAGCCATCTAAAAATGTTCCCGAGGAAAAGGACCTCTTTTACTACTGCTTGATCTCAGAAGAGTTGGAGGCTCATGGTGTGGGGACGGGCAGTTTGTGCTTTAGTAGAAGGCTGGCGAGGAAGAGTGCCGCAGAGCTCTGCAGGAGAGGCATCCCTAAGATTTGAGAGTTGGAAGTGCTTCTGTCAGTTAAATCATGATTTTTAGATCCTGTTATATCATCATTATTTCCCACCCTGGTTTCTGTTCCTCCCCCTAGCTCTGGGGTAGATCTGACAAACTTGTGAATAACTGTCTTCCACCATACCAGATGTTACACGCTTTGAGTGGTAATGGTAACATAAGGGGGAGAAGCCTTGTTGAAATCTTCTCCAGGTTAAGAGTAGAGGGAATTTGATTTTTAGCACGTTATTCCAAATAAATATCAAAAGGGTGTGGGGATCTGAACAGGCAACTAGAGAAATTTACTCTTTTCCCTAAACTTGCTGGGGCTTTTCTCGATCTCTCCTTCAGACCTCATTGCGTCTCCGCATTTTTCATTGCCTTCCCCAAGCCCCGTGTCACAGCACACAGATGTCCTTCTGCTGGGCAGGGGGATCTGAATACCTGGGCTGGTTAGGATGCCAGTGCAGAGGAGCCCCTTTCCACAGGGCTGGGGAACAGACGGTGTGAAGACCCGAGGGTTGCTGCGGTTTTGCACAGGCAGAAATAGTTGGCTGGAGTTGAGGACGTGATGCTTCCCTTTAATTAAGCTGCGTTCCCGAGGAATGCTCCGGGGGTAGCACAGCCCTAGCCCCAGGGGATGCATTTGCTCATTTGCTTGTTCTAAGAGTTGCTTGATCATATTAGTATATAAATAGATACGAGTAGGTATCAGAATGAATAGCTCTTCAGTTTGGCCGCTTACCCAAAGCTACGGTTCGGGTTGTTTCTAATAACAGAGATTAAACCTTTTTGCTTTCAAATGGAATGAAGCTAGAGTGCAAAAATGCACTGGAGATTTGGGTAACCTCGAAATACGAGATGTTTAATTGGCAAAGGAAGAATGATCTGTGGAAATAACAAGAGAGTTTATCGTGAAGAGTCTGATATTTTGAGAACCCCTGTAAACTAGGAAACTCCCTGTAAATTAATGACAGATGAGATGGTTTTCCTTTTAGGATGTAGCCTATGATATTTGGTGTACCTAACCTTGTTACTTGCCCTCTATATCTATTGACTACATATATTCAATACATATAGATGCCAGTTGGCATTTATTAAGAGATTAAGGGATGTATTGCAATTAAGAAAAATGAAGAAAAACGTAACTGACTACTATTTGAATGCAGTACATATTCTTCCTCCTCAGAACCCACTGACTGCAGAAAGCTCTTGCTTGTTGGCTTGCAGGGCTGAGACGGAGCGGTGTAATCCAAATCCTGCCCGATGGCTTTCTGCGGTGCTTGGGGGGTGCTTGGGGAGGGGATAGGCACGTGCTCTGTGAAACGCAGGCTGGGCACTGCTCCGTGTCATCCGCTCCGTGGTCAGCCCGGTGCTCAGGGCCGGCTGAGGACTTGTGCAATGAAAGTGCGTTCACAAGCAAATAGTTGAGGGGCTAAAAGCAAACGATGCCGCATTTTCTTTTTCAATGTTTAACATATTTTAGGAAGAATGTCCATGTTGAAATTGTTGTGTGTCATTCTGTTTCTCTCAGATAGCCAGCACCAGCTCGGTGGAATCGATGCCAGGAGCAGATGGTGGTGGTGCATTTGGAGGGGTAAGTAATTTGAAGCTAATGCTCTCAGCAGAGCAAGGCGAGGTGGGGGTTATGTTTCTTTTGCAGTAAAAAAAAAATAAAAAAATCAGAGAGACTTCAGTGTACCAGTTGATATTCTGCTGCCTGTTGCTGCAGCTGTGCTGTCCTTAACTTCTGGGCAAAGTCACACCCACGGCTACTTGCAGGGTCTGCACCGACGGTGAATTTAATTCCTCCTGTTCCAGATAAATGCTGCACGTGTGTGTGAAGCTGGTTATGGGGAACCTGGCTGGGGGGAAGTCGATTGTCACGTTTGTAGCGTTGAGGAGGTGTTTTGTGGGGTTTTTTGTTTGTTTTTAAATTCTGATAGGGAGCTGCCGGGAAGGCTTTAGGGGGAAGAGAGCCAAGAGGGACAGGGAAGCCTGGCTGGTTATTAGTGCCTTACTGTATAACGTGGGATTGCATCTCCAGAACCACACTTTGATTAACGCTTCTCTCATAGCGTGCTTCTCATGTTTCTGCCAGTACAGAGGAGGAGATGATAGTACTTTCATACATCTCTGGCCTGTAAGTGGTTGGCTGCGGCAAAAGCAAAATGCACTTTTAAAGCTATTTTTCATTTTGCTCTGTCCAACGTCTGCGACTGCTGCTGAGTCAAACCAGAAGTTTTCGGTCCTTAATAAGGTCTGTTAGCATTCTTATCTCTCCCTTTTAAAATATCTTCTGAGATAACAGATTTTCAGAAAATGCTTTAGGGTCATCTGAGTTTACTGAAAAAAGCCCCAACAAGGAGAAACTACAACAACCAAAAAACCTCCTGTCTGCTGAGACACACTGTAGGATATTATGTATTATTAATAACAAAGGAGCCACTTCGCAGGCACTTCCAGAGCTCTGGCCGAGCTTGTAACCTACTGGTAGAGTTTACAGAGTGTCAATGGAAAGCTGTTAAACAAGCCAGCAACCTGACCGATACAAACAAGAGCTTATTAAAAATAAGTGTTCGTAATTAGTGTACTCCTTGCTGTTTATTGTTTGTTCACACTTCATATTTTCCCTAAGCAATTTTTTATTTATTTGTAGTCAGTTTTGCGATTAGTGCCCCGGTTCCTCGTGCTACAGATGCTATAGCGAGCTAGCTACTTCATGAAAAAGATGCTTTATATAGTATTTAAAAACAATCACATAAAAATTTCTGTTGGCCTTAAGTTTCTAAAGGAAATGTAAATTTTAGCTGTAATTAATTAAATGGAAAAAATTAGATCTTTTTAGTTGATTATAAATAGTTGTGTCAGTGATTTACATAGTATATCTTGACACATTAAGTAATTTTCCTCAAGTTGTGTCTTTAAAGAAAAATTTAATTCCTGAGAAAGAAATAAAAACAAGAGTTGATCAAAACCACAAAGCTAAAAATATCCGAAATCGTGTATTATTGATTCTGGGTTCTCATTCGGTTGTATTGTAGCAAATGGATAACATCAACATGAGCAATGAATTCAGATGTGAGTTGCAGCTTTAGAAAATATTAATTTTTAATGATGAAATCCCTTCAGAAACATCTCTTGAGTGCAGGAGCAAGTACGTTCTGTGCTTAAGCCACTTGGTGGTAGTGGTGGTCAGCAAACCGCTATCTCCTTCCTGTGGTTCTGCTGAGGACTCTGCGCCTCTTTTGTTCAGCGTTGCCTGTTAGCACAACCAGACCGTGAAAACCCACTGCAGGAAGCACAATCCGCTTGCTGTACAACGCTGTGGAAACTGTTTGCTGCACTGCACTGCTAGCACAGTTTATGCTCAGCACTCTGCGTGCACGAGGAAACTACAAGTCAGTGGAAGATTGTCTTGCACGTAACCTTGCACGTATGACGTTGGCATACAGAGAAACAAGCTGAACAATTTTGCTTCATTACAAAGTACAAAATATACTATATAATTTAAATTAATCTCTCACACATATTCAGCAATTCCAGAAGCACCTGCTGATGTTCTGCCCCATTGCAGGTGTCTCCAAATATGTAATTCATGTGGTAAATACGCAGCTGTATGAGCATAATGAGAAGTAAACAATTTGAAACCCCTTTGTTACTCATGCCCATATAGAAGAGTCTCACCAGACTCTGTATATGTTGCACGTACAGCGTTGAGGCTTAATTTCTACCTACTGGCCCAGACAGAATGAAATAATACAGCGAGTGATAAACAGAACAGCAGTCTCCTGAGCCCATTGATTTTCTTGCTGTTCCTACCAGCTTTTGGTGTTTCTTCCCTGCTTTTCTTTCACACAAGGAGGCTTCGGTAGTTCACTGATGGTGTGATCTCTGCTTTCCTGCCGCAGGCCTTCGCCTTGCGCTCACTTAGCTCTAGGCATGAGTTGTACCTCTAGCTGGGCTATGTGCTCTTTTTCCACCAAAACGTTACAGTTGGAGGACACTGTCAAGATTTAGAGAGTTAAATGCAGGTGTGGAGTAAAAGCAAATTAGTGGCCAAACCAGCCCAGTCTGAAAGAAGTTATTGTAGATCCTGGCTCTGAACAGATTTTATGCAAGTGTTTTTTTCCTGTCAGACTCAGCAGTTTCAAATCAGAGCTGGGTACACCAAGACAGATGAGAAATATGACAATTACTCACATGCATTAGTATCAAGATACTCCAGTTGAAGCTAGGGCAGCTTTGTATGAGTTTTCCTCTTAATGTACATCAACAGCAGATAACTTCTGTAATAAAGGACACAATTGCAAAGTGAATGTTAAATTCATCTTTCCTGAGCAGGGTTTGTGAATTACAATGCATGTCCTTGTTTTTCTACAAAAACCCTCTCTGTTCAGATGGTGTGTAGTTAAGAGTATGTGGCAAAGTCAACTTCCGGAGCCACCGCTGGGTGGGATGAGGGGACTGCCCGTGCAGCAAAGTCTCATGGTTTTCACAGGGATGGAAAGCAAAGGGCTTCTTAATTCTTTCCCAGTGTCAGCAGTTAAATAACATAATATTGAGTAAGTCTTTCTTCTATAACTGCTCATCGGAATTTGCCAAGTCATAAAGAAAATACATTTTCATTTTTATTATCTTTGTACAGCTGCAATAGCAATGTTACAAACTCTTGTGTTCTCACTGTATTCTCAGTTGAGAAATACTATGAAACTTTGCTGGTATTCGTCAAACACTTAAAGACCTCTTTGTACAGGGCCTTTTTTGATTTGCGAAGTTTGTATGAAATGCTTGTTTGATGCTACAGTGCAAGTTAAAATATAATAGTCTAAAATAAATACAATGACCTAAAAGAAAAGCTCACGTGTGACTATCCTGACAAATCTGGCCCATTGTTACACCATTTCTGGTTTCTTACCTTTGTCAAATATACGGGTCCTGTATTTCTGAAAGTGAACACTGTCCAGGCTGTTTGACATCAAGGAGGAAGTCAAACACCAGATCCATTAGGGAAAGTACTCAACTTGAGTCTTGTCTGTGTTACAGAAACGTGCATGTGGGTGACGATGGATATTCCTATTGAAGTACAAATCAAATTAACCAATTTCCACAGGAAGTGGTCCATTCAATTCATGTTAGAGGAACTTTTTTTCCTATGCAGGCATGCGTAGGTATCCACTGAAAGCCAAAAACTGGTTCTGCTTAGTGGTCGTCAAGGTTATCTTTCAGTCACAGCTCATGAGGCTAAATGGTGCCTTCATTTGTGCTCTTGCTGTACCAGTAACACTAGTGAAATTGTTGTTAACAAAAGAATCAAAAGGCTTGTTACTCTATATGCAAATTTTAACTATTGAGAAGAAATGAGGCTGACCAGTAAGGGAAAGCTCTGGTGTAACAACTTCAGGGGAATCCATCCATAGCCAGTAGAAAAAAAATCGGTTTTCTAAAAAATTAAATAGCATTAGCATCAAAATCAGAGTGAGAAACAGCTGACTTTAGCCAGTATATGTGATACAAATAAAAAAGCTTCCCTGTAGACTGCTGCTGATCAGTAAAAGCTTTTCGAATCGCCTTAATTATGTGCCTTACTTGGAGGGGTCTAAGAGAGTCTGAAAGGAACGTTCCTGCCAGTGATTCATCCGAGGCATTGTTCGGTGGTTGTAATTCAGCGTCATACTGGTTACATCTGGTTCTTTGCAAGAAAAGTGAAATACTGCACTCCGCTTATGTGTGTGGGAGGACGTGGATTTGCAGGCATTCCGTTTTGCTGAGCAATTAACATGTCCGTATAGGGGGGTATAGTGATTTTCCTGAATGAACAAATCTGTATGACGATGCTTCACCAAGCTGAATTGCAAAACATCCTATGTACTTGTACACAAGTTTGAAACATTGCTATGGCGGCTATAGAAAAGTTAATAAAAATGAAAAGATCCAAGCCAATTAGAAGTAATTAGCTGTGTTTTTGGTGTGTAATGCCGTTACAAGACAGGGTGGCTTCACTCGCTCTGCTGAACGCCAGGGTGCTCTCCTCGAACCGGGGAACGGCAGGGCAGAGACTCAAGGAGGCTGAAAGATGGGAGAGTGGAGTCAGCTTATAAATTTTGTTGTTGGTTTTTTTTTTAATTGGCCTGGAAACCTGTATCGGTGGCTTCTGCAGGTTAGTCCTAACCACTAAGGTGAGAGCGAAGGGCAAATGGCACGTTGTCCCTAGTGCAGGTGACACCTGCCTGGTGATCCGTGGGCAGCTCTGCTAGTTGTACCTGCTGCTGCCTTTCCTCCCGCCCCCGCGTGCCCACCTCCTGCTGCTAAACACAGGCTTCAAAGAAGGGGAAATTTGTTGAGCCAATTGTTCTCTCTCAAGTGGACTTAAGTTGAGACTTAGTATGCTGCAGTGGCTTAAAGGGAAGGGGGGTTGTCGAGGAGTCCAGAATCTGTGTAACCTACAATAGGCCTGATCTTCACCTGGTTGATTTTCAGAAAAAATGTCAAATACCTCCGCTCTTTTCATTTAGAGGAAATGTTTCTTCTCCCAGTAGTTTGTTAAGTGATTGTGTCAAGCGGACGAAAATGAAGAGAGTTACCAAACCTCTTCTCCTGAAAGAGCCTTGCTGGAGGACCATGATGCAGCCACCTCCTTGGGGCTGGGATCTCCCTGCAGATGCTGCTGGCTGGTGGTGCCCCGGCTCAACCCGGGGAGCCGCTCGGCCCCTGCATGTTGCCATCCTGACTGGGAAGGAGGAGTAGTATTTATTTCCTTAAAAAAGAAAACAGAACAGGGGCCTACTTGAAGTTCTGTGTGCAGCTGTATTTTTATGAACTACACGTCGTCATGTTAAAGCTCTTCAGTTTATTGGAAGATTGTGCAATTGGGCTTGATTATACCTAGTGACTTTATGTACCAGCGTAGGTGCTTAGCTTAAGAGGCTAAACTTGCTCGGCTGTCTAGACAGCTGATAGGAAGTGTCTTCTGCCAAGAGCAGTTGATAGCAGGTCCCTGGTGTAGGTGGGCCTGTCCTCCTGAGGAGCTTTATGTTTCAACCTGGGCTGGGAGGGAGCCTAAGGAAACTCTAAATCCACAAACTCTAAATCCACTACCAGCACTGTTCACTCTTCAGTCAAACCATTTTTCCCGAAATCTTCTCATCTCTTCCCCATGAACAGAAGCATTTACAACACAGTCACCAACATTTACCTTAGCCAGGTTGCATTGCAGCAGGGAGGAAGAGCTGAGTGCCAGAAGGAATGCTCTTCTGTGTCCAGTGCTGGGCTCCCCAGTTCAGGACAGACAGGGAACTACTGGGGAGAGTCCAGCCGAGGGCTACAAAGACGGTGAGGGGACTGGAGCATCTCTCATATGAGGCTGAGAGAGCTGGGGCTGGTTAGCCCGGAGAAGAGAAGACTGAGAGGGGATCTCATCAACACTTACAAATATCTAAAGGGCGGGTGTCTAGAGGAAGGGACCAGACTCTTCTCAGTGGTGCCCAGTGACAGGACAAGGGGCAACGGGCACAAACTGGAACATGGGAAGTTCCACCTGAACATGAGGAAAAACTTCTTCCCTCTGCGGGTGCCCGAGCACTGGGACAGGCTGCCCAGAGAGGTTGTGGAGTCTCCTTCTCCGGAGAGATTCCAAACCCGCCTGGATGTGATCCTGTGTGACCTGCTCTGGGTGATCCTGCTCTGGCCGGGGGTTGGACGAGATGATCTCCAGAGGTCCCTTCCAACCCTCGCCATTCTGTAACTCTTGGCAATCCCCCTTTCCGGTCCCTCTTCCCCCTTGCCAGCACAGCTGAGCTGCGGTCGTGCAGTGGCTGGAAGGGCACAGGTGGGCAGAGGGGGACTTGAAGAATCGGCTGGAGCAATCTGAGACCCGTAATGCCGCACCAGAAACACCCGATGGCTGAGCCAGCCAGCCATCTGTAGGCCCTTAGCAGAGTGAACCTGAATTCTTTTCTATAATGGTGCGAGACCCAAAGAGGATCTTTGTCAGTAGGAGAAGTCTATGAATTGTTTTGTGATTATTTTTTTTTTAATTTTTATTTTAATAAAAATCATCATTGTACTTTTCAGAGTGATTCCTGTAGGAAATCTTCCAAATCCAAGCGAGACAAGGAGAAACAGGCTTGCAAGAGCTGCAGCGAGAGCTTTAACTCCATCACGAAAAGGCGGCACCACTGTAAGCAGTGTGGGGCAGTAAGTATCGGAATGCACAGAGCTTTTCCGTTTCTTCCGCAAAGACTGTTGAAGAGAATTTTTTTTTTTTTTTTTTATTCACTGCAGGAACTAAAAGATGTTCTGGTTCATGGCAGGTCATTCACAGAGCAGATCTTTCCGCTTGCTTTGCCCCCCTGGGAATCGGGGGGAAAAGAGCAAATCTCTGGTGCGAGGGGCCTAGTCCGTGCTGTTCCAAAGGCAAATACAGCACCTTTTTACAGTGGGTAAAAAGGAAAGTGGTGCCTTCTCTGGGGGTGTGCGTGTATCTGGGGAGGGGTTGTCCCCTGCATTTTGTTTGCAGAAACACAACGGCCTTCTGACGGCCTTGCTCCAGACAGCAGCTCTTGCTAGGATGAGGAGCTGAACATGCGGTGCTAAAGGCGGATGGGTCCTCCTCGTCCTAGAGCAGAGCGGTCAAGGATCGCTTGTGCCAAAGTGTGTCCTCCTGCTTGAAAAGTCAGAACGGTATCGCTCCTGGAG
The DNA here is from genome assembly GCA_013400195.1 of Aramus guarauna. Taxonomy (NCBI): domain Eukaryota; kingdom Metazoa; phylum Chordata; class Aves; order Gruiformes; family Aramidae; genus Aramus; species Aramus guarauna. The sequence goes on from VXBL01003181.1 coordinate 74,947, forward strand.
CTGCACAGCCGGGTTGCTGAAGGCACTGAGCCACCCTTCCCCAGCACCCTCCGCTGACACCTTCCTTCTGGGGGGGGTGTCTGAAAATCGCAGCCACGGCCACGATGAGATTGATTTCTGTACTCTGACTTGAAACCTGCCCTCTGAAACTTGACTTTCATGGTTCACTGTTCCTAATGTAACTAGTACAGAATAATGTTATTTAAATACCGTTATCCATTGGAAGTGGAGATAAATTTTCAGCTGAAGAGAGACCTAAATGTATAGTTAAGATGTTTGAGGAAACCTCAGTCTCAGTAACTGAAATAAAATTACTGTGGAGGAGACACATTTGCACCGGAATTGGGATTATCAGCCTTCTGGATGCGTTCTTATTACTAATTACTCAAATAATGAAATGCATTTCTGGAGGTTTAAAATGCTCCATTGCAAAGCTCAGTATTGTTAAAGAAATGAAATAATAGCTTTTCCCCGTGGACAGAGAGATAAGAATTGCATTATTAATAATTTATTGTTAAACAGTTTTTGGTTTTGGGATGTTTTGTGATGTGGCAATAGCGTTCAAATTAAAGAAGCTGATTCGTCTCAAGGAAAGACTGTCATGTTTCTAAAAATGCTAGCTTGATTTTGTTTATATAACTTGGCAGAACGGTGCTTCACTTCACGCTTGCTGAATTAAGGCGGTTTTCTTCATGTAGTCATTTACATCTTGCAGCGAAGCGTATAATAACGTACACTCGTACCTGAAGGGCGCTGGGGGTGTGTGGCTGTGCAGTAAATTCAGCGTGGGGGGTGAACCCGGCTGCCCGCCCCTGCCTTGCACCCCAGGGCACGGTGCCTCTCCCCGGAGCAGCAGCACCAAGTGGTCGAGTCGGGTTGTAAGCGTGAAAAATGAAAACGGGTTCTGGAGCTGCACACCCATCACTCTTCACAAGCGCGGGTTGCGTGGGACTGCTGTCTCAGTGCGTGCTCTTGGCAGCTGAGGAAAGGAATCGGGAGTTGCGAATTTGGCTTCATACAAATAGTTTTTAATGGCTAATATATTGGACTGTAGTCTTCAAATGGCCAGTGAGTCTTGGATTCCTCAGTTCTGTCAGGCTGAACTGCCTAATGGATGAGGAAGCGTCAGTCACCTTTACTCCGAAGATCAGTCCTTCCTAGATCATTTTATGGTTGGCATTAAAAAGCACTAATTGCTTTGGTGACCTAAGCCCTTTTTGACTCATAAAGGTTTATAAGAAAAGAAAAGCAGACTTGCGTGATGTTAATCATAACGTATTTCCCAAAAGGCATATGTTTTCTTTTTTTAGATATATTTGACACAGCATGGGATCACAAAAACGTTAATTATTAATGGCAGTAAATAAATATTATATCGGTCGCTCTATCTTATGCTTACATTAGCTTTCCGGATTTTACTTTAATAACAACCGTTCTGCAAGTCATTTGATTTGGAGAGGAGTTACGCTTCAGTGATGGCTGATAAAGCATCATCTTTCTGATACAGGTGATCTGTGCCAAATGCTCCGAGTTTAAACCACTTGCAGATAACAGCCGTCATAATCGAGTGTGTAAAGAGTGCTTTCTGCAGTTACCAGCAAGCCCATGCAGCCCTGGAGTGGAAGCAGTGGGAGAACAAAAGAAAAGACTAGCTGCAGAGGTACAGTAGTTAGCTAAAATAATTCTGGTGTGCTAGCTGCCCTTGTGAGTCTCTCTTTTTTTTTTTTTTTTAATGTATTTATTTAAAACAAAATTGTTTGCTTATCTTTTCCCCCCCACACCATATTTGACCATCTGGCCTATAGCTTGAATTGAACATGCATGCAGCCTGCATGCAGTTTGTAAATGGCAAGCGTTCATCGTAGGATGCTGATCAAACAGGGATGCAGCTGGTTTTGCAGCTAAGCTTCAGCTTTCAAAGTAACAAAAAAAGAGGAGAAACTTCTGGCTTCTTTTTATTATGGTGCATTTCCAGTCTTGAGTTGTGCAAAATAACTATTGGCAAAATTTGGGAAAATAAGATTGGTTTTTTCACTTTTAACTCCAAATAGAAGATACTTTTGCACTCCTTATTTCACATCCTGTCAAAAAGTATCATTGAAAGAATTTTTTTTCTTAGTTGATCATGCAGAAGCATGGCATCCTTCCGAAAGACTGTCAGGATTCACTGAAACTTTCTGAAACCTGCTATAATGCAGACTCTTTTCTCCAAGACGTGACTTCCACAGATTATACTGTGTAAACTACTGCTTCGCAATTGCCACAGATGTCACCAAGCTTTATACCATGATAGCGGCACATTCTACCCTTATTTTTTACAAGAACAAGAAAGGTATTGGCAAACTGATTTGTTTTATCCTCACCCACAACAACTGAACCTTCTCTTACCAATGCTTTTTTTAGACTATGGGCAGAGCTGTGAGTACCATTACGTGCCACGATTTTCATGGGCCACCTTGAAGAAAAAGGTTTTATTTATTTTACCTGTGAAATACAGCCAGAAGTCACTGCGTGTGTAAAAGAGGACATGCATCTCAATTGAAAGGGGACCCGCAGGGACGTCAGATTCCTGAAGGAGCCACTGACACCCTGAGAACTTCATTGCAATTCATCCTCCCCTCCGCTATGCTGACCTACACCATCCTGCTTTGAGCACTGCGCGGAAAATTGGGAAATCGTTGCAGCCTATACCGAAAACCATCTTACCTTGAAAAACATCTTTCTGGAAGCCACCCCTCAGAGCCATCGGACTGCCTTCCGGCCTTGTTATCCTCCTCCTCAGAACCAGACTACGTGGAAACGAGCTCGACTCTGAGCAAGAAACGTAAACCTGCCAGCGCATACAGAGCTCCTGTAATAAATGCTTCCTCAAACAGTCTTTAGATCCTGCCCTGCTCTGCTTCCCAGCAGGTCGTATTTCTTTCCAGGCTCCTAAATGTATCTACATGGGTAAAATTACACCAGCACGGTGTCCCAGAGTGAACTCTGCTGCTCGGGTGCTTTGTCAGCTTTGTGCCCAAACACGTCCAGAATCTCAGAAATACAGAGTGGGGTAAAGCTACAAACGCACATTGTCCTTCCCTGAACTACCGTGTCTGCAGAGCCCAGAGAAGATTCTGGATCCAGAGCCCGATACCGTCAAAAACCTCAGATACACACTACAGCTGTGCCTACAGATGATGAGCATTTAATATGCATCCGTATAGTCTGTGGTATCTCATGATAAACTTTCTAGCACTGTTTCAGCAGAGCTGTTTGCCATTAAAGTGAAAACCTACAGCTACCCAGCCGAGAGCTCTGTTAATCTGAAAAGCCAAAAAGCAAACCAGTGAAATGTGACCTATGGCTTTGCTTTGGAAAAGCAGATTACAGCAGAAAGCTGTAAAAACCCAAGGAAAAGAGTCATTTTTCCCTCATACGCTCAGGCTTCTAGCCTTCTACTAAATCTTCAAAGGATCAGGTAAAATACAAGAAAGTAGATGTATAAAAAAGAAAGATCAGAGCCGGTCTTTTTCTTTCCCTCCTATTTACATTAAACTTTCTTAACAAGCTTAATAGCAGCTGAGGAGATTGCCACTTTAGAAATGTTATTAGCAGATGCCAGAAATCCCCAGGAGACTTCTGTGCAAAGTCTAATGTGAACAGGAATTTTGGTTTGCTTTGCTTTCTATCCGAACACAAAAATTTCTTTCCATTTTTTTTCCTTTTTTTGTTGCCCTGGTGCTCTCTGATTTGGCTCACATCTCTCTGCATCCGCGCACAAGAGAGTCTCTCAATACACCTTTTGCGTTAATTTGAAATCATCTCCCAGCCTACTTTGCTAAGCAAGAAACTAGCTGCATCATCTTAATTACCGTTCTTAATTTACTTGGTGGAGGTGGGATTTAACTTCACATCCGCTGGGAACAGTAGTTCTGCATCTGCCTCTATTACATGGAATTCATGGAATTGTGCTATTTCTTGTTGGTATATATTATAATGATTAAACTTTTGTTCAGGTATGGGCTATCCAGCATTTGCCCTGCAGTATTATTTGACTCTGGACAACTTAAATATATTTTATACTTAATTCTAAGTATTTTGCCCATGTAAGCATCAATGGAAACAGCTCTTTTTTCTTTTTTTATCTTTCTTCATCCAGAAGCAAAGCATCTTAGCAGCTGAAAACAGCCTCTTCAGCAGCTACCTCCAGTTCCTTGAAAAAGGGAAGACTTGGTACAAAATGTGGGTGACCATCCCCAAGGCGGAACCTCTTGTTCTGTATCTGCAAGGAAGTAGCCAGGTAAAATGACATTCATGAGGGATAACACACAGGAAAAAAAAAAAAAAAAAGAAAAAGAAGCATAAGTTTAAATATATCAAGTTGAGAAGTAGGTCAAAGGATTTGGCTTGGTTTCAACAACAAAAATGAACTTGGTGGTCTGAATATAGCACAAAGCCTCAGAGATTTCAGATTTGTTTTCTGTAGTTACTGCTGATACGGTTGTGAGCAAATGTTTAAGCTCATTGATTTTCTTATTCAGTTCTTAACAAAAAAAGGACAAAACATGGATAATTAGGTTATGTTTTGGGGTTTCAGACAAGTATATTCAAAGGCTTTATTGCCCTGTCGTTAGGGAAGGCACTTTCCTGTAAAATGTATAGAGCTGCAAAGCAGTCTGAATATTGAAATTGCTAGTTCAAGCTTTTTATTTTTTTAATTTTTAAACCTAGTTCTGGGTTGAGAGGCTGGAGGACCTTGTGGAAATGTAAATGTTCTTCAGCCTGAAAAATGGACTGCATTTGGTAAAGCTCCTTGTTGTAGCATCCTGTGATTTTATCTTTACTCAAAATAATTACTGTGGTTAAGTTTTGGGGGTTTTTTTAACAGTGTGTTGTTGAAGCTAACTAGCATTTGTGTGTGATGTGAGTCAAGTGATAGATATGTCTATATCAAAGATGAAATATCCAAAATGGAAATACCAGTCATGCTTCCGTAGTGCTGAAGATAAAGAATGGCAATGCTGAACTGAGATCCCCCGTATCCAATTTTGTATTTGGTGTTTGACACGTTTATATAGAGCCTTGTTGTATCTCCTGGGTGGGATGGAAGAAGGAATGGGGCCGAACTCAGCCTACCATTATCCTGCTGTAATTGTAGCGATATGAAGGGTTTGCTTTTTATTACCTTCGCTTTGTATGGCTGTAGCGAGAACAGTCTGGGAAGTAAATATTCGCCATAATTTTCTAAAGCTACCTCGTAGCAAACGTTCGACAAGAAGTACACGTTGTCCTTAGAGGTGTGTTCGTTCTGCCGCTTGTCAGCAAGAACACCGCTGGTTTTAAACAAGTGTGTGTTGTGTTTTAAGCACAGTGCCTGAGAGGCTGAATGCTTCAATTGGAGCTCGGACACAGCCCCCGTGGCTTCGTCTGGGATTCAGACCCCACACTGGGGGAGCTTCCATGGGCAGCGCGCTGCCCGGCTCCCCTCCTCATCATCCGGAGACGCGTGACTGAAATTATGAGTTGAAAAAGCAAACGGCCTCAGACTGAGCACTAAAACGAAGGCAACAAACCCAGTCTTTAGATCTCTCTGGAATCGGGGTCTGGGAAAAGGAAAACAGCTTTGAAAAGCAAAGCAGAGAGAATGACTTTGCTGCAAAACTTTTCAGCGGATGTGGACACTGTACCCCAGCAAAGGAGCGGCGCAAGCCCTGGATTCCGCACAGACCAAGCCAGAGCGTCTCACGCAGGCGAGCTCGGGGAAGGAGAGTGCAGATGGAGGGAGAGAGGTCTAAATTCTTTGGCCTTCTTCACCCAGGAGCAACGTGTCTCGTCTGACAGATGACTGGAACGAAGAGTTGAGAGGAAGCAACCCCCCTTAGGTGGTATGACCTAGAAAGAGAATTTCTCCTAGTGCCCAACCGACTGTCTTGGGACAGCACAAGTAATCCATGGGACATAAATCAGCTGTAGGGCAGAGCAGAGTGACGCTCCATTCCCCAGGCCCCCTCCTGACAGTTGTGCAAAGCGAGGGTTGGAAGCTGGAGAAGCTTCTGTGCTGCAGATGCTATGTTCTTTGCTCCATGCCCTGCCAAACTCCATCTTGAGACCCTGCTAATATTATTAGGAAGATCATGGGTTTTAGGGCGAAAGGCTGCCTTTGACACTGATTGCTGCTTTCGTGACAGTTAAATTTAATGTTTGGTGTCCTCAACTATTTCAGGTGTGAGATAAATCTCCCAATAAACTGGCAAAAAAGTATACAGGACAAGGTTGATCGATCACACATCCAATAGCCAAGCCAGGATTTACTCTCACGAATCACAAGCTGAGGCTGTAACCAAAAAAAAGAGTCCGTCCTTAAGGGCCTACCGCTCCCACTCGTACACTTCCTTCAATTTGCACCCAGCTGAAGGGAAAAATTACGACGCAAATCCCATTCTTTACATTAACCCCGTGTGCTTGTTAGTTCTGGCTTAGATAGTATACGCCAGCCTTCTGGGCAAAGTCTCTTCCAGAGCCGCTTCCCTCATGGCTGAGTGTCTGGAACCAGTCGGGAGCCACTCACGTGCTGGAATGTTGTTTTCCCAGGCGTTGTTTTGTTTTGTACACCCACCTCAGTGCATCGCACAAACCTCTTCAGGCCTGCAAAGCAGCATTTCAGTGCCTGAAAAAAGAGGTGCCTTTTGGGAATAATATGGTCAACAATGGTATTAAAGGTCTCAAAACACAGACCAAGTGAAGCGTGACCGCAGGAGTTTGAAAGTTGGGGGATTATTTTTAAGAAGAACAAAGAATAGCTGCCTCCTGGGAAGCGAGAGTAAACCAAGCTGAGTCTGGAGCTTCTGATACAGCGAAAGCCCCGACAGCTTTTCTCCTCTGCACCCCTGTCCCTCACACCGAAGAAGGGACGCCGGTGCAAATGGAAATGTGACTCACAGGCTTTAAAATAGCAAGAAAACTGCTCTTTTGCTTTAGATCCTTGTTCCAGGAGAACGAATTAATCCCCTGAATGTTCACGGTTTAAGTCTTGCATGAGGCTTTATGCAGGAGGATAAAACTCACAGCTTATTTAGGTATGGAAATCATACCAATTTTATCTGTCCTCGGACTGAGACAGAATTTGTGCAGCTGTTTGTCATGTTTATCTGAGTGGAATTATAAGAGTTTGCTCATAAGCAAAGACCACCTCAAGCTGAAGGATCAGCGGTTTTACAGAAATTAGTCTGTCTTTCCCAGGGCCCCATCTGGAGCTTCCGCCCCCATTGGCCTTGTAAAATGTGCAGCTACTTGCCGAGCTCTGACATTAACTTCCACCTGACTGAGAAATGCAGAATTAAGGAGTCCCAGCTAGCTAGAGAAGTAATGAGTTTTGGAGAAATACGGAGGGTAAATTAGTATAATGGGAGCTAGTGTATATAATAATTATCAGGTTTGATCCAAGAGAAAAATTTGCTTTATAAATTCTGAAGAAGAATCTTTTATTCATCATGTAAACATGACTTACTCCTAGAAAATAGGGGAGCAGCTGAGTTTGAAGTCGAGCGCAGGGTTTTAGAGAAGTGGCTGTGGTGACAGGTTCTAGAAATGGGGTGCTGCTTTTAACATAACAGCGTGCACTCAAACAGAAACTGAATTCTTTAGTTTTTGACCCAAAGTTGACGTAAACCTCCTTGAATAGTGCTCGGTCTTCAAGCTGATGGGCTCTGTCATTTTTGCATAACAATAACAAGTAGTAGCTTAATAAATCAGGAAACCTGCATTGATTTAATAAAGTGTGTAGACACATTTTTGACTGTGTATTTTTTGCCCCATTAGTTAATGTATGTGTTGGCATTGGCGTGAGCAGTTCTGAAACTTGAATTACTTGAGTCTCAGTGTTAGAAAAGTAGATATTTTTTTTTTGCCATTGTTCTCAGAGCTGTGGTCTCCTTTCAGATTTACTGTGTCATCTGCATTCTGCGTGGGGTGACAGAAGAATGACTTTGCCCCCCCTTTGTGCGATGCCTTGTTAATTTTGGTGTGAGCCATTGAACTTGAGTAGGCTGTTACAGGAGCAGCTGCTACAAGAGGCGATGGCTTCTTCTGAACGCCTGATGCCCGTGTGGTTTAGACTTCGGTTTGGGGAACCCATCTTTGAAAATGCTTTGATGGCATCAGCTGAAACGAGCTGCTTGGTCATGGCACGCCCTCCCTTGTCAAAGCTGTCTCAGGAATGAGAGCTGGGTCGGTGCTCAGGATGTGACTGCCGGAGAGCTGTGTCACTCCGGGATCTGTGAGTTAACATGGCCTTTAAAGGGGGTCCAAGAATCTGAGCTTTGACTTCTGTCACAACTCTGAAAAGCATCATAAATAAGGCAAGACCTTCTGAGAAGATTCATTGATTTATCTAAAATCTGAAATCCTCTTTTAGTTCAAAGTCTCTTCCCTGGTAGTTGTGTCTCAGTATCCAGCTCTGCTTACTTGTCTCCTTGAAACCAATCTTACCGACGTCCCATGGGCTTCAGGAAGGACTGCACCGTGCCGTTCTCAGCTGGATCCGATTGCCTCTCCCTGCCGCAGAGGGGTTTTGTGAAAGGCAACGCGTGTGAGTTATGTGAAATTACATGGCGGTCCCCAGCCGTGCCACTGCTGGAGCCATATTCTTCCTGTGAAAGGGAATCTGTTAGAGAAGAACAGAGCACCAAGAAGTCGTTGCCTTCTAGTGCTTTCAGTTAAGGTCGATATCGCCTCTTCTCTGTTTTCCAAGCTACAGTGCTGAACGAGGAGCCGAGCGCACGTGTGCGCTGGAACCGCGTTCCTGTGCTTACCGGCGCGTGTGCGTGCGTGCTGGCTCTGCGGGCAGGGATGGCAGGCTGCAGCCCTGGCACGGGCGGGTGTCAGCCGGCGGCACGCGCCGAGGCATGCCGGTGCGGTGAGGGTTGCGGTGTGGCTGTCCTGAGCGTGTGCCTGGTGACCATGCCTCAGGAGTAGGGTAATGCGTCTCCAGTCACTTCATCGCGCCACTTCAAAGTGAGTTTTAAACTGTTTGAAACAGGCGTTTCTTTAACCCCGTCGAGAGGAAATCTGTCTTCCCCGCACAGATTCCCCTGCTCGTCCCCTTTCAAATACCGTTTGTTGCTGAATTTTTCCATCTGTTCTTTCCTCTTTAGGATGGACGGAGCCCACGTCCTGTTCCACTGCCTGGATACGAAGTCAGTTTACCAGGTTCTGGTGAGAAGTTTGAAGTGAAGCATGTTTTTAAGCTTTGCCAGTCCCAGCAAACTCTGTATTTCAGTGCGGAAGATGAAGAACTGCAGATGAAATGGATGGAAATTCTCACCAAAGCAGCCAAAGGGGAAACGGAAGATGCAGCTGAAGGGCTCGGCAACCCATAGAGCAAGTTCCATTTAGTTTCTTTCCTACATGCTATAAACCATCACTTGAATTCGGTATTCATGGCACTTTGGAATCTGTATGGCTTTATATTTTCATGTGTCTGCATAGGAAGTTGAGTGGTTTCTCTCCTTTTATTGTACATTTCTCACGTTCAGTAGTTACCCGGCATATATTCTGTTAAAGGCAAAGGTAGTTGTAGTTGTTGGTGGTGTCGATGCTGGTTTTAAAACAAAAGACAAGGAGAAAAGCATTAATTTGAACAAAGGTAATGGAAAACCATTGGTCTCTTGCTTTCCTAAATGTATATTTCCCAATCCTTTTGATTGCTGTTGAGTGCAGGATGTGTATAGTCTGTGATTAGTTCTATAAATGCTGCCTTTTAAGTTAAATGTTGTAAAGGCTTGTGCTGGCCACTGACATTCCGTTCTGTCCTTTCCCTCCTGGTACAAGGTCTTTGTGAAGTGTGAGCGATGTCCTGAGTATTTTTCCCTTTGCTAAAACTATGTCTCTGCTATTTTGAGATGACCTATTCACAAGACAAATACTGTAGAAGGGACTTCTAAAAATGACTGCAAACCGTGCAGAAAGAACATTAAGAAGCCTCATTGATCTTAAGCATTTATAATATTGTTTTGTTTTCTTTTGAAACCAATACCTTCCTTCTTTCTATTTGAACCCATTTTGATGTAAGTGAACAAACGTTTTATACTGCAAACTGGGTTATGATCAATAAACAAGAACATTTTTAGTACACGCAGTACAAAAAGGTGACTTTTTTGTTGTATTGGTTAATTTAAAAGTGACCTAGGATTTATTTATATAATTTGTAAATAATGTTTCATAACTATTCTAAGAATTTTTAAAAGATCTCAGCTAATTAACAGGGTTTAGTGCATAGAATAAGAGATATTTGTATGAACTGAATTTGTAATTTAATTTTCCTGTTCACCTGTATTTGTCTTATTTTCAAACTTAAGTGCTTATCTATTTAAATAAAAATTCATGCAGTTAACTCCTGAGCCAGATTTCCAAGGCACAGCAAGCTTTAGGTCAACATTTAAAATAGGTTAAAAAAAAAAAAAAAAAAAAAAAAAAAAAACAAAAAAAAAAAACCACACAAAGAAAAAATCTAAACAAAAAAAAAAGGCATGTCTGTTCCTAGTGGTAGTAAGCATGTAGTACTGATAAAAATGAAATAAAATCTGTCACAGTACTGTATTTTAAAATGGTTTGGTTTAACTTTTGTTTCCTCTTCAGCCTGCTACATTTTCTGATATTGATAGAAAGAAAGAGCTACTCCATACAGCCAGAGTTTGTTAGGATTGTTGAAAATTAGTGATCTGCATCAGTGAGTATTTTCCTTACCTATGGAAAAGGATTTGATTTTTCCTTCTTTGGGGGTTGGGTTGTTTGTTTTTTTTTTTTACATTGGTGAATAAATCATATACCTGAAGTCCATGATACTAAAAATTAGAAGCGGTGTATTTAATTAGCTACTGGTAAAATTTCATGGGAGTTGCATCTTCCCTCTCCTCCCTATCCCCCCACCCCCAGTCAGTTAAAAGATGATGAAAAGGTTTCTTGCAAGGTAATTTTTATCATATAGTTCATGAAAAAGAATTCTTTTCAGTGTGTGTTATTTCCTCCCTCAAGCTTCCCTGAAAATGTAATGATGTAGAATGCTTGCCTTAAAATTTACCTACTTTGTGATATTTCTGGGTTTGGGTTGGTTTTGGGTGTTTGGGATTTTTTTGAAAATTTTCCTTTATTGCTCCACTTACTTGGTTCTTTTTCTTTGTTACCATGAGCAAAATTGGAAGGGAGAATCCTAAACCAAAACAAAATTAATGCATCTTAATACATCTTTCATTTTTTATTTTTATTTAACCAAGAAAAATCTTTAGCACATGTTTTTTTGCATTTTTCTCCATTTTGTTCTTTTTTTATCAGTATGTCAAAATACACATCTAATCATTTTATATTCATCAGTTCCCCTTCTTTCAGAAAAAAATTATAAAAAGTATCTGTAGTCTACCTGGAATGATCACACATGATGGCACCTGTGGGCATTTGTGTCACGGTTCTCATGCGGCAGCTTCGTTGCCAGCGCATCTTTCTGCTTTCAGGGGACGTGGCAAGGAACCTGCCTGGGGAATCTCTGCTTTATGACTAAGCCCCAAACCATCAAGAGCTTTTATAGTTTAAATCCAGCACTTGAAAGCTTGTCTGGAAAACTAATACCCGTCCGTTGCAGATCCCAGAGCTCTGCTCTGTTGGATACAGCATGAGAATGCTCAGCCTAGAGCCTAAAAGGAAGCAGCTACTGGTGTTACAGACTGGGAGCTCGTTCCCGCGCTCACGGTCAGCGACATGACGGTGGTACCTCTCCGACAGACGGTGTTTTCTTCTTTCAAAGCCTGGTTTAGCTCCTGGTGAAGCTGAAGGAACAGGCTCTGTTGACCACTGTTGGAGCTGCTTTGTATTGCAGTGAGCTAACATCCTTTCTGAGGCGTTATTCAGGCTTTGGATTATTATTGCCTGTTCGTGGGACACGTGTATCGTTTTACAGAAATGAATTCAGTTGTATGAAGGTTGAGAACATGATCCTGGGAGATGAGGTATCTGAATGCACATCTTTTAAGAATGCAGGGAATAATCACTTCAGACTTCCTTGAATCCTGGTTAATTTGTGTCTCCTGCCAAATCAAGGAAATAATCTGCTTTTTTCTTTTTTTTTTTTTTTTTAAACTTACACAAAAGAAGGCCTAAGATGATGGCAATCTAGTTCACACAATGATAAACCAGCATGCTGCAATTGCAGCCAGCTAAGCCAAATAGGGGTCCCTGAGCTTCCAGAATCTTCTTTCTCCCCATTTAGTTTTATTTTCTGTCGATAAAACTGGAATATGTGATTTAAATGACCCGTGGAATGAGCAGTAGCAACTGGGAAAGTCACGATATTGGTCGGTGGGATGAGGGAGATGGTGATCTGTCTGTAGCGTTGGAAGGAAAAACATCCTGCAAAGAGGGATGCATGCGCTTAACCGAGTGGGATGTCTCCACGGCTGTCTCTAGAACAATGCAAAGCGTGTGTGAAAACCTGTGCGCTGTTGGGACGGGGATAAGAGGCAATTCAGATAAACTTTGCAGGCAGTTGGCTATAAAGAGCTAGCTTCTTATTACTTTTTATACCATCATTTCTGTCCGTAACACTTTACGGATCTCTTAGATGTGTACTTATTCCCACAAATAATTGCATATGTAAAAAAAGGAAATTTTATTGTGTTTTAGCTACTGTATTCATATAGAACAGTCGAATATAGTGCGGAAACCTCCCAACGCTTTCTCTGATAATTGCATGGGGTTTTTGTAGAAAAAAAGCTGAAAGTGTTTTTTTATTTATTCTGAAAGAGCTATGTTACATTGCTTTCGATCCAGCTCTGAAATTAATTTGGTTTGTTCAAAAAAAGACAAGCAAGCCGTCAGTTTAACAGGGATTTATCAAGGCACAAAGTGAGCTCCAAGACATGGAGAGATAAATACTACCTTTCTGTAGGTCTTATTCTTACAAAAGGCAGCAGTGCTTGTTTCTTGTTCTTTGGGATGAGGTAACAAATGACTAGGGGTTTTCTTACCTATTTTGCATCCTAGCAATATTTCCCAGAAACAGCTGCCCAGCAATACTGAAACTGTAGATGAAAGTTGGTGGTTAACCTCTCTGAGAGCCGCTTTGCTTCCCTCCTTGTCTTTCACCAGCAGCATGGAACATTTAGCTGCTGAATACGAGTGACTGCATATCCTGTAAACAAGCACCTTCCCTTTTTACGTACCTACCATTTCTCTTTTTCTGTTCTTCAATCCATACGGGGCACGGCGAGGCTTTTCACTGGGCTGGCGCTTTTCTCTGGGTTTTCACTTGGCTGGGCGCTCTGCAGGCCCGGGGAACCTTGACGGAGCTGAGTGATTGCATTTTGCCCTAAAATGAAATAGTGATAAAGAGGCTTTTCAGAAAGCAGTTGCTGGCTGTCCTCGTGGATACCGTGTGATCTGTGACCACAGGAGATCGGAGTAGAGGAAGAATTCTGTTTGGCGTCCCTGAAATAGAGTTGTGGGGAGCTGTAACCAGTTTATGTGGGTGATGTGCTCAAATGCAGCAAAATAAACTCAGCCTTCTCAGAGCTGCTGCTGGCATCAGTGGTAAAGACTTACTTTTACTTGAAGAGACTCCATGTTCCTGTGATTAGACCACACACACTGCCTTGGAAAGCTCTGATTTCCAAGTTCCAAAATGTGTTTGTCAGGTGGACCTGTTTGCCTTGCAAATGTCGAGTAGTAACTTTGCTGTTTCGGGAAGATGCTCTGCCAACACGGGACTTCCTTAGTTCCCTGCTTAGGCCAAAGGGGTTTTGTACGGTCTGAGACTCCTGTATTTAAGTCTGAAAGGAAATAATCAGTTATCCTAGCATCTCAGAATGGGTGAGAATCTGTCAAGACTTTTACACTGTTATAAGAATTAGCCATCTGCTCCATAAGGTCTTGCACCATAGTGGTCTATAACTGGCAAGCACGGGCTAAAATGGAAAATACGATGTGGTCCCACTTGTAGTGCTGAATAAGATGCTTTCAAATTCCAAGCTGAAGATGGCAATGTTTGGTGTGAAACTGGTGACAGCAAGTACCAGCTGACTTCTGACTTGGGTAAGAATAATTAAACACTGTGTATTGGCCTTGTGCATGCGTTAGTAATTTCACTCGCTGCATAGGGCAGCACGTTTTTGCTTTGATAAAAGGCCCGGTATTGACTCAGATTATACTGAATCTGTAAAGGGATCTCGGGCCGTTTAAATTTTTAACACTTTGAAGTTACCTGTGGCATTAAGTTATAGTGGTCTGGGTGCTTTGGGCAAAGCTGGACGCACTGGGATGTTTCCACAGGCAGCTGTGGATGGGAAGGGGTCCTAGGAACTCCAGTGCCCTTGTGTTGTTCATCGGGTCGATGGTCCATTTAATTTCTTCATAAGAAAAATTGTACCTTGGGTTTTTGGAAGTGCTTTTTAATTTCAATAAATGCTGTTGAAACCACACATCATCAAGAAAGGGAATAACTCAGCAACAGAATTAAAATAGGAAAACCTTTGTACTGAAAACAGTGTGAAAGGGAAATAAACTCACCGTGTGTGTCACACAACTCTTAGAGCCAGGCAGGACTTCAGGGGTGGTGTATCAACAGCTGGGGAGAGGCAGCAATGATGGACTGGGTTCGGTAGTAAAATTGCGTATTACAGAAGAGAGAGAATCTGAAGCCTATTCCTTATGCTGTGCCAGAGACACCCATTGCTAGAAGAATGACTGGTCCTGCGCACGCCCAATTCACCCGGGAAGAGCCAGACCTATTTCCAGAACTTTAGTGTCCAGAGAAAGGGTACGGACCACGTTCTCGTCAATTCACATGAGGAAATCCCTTTTGATAACCAAGCTTCAAGTCCCTCTGTTAACCAGTGTCAGGAAGCATCAGATTCTTGGATTTGGGTGCCAAAAGGTCTCCCTGAAGTCATGTTAAGTGACGGTGTGAGATCGGGTTGATGTAATTGACCGTAACAGGCACGTCTGTTCGGGTTTGTCAGCAGGGTGTGACACAGCGCGGTGTCCGCGCGGGCTGTTGTGTAGCAGTAGGAAGGGGACTTGCCATATTGCTCTTGTTCCTCAACGCAACGCTTTAAGGTGAGTGGACGGTGCTCTCCTGTGAGCGAGGGAGGTGGTGGGACTTCGGACTGTGTCTTCTACAAAAGCAATCAGTCTGCATTGTCTCTGTTAACGGAAAGGTTTCTGGTGAGAGGGAGATGGGGTGCACCTGTAATCACCTTGCAATCTTTGCACAAAATGAGACAGTAGAGAATTAACTTCCTTGGTTACACGGATCTGAACCCTCCCTGGAGCAGCTTCATCCTGTGCACTGAATGTGTATCGCAGTACTTATGGAGAAGGGGATCAAACCAAACATCTACACACAACAGATACTCTGAACATGGCCCAATTTTCAAGTAATTTCGGGAGAGGGTCAAATGGGTTTTGCTTAAAAAGGTAATTTCATTTAAAAAAAAAAAAAAACAAAAAACAAAAAACAAAATAAAACCCAATGGCTTTCTGCCCCCGTCGGTTATCCAAAGAGTTGCAACAGCAAAGGTTTCTGCTCTAAGCTAATAAATCGAATTGGTATAGGACGGTATCACATAAATCACAGGTAGGGATTTGAGAGAGGGGAGTAGTGCAAGTGGATTTGCTGAATTAATGGTTGTGTACTTGTGCGTGACTCTGGAACCGAGGAGTGATGGGGCCCGGGTTACACACAGCCTACGCAGGAATTCCCAAATTCCTGCCTGTGCAGGACTGTAGCTACAATACCGGGCAAAAGCAGGAGTAGGGTTGCTGTGACAGCTCTGCACTAGCAGCCCTCCTCCTCCTGTCCTTTTCCCAGCTGTCACGCGGCGTCTCGGGCTATTGCACGAGCTGGTGACTTTGTAAATAACCAGCCAGAAGGGAAAAACCCGCGTGGGGCCGTTGTGTCCATAGTGAGGGCTGAAGGCAGTCGAGGGAGGGAGAGCGCTAGAGCTGGTGATAACACATGCCCCGAGTCCCGGGATATACATTTCGGCGTAACATTAGGGAACGTATTGCAAGGTGAGAAGCCACAGTGTGACTGTGGTGCTTCCTATAGTCCGGATCCTCCGCAGTTAACGAGAAGCTTGCATGATTGTTGAAGAAGCCAGTCCCGGGGGATGTGAAGGAAAGGTCAATAAATAATACAGAGAGAAATGGCTGGGGAAGAACTGAGTTAAGTTAAATGGAGAGGAAAAAAAAAAGAGATCCTGAGGACAGATGCCTACTGAAAAAAAAAGTACTTGCCCTCTGAAGAAGCTTTTTCCCCTTTGTTCCAGCTGTTGCAAAGAGCCATCGTGCTCTGGGTTGCCAGCTCTTCTCGTGTGGGGGCACTGAGTTGGTAGGCACCAATTAGTGCA
Source organism: Aramus guarauna (assembly GCA_013400195.1). Taxonomy (NCBI): domain Eukaryota; kingdom Metazoa; phylum Chordata; class Aves; order Gruiformes; family Aramidae; genus Aramus; species Aramus guarauna. The sequence continues at coordinate 91,323 of VXBL01003181.1, forward strand.
GTTGAAGGTTAATTAGACATACAAAACCATTTAGAGGACCATAGCAATTCCTGAAGAATTTCCATTTTTTGCCACCTCCATTCTTGTCCTGTCCTTTGCATGTCCCTAATAGCATTTGTGTTTTTCAAACTCCTCCTTCTTCCTATGTCTGTGGATCACCTTTCCTCCCTTCGAAACACGACTTTAAGGGAAATACCTTGTATAGCCTTATTTGCACGTTTGGTTGAAGGGGAAAATACCAGCTGGAAGTGGGAGCAGGACATATTTACTCTGAGCTGCGGGTCGATTTAAACATTAAATACCAATTAAAACACTCATTTTCTTACAAAGCAGCGTTGTGACGGGCATTTGGCGTGCCATGGGCACACAAAGTCACCTTAAAACGTGCCCGGGCTCTGGGACTGCAGTGTAGTGCAGGGAGGTGCAACCTGTCTTCTGGTGGAGCAGCAGAACTGGAACCACCGCCCGAAATGCAGCGCCAGCGTCTCGGGGACTGTTTCGCAGCTGGCCCTAGGATCCGTTGTGATTCCTGCGCCCGGGGGCCGGCTCTCGGGGACCGGTGCTCCTTGGGTCCCTCTAAAGCAGCCTCTGGTCTCCCTCCTCCTCCACCTTTCCCCATCTGCCTTTTCTGCTTTACCCTTGGCTTGTCCTTTGCTGGTGTTGCACAAACGGGGGCCACACGTGGTGATGGTGACTGACTTCTAAAAATCTTTCTAAATATAAAAAGAAGACAAAAGAGGAAGACGGCGCCTCACCGAGTGAAGAGCTGGAGCCCTCGCTGAGAAGGGAAAGATTTTCTGTGCAGGGACTGATAAAACTGTGGCGCTCCCCTAGGCAAAACTTGGTGCCATTAAAAAAAAGTCGGTCACAGCAATCTGAATGAATATAAAAAAATGTAAATTTGCTGATGAGACAAATCTGGAAACAAAGATGATGACAAAGGTCCCTAAAACATGCCACATTCTTGCTAGGGGGCCAAGTAGGGAAGAAAATGGCATTCTAGCAACAAAGCACTGGAGAAGATGCAGTAAACATCTTCAGGATAAGCAGGAGCGCACAGAAACAGAAGAATGCTTCCATCCCCTTTGGGCCACCCACTTTTCTTCGCTTTTATTTTCCCTCTGCTTTGTCATAGTTCTTTCCCCCATCGCTGCAAACGGTTTACTCCCCAAACCTTTCCCGTCCTTTGCCCTCTCCCTGTGCGTGAGTTGCTCATGTACCACTCCTGCGCGGGCTGAGAAGCCAATTCCTCACAGGTCTTCCAAAGCTCCCTTCCACCGGGTGGTGACCGCTCCTCCGGTTGACTGATTCAAAGGATAAAGTGCTACATGGCACTGGTTTAGTCTTTAATAACCAGCCCCTGTTCATTAAACGTGCTCCTTGGTTGCTAATGAGGTCTCAAATGAACATCTTGGTGACGAATACCTGATGCTGCTCCCTGCCTCACACCAACACAAGTGCTCAACCATGTTGTGGAGCAGGAACAATTCCTGCTGAAAAATAACTTTGTTCTCTTTTAACTCAGGTAACTTCACGCCTGATGCTGCCACCAATATTCTTCTGTTTACTCCTACTCCCCCAGCAATGCTAAGTAGGGAAGAGGAATGTATAGCTGAGCTCTGCAGGGTGTTAATATTTTATGGGCTGTAGCCAGCTGAGCTTTTGTGGATCGCAGTGCAATGTCTTAAAGTTTTACTTTCCAGCAGAGGACTATTAACCACCTTGCAGCTGCAGCAGTGCAGAAGCCGGTAGTTCAGATAAAACCTGTNCACAGCGCTTTCCAAGCGCTGGCTGAAATGCGGGCAGATGGTTTGGGGGTTGTATTTTGGGGCTTTTTTTCCCCACGACCCTGAAGAGGCTGTGGAGCTGGTAACCTTCCACTGTGATGGGCAGTAACTTCATCTGCTGCAACCGTGTGCATCTTCCCAAGGTCTAAGCCTCCAGAGACTTAAATTCAATGCCAGTTCCCTTCCCACATCTTTTGTGCCTACACCCACAAAATAATTGCTTGCAAACTGATAGGAGCTTGCTCATCAGCTCGCCCGGAAAGGCTGAGCTGCTTGGCACCGCCTGGCTGAAGGAACAGCCTCGGCGGTGAGGACCTGTGGCCAGAAGCAAGATGTGTTCGCAAAGCTGCAGCTTCTAACTGGTGCTAACTGGTACTCCCTGTCCCTGTACTGTAATGTTCATGCCCATAATTACAATAACTGAATAATTTCCACTGGATGCCTATAAATCATTTATTATTCAGCAGTGTCATCCTTGAGAATGAGTAGTTGCTGGATTTTGGGGTTTGTGTTTTGACAGTGGATTTTTTTTTTTTTTCTTTTCACATGTATGGATTTATCCTACTTTGATCTAGTGAGAACCAACAACATGTTGTTCGGATATTAATCACAACCATCCCACCGTGCAAACTGTGACAGGCTGTTTAAGCTCAATCTCTTTTATTTTTATGTTTCAGTCACCAACATCTATAAAAATATACCATAGGCATGCCATTTCTGCATAGTAAAGCTGAAAATATCTGGCTGCAGTTCATGGCTTCTGGTGGGGTTAAAGGGACTGAGAATGAGGAGAAAGCGAGAAGCCCTGGCTGCAACTGGGAATGGTGTGGGAGACTGGGAGATGCGTACGGTGAGTGCCTGCATCTCCCTCGTGTCTGCTTGGAGCATTCCCTATGGCTCCTGGAAATTCACGTGCCCGATTGCTGACATTCAACTAACACCGCTCGTATACACCCGCTTACCTCAGCTTACGTAGCAGTGTGCCCAGGTGGCCAAGAAGGCCACCAGCAACCTGGTTTGTGTCCGCAATGGTGTGGCCAGCAGGACCCGGGCAGTGACCGTCCCCCTGTGCTCAGCACTGGTGAGGCCACACCTCGAGTTCTGTGTTCAGTTTTGGGCCCCTCACTCCAAGAAGGACATTGAGGTGCTGGAGCGTGTCCAGAGAAGGGCAACGGAGTGGTGAAGGTCTGGAGCACAAGTCTGGTGGGAGCAGCTGAGGGAACTGGGGGTGTTCAGCCTGGAGAACGGGAGGCTGAGGGGAGACCTGATCGCTCTCTACAACTGCCTGGAAGGAGGGTGTAGCCAGGTGGGGGTTGGTCTCCTCTCCCAAGTAACAAGGGGGTAGGACAAGACGAAATGGTCTCAAGTTGCATCAGGGGAGATTTAGATTAGATATTAGGAAAAATTTCTTCACCAAAAGAGTGGTCAGGCATTGGAACAGGAATCACCATCCCTAGAGGTGTTCAAAAAACATGTAGATGTGGCACTTCAGGACATGGTTTAGTAGACACGGTGGTGTTGGGTTGACAGTTGGAGTTGATGATCTTAGCGGTCTTTTCCAACCTTAAAGATTCTATGATTCTAAAGTTGTATCCACTTTGGTAACTAAACCTGTGTTTGATGCAGCCCACGATGCTGTTGCTGGGTACTAAGAGCGCTGCTAGCAGAGACCGGCCCAAACTGGGGAGGTTGTGCCACCATCCTTGCCTGGTTGGCCAGAGATGGTCACGGAGCAGCTGTGCTCCTTCACTGGAGGTTGTTCTAACACTCACCTTCAGCATCCTCTTCTAGAGAAAGAAGAATCATCACAAAAGTGAATAATACATGAAAAAGTGTAAGATTTCCAGCCTATTACTCATCTATGAGTCATAAAGTCATTTCAGGTGGTGGTATTTTCTTCATTTTGCACCAGACTACCTTCTTGAATGTGGCTGTCTTACAAGCTCACCAACAATGATATCTCAGTACAGGAATTGCCGATAATCTAAACAGTGACTTCTAGTAACTGTCAACAATCTTTCATTACCACCATTAGCGCTTTCTGTAATGGCAGACTTAGTAGAGAGTTCTGCACAAGCATCAGATAAATTGAAAAGAAAAAAAAAAACAAAAAGAAAAGGAGCAGGCAGGAGGAAGGATAATAGCTATAATTAAAAAGTGTGAAGCTTTGTTTTGCATTCTCTTTCTAAAAGACTTTTCTGTATACACTGTACGTAATGAAACACTAATTTAGAATGCAATTTGCCTTGAATTTATTTTCAGTGGACTAGAAGAAATGAATGCCGTGTTTTCATAAGCAGAGCTAGGCTTCAGTCTGTAGTTCAGCCTCACCACTTTTGTAGCGGTTTTGCATATACGCAAAGAACATGCTGATCTTGTTCCCAGGGAGTCCTGGAATTGGGTGCTCCAGGGGCTCTGGTCAAGCTCCCTTTGTGCTTCACGGTTGTTCCAGGGAGGGTTTTGGGGTTTTTGGGTATTTTTGGGTTTGGGTTGTTTTTGGGGTTTTTTTGAGTGGATTAGTTCAGAGCTACAGTAAAGTTCACATAAAGGCTGCTTTAATCACAATCGATATCCTTCTGGAGAATGCTGCAAGTGGTATGTTTAATACCGTTGTTAATAGACCAAATTGCCCGTTGTTAAGAAACGCATCAATATAACGCTGCTTTTGGTTAATGCAGGATGCTGGGAGTTGTGCAGGCTGCTCACAGCGATAACAGACCGGACTAGGAGAGGAAACAGTTGTTCTGAACCCTGTGGTTCAGGTTAAAATAATGGCTTTGTTTTCTGAAACGGGGAAATGGAGGTATTTCCCTGACTTATGCTTTCACAGTGTGAAACCATTTCCTGGCTGCTTAGAAATCCAATGGTCGAATTCCCGTTGACTTCTCTTTGGACCTATTTTTCCTTTGTCAAATAAAATATTTTTTTCTCCTCCCTAGATTTACAAAGCTGAGTTTTGGGGTTGCGGGGTTTTTTTTTGCATATTAGTCATTGCACCTTTTAAATTCCCCACCCCAGCAAAGTGGCTGTTGAAGCGTGAGGCTCAGTGTTCTCTGTCGGTAGGATTACTAACCCGCACGGGGTGAAACACACACTTTGGCATATCCGTGGAGCAGAGTGCCAGTGCTGCCTGTGAGCAAGCCTTAAGAGCAGCCCAAACCTCTACCTGCCCTTTCCAGGCCCTCTTACAACTTTGGGCTCAATCCCATATTTACTTGTTTCCTTGCAAGCCCGGTGGATTGGTGGGGGGGAGCAAACGCGGCGTGCTGAGCCCCCCCGGCTGCTCCTGCCCCGGCCCCCGGTGAGCGTCTGTCGGGGCAGCCCTCCCTCTTCTTCCGATCCAGATTTCTCTTCTGATGGGGTAAGCTGGGAACGGGGCGGGGGGGTTCTTTTTTTTTTCTTTTTTTTTTTTTTTTCTTTTAAAAAGATAAAACCCCTCACTTTCCTCGTTGGCAAGTTTTTGCCCCCAGTGGGGAAAATAAAAGCATAAAATAGAAGTTTGTAGCCGTTTTCCCAGACAGTCTTTCGGAGTCTGAAGAGAAGCATGGAGCCAGCCATGTCCTCAGCCAGTTGCCTGCAGTTCTGGAAAAATTCACAGTTGTGGTAAGAGCAGCCCAAATAATCCTGCAAATTCTGTACGTGCCTGCAATAACCTGTGAGATGTCTGAAATTCAGTCTGAGGTTGAAGCTGAGCTCCTTGGACAATTTGTCTTTCAAATTCCTCTCACATACAAAGCAGGAGCTCCGATGGGCGCATCGCGCATCCCACTCACACCCCCGCTAGGGACTCGGTTTATTCCCAGCCAGAGCAAACACAACCTCAGCGACGGTCTCTCTCCGCACCTCCCTGGCAGCCCCTCCCGGAGACCCCCCGCCGCCCCTTTTTTCTCATCCCCGCTGGAAAGGAGGAGACGCATTCGCAGCAGCGAGGCAGTCGGCATTGCGGGACCGCAGCGGCCCGATGGCAGACCCACGCAGCAGGATTGGACCCGGCGTCTGTCCCTTCATGCCTTCACCTGGTACAGCTCTGGGACGCGCGTTTGGTTTGATATCAGCAGCCGTTCTCAGCACGGGGCCTGCCAAGCATGCTGTTGAGTTGCTCAGTAAGGAAGCGAATCCTTTCTTTCCCTTGGGAATACGAGTTTATTTTACCAAACAAGCCCGCGGGGGAGCATGTGATCGAAAGGGGAGAAAATGCTGATGGGTAAATGAATTACATACTTCATTGTTTTACACAGGTGCTTCTGTGCAACTCTGCACTTAAAACTGTGAAACAACCAGTAAGAATTCATCTCCAGTGTCTTGCTATGTGTGGTTTATATGGATTTTAGGTTTTATTTCTAATTCTCTGCAGCACTTCAACGGGCCTTTCGCCACCTCCTCGCCAGCACTCGCAGTAGACGTTAGCTGGCCCAGTTTGTTCGAATGATAATGCCAGGTTTTTTCAGGAAGCGAAGTGGGTCAGATCTAGAAAAGCACAGGGGAATAAATCTTGTCAACTCTCTGCCTCTCCGTGTTGTACACGACGGCCTTACATCAGCAATCCCTACCGTGCCTTGTGCGCAGCGGCATCCCCGCACGGGGCTGCAGAAAGTGCTGGGAATCTCCCTCCGGAGCCTGTTTGGTGTGTGTTTGGGCTCGAACCCTACGAACCTGATCCTTCAAGCACCTCTGGAGGGTTTTTTGAGCTTACGGAGCTCCGCGCCACGGTCTCTGCCCGAATTCACCCTGCCTCTCTTTCCGGTACAGCCAAGCAACGGGACCGATGCTTCCTCGTCCAGCCAATGTGGCCAGCGGGTCCTGATGAACAAGCTGATTGCCTCGCCACCCATCTCAGACCTTCAGCACCTGAGCAGACGGTGTAGGGGAAGGCACAACGAACGCTGGGTTCTTTCTCACGTCTTCTTTCTTTCTTTGACCACGCAGCTGCGCCCCAAAAAACAAATGGGGGAAAGGAGGGGGATTGCCCCCTCTTTCTCAGTAGGTCTGATCTGCTCCCTGTGAGTGTTCAGAACCCAGGCTTCTGCCTTTTGCAACTCAGATGCGATTTTACCGCGTGTACCCCTCACGCCCTCTCCTCAGCAGAGCCAGCGCTGCAGCACTAGCAGGAGGGACCTGCGGCACAGACAGCTCCGGGAGGTCCGTGGGGTCCGCGTCCCCATGCACACCGCTGGGTAACACTCTCTATTTCTTTATATTATTTTTTGTATGCCACTGCAGAAGGAAAAAGATCATTCTCTGTCCTCTAATCAAGTAAAGACCAGTTCCTCCTAACAGCCCCTGCTATGTTTATGCATGCAGGAACACCCAATTTCACCTACCATTTGCACTACGCGCACGTATGGAGCACTGCGAAGGGATTACGGTAGGACAGCTACGATAGGAACAATATTGCTGAGGTTTTCTTCACATAGGCACAAGTTCTAGACTACAAAACTCTCTTACACGTGATTTTTATTTGTATTTTTTATGACCGTTTTACTTTCATAGCTGGCTCGAAGTAGACATCTACATTTAAAATTACAGGATTAAAGCAATTCTTTTCTTGGGGGTAAACTTGAACTGAACCGATGCATTCATTTTTAAAATAAATACTAAATATTCAGAACCTTGTGGCAAACCGTTAGACAAGAGATTTGGTTCCCTTATGTCGTTATCTTCACCACTGTTAATAATGCCTCTTCTTATCTCTTCTCAGTGCCACACTGTTGAAATTGAACTATATCACCAAATATATCTCGTTTCAGCACGAGTCAAGCTAGGAAGCACAGGCGGTACCTTTTTCATTAAGCTTTCCTACAATCTACTGCATTGTCAGGTCTTTTTTTTTTTTTTTTTTGTAAGGGTGGATGTATCTTTTCAGATACACTGAAGAAAGCAGATGAGTTTCACCAGTTTTCACAGGAGTTGCCCAAGGTAGAGCATCATTTGTGCTGCTTTGCTGAATCAGAAAACCCATTCATTTTATAATTACAAGCTAGAAGAAAAACCTTTTTTTTTTTTTTATATGTAGATTTCTCAGTTATTCCAAGTATTCAAAGCACTTTGGAGAGGGAAATGATTAGGAGTTAACTTTGTTTCAGGAAACAAAAAGTCCTAGTAACAGCCCAAAGGCTGTTGGGTTCGTGCTGGAGGGTTGGCGTGATGTAGTGGGGTAGATGGAGGAAGAGGCTGGAGAGATCCCATTTCTCCACTTGTTTCCAGCCTGCTCAGCAACTTGTGACGACTCCTCCAGTCTTTACTCACTCTTCCTCCTTTCGCCTCTTTGTTTTTGAACACAGACTCTCTGGTTTGCCTCTGTCTCTGGGTTGTCTACCCTTATGTGCCTCAACAGCACCAACCATGAACGGTCTAGGGTCTTGGTTGGAGTCTTCTGGTGCTGTTGCGTATAAACTCAAATCTAGCCGCAAATCCAGGTCAGGTCATTAACGCAGGGGATGAGTAATACACCAGATTTCCTGTTAAGAGTGCTGACGGTCCATTTAAAGGTGGGAGGGGAGCTTTGCTCTATGTTCATGGACATACAGGATGACTGAGAATTGTCTGCTTATCTCATTGAAGAACTATGCAAACCTCATCATATCACTCTGAAAATGTCCAAATGACAAAGCCTACTTTACAAAAACCTTTCGTGGCTTCTTTTGGTTTTCTTCTTTTGGCATAATGAACCGATCCAGCAGTGTGCTAGTAGGCAAAACCTATTTCCTCTCTATGAAGATGCTTAGTATTGCTGTTCTTGCAACCTCACGCACCGAGAAATGCAGCAGGAGACCTCAATCTCTTCAGCTGTGACTTCATTAATATAAATCCTTTGGGGAGGTGCATTCTAAACAAATCAAGGGAAATACGCTTAATGAAAACGAACACATTAACAAAGCAACCAACAATAATGCAATAGCAAACACCCTCCGAGGAAGGACACGCTACAAAACGTAGATGCTATCTCGGTCTGCATCAGTTTCCTGTAGCAGAGAAAGCAGCACAAGGGGCCCAGAGCACGGTGCTGCCTTCCTCTGAGAACGTCTCTGCGCTTCTCTGCAGCCTTGTCGTAAACCTACAGCAGCATCTAATTTTGTCCAGATAAAAAGGTGTAGGGTCAGGACCTCAGTTTCATTCTCTTCCTTCACCTGCTGTCATTTGGAAGGAAACAGGAGCTCCCAAAGCTGAAGAAATAGGAGTTGCTGGCAGTGTTTGTCCTAAAAGCTGTAAGCTTAAGACTTTCCTTTGTCCTAAAATCTGTTCTTCTGAGTACAGCTTGCTTCTGTGCAGAGTGCTAGCACAGGGATTAAGCATCACACAAGTCCTACTTATGCCTTCATACTAATGCATAAATAAGATTTAAGCTGCTAATAGTCCCTTTCTAGCTTTCCGTATAGAGTTGAATTTTATATGCTGGCCATGATAAGACCAGAGAAAAAAAATATAGTTGCGGCAGCAGCAGTCAAATTTAAACAGGAGACTGAAGTTAAATGAAGTGGGTACTAAAAGTGCGATAGCCGTAGCGTGAGACGTCCTGACACCGAGCACGGTTCAGAAATGATGCCAAAACCTGCTCCGTGTGTGAGGTACATGGTCTGCAGAGCTGCACCAACAAACCGTTTCCACTTTGCTGGTTGCAACCCTGAAGTGAAATACATTAGGTCTTTGTGCTACCGGCTGGCAGATGGAGGCCGTCGGAGTCACAAAATACGTTTTCTGAGCGTGGTCGGTGCAGGATGAAACCAAGCTGTGGTGCTCTGAGCTCTCGAGTGCTGCAGGATCCCAAAATGCTGCTGTGCCCAGGAGCTGAACCTCTGGGATTTGTGACAGCTTGCGCAGTTCTTCCCGGCAGCGGAGGTGAGGCTTCTCCTGTGATGAGCTGCTCAGCCAGGAGCCGCTGTCTCTTTCTGAGGTGCCCATCGTCCCCCTCCTGTGCCTAATTAAACTGACCTCTGTTGTTTTTTTCTTTCTGTAAAATTGAGAATCACAGATTAAGGGGTTGGAACAAAACCGGGTTTGTTTCAGGAGGCATTCATTAACAAACCAATTAGGTGTATTTAATATCATTCCAGTGCAGTTTTCAGTTTGAGTGCTTTTCTATTAATTTTCCTATTCTGCTAAAACGTAGTGTTACACCGGCAGAAAGAAGAGTTGGCATAGGCAAAAAACACAAACAAGGGAGCTGCCAAGTGCAAGGGTAAGAGGAAGTGGCAACGCAAGCAGACGTGGCGGGAATTCAATTATTTATTCTCTTCCCTAGATGTGGGATGGACGTTGGCAGGTGTCTCATTTGGGAGATGACGAGGAGCGCGGTGATGAGGGTGAGGAGCAGCACGCACTCATGGCTCGGAGAGTCACAGCATTCCAGGAACGAGCCAGCTCCACTCTGAGTCTCTCTTCTCCACCTGCATGCAGACCTTTGGTACGGTGGTAACCGAGCTCTTTGTACCCGCCTGTGATCTTTGCAGCTTGGACAAGACCTGCTGTCAACACCGAGGCTGCGGAAAATCAAACCAGTCGCCGAAGTGAGTTTGTTGGGGTTTTTTTTCCAAATCACTGTCACCACTTAAAACGATGAAGAAGGAATGAGAAATGGTCAGAGTAGAAGTGATGTTTTTGCTAAATGGTGTGTGACCTTTTAATATCTCTGGCCCCGAATTAGTCGAGGGCATCCACGCAATCTGATATATCGTGCATGGGGTCCAAGGGTGCTTGGACAGGTGCAGCTCTGACGGGGAACGGGACGCGGTCAGATAGATGGTCCTTGTCCACCGTGCCCACCACGGACCGTGGGCGCAGGGTAATCAGGCCCAGGGTTTGGTAGAGGCAAACGGGACTCATCCATTCAGCTGGACTATTTACTATTCGCCTTCATCTTTTATCAAATGGCCAGAGTTCAATCTGCTTGTCTGGATTCTCCAGCCTCCGTGTTGCCTACTAGGGCGTACACAAGGTTCATTTGACTTTTTTTCCAAAAAGAGAACAAATCTGAGGTTTTAGGAGAACGAGTGCCGCCATTTCAGCGTTTTGCTGGGAGCAAGTGAGGCCTTGCGCTGAATGCGAGCAGCTCGAGGCCCACGAGGTGAGCACGACCACCCAACCGCACCGGCCCTGCATGAAAAGCTGATCCTGAAAGCGGCCTGAGGTGGGGCACATGGGGCCCAAATCTTCTCTCCTGTGCTCGGGGATTGCCTCGTTACTGATGCTGACGGCCGCTTCAGAGAAGAAGATGACAAAGCTCTGAACTTCTTGTTCAGAGAGAGAAAATCCATCAGAGTGGTGAAAATGAGGAATGTGCCTTCACGTCCACTACCAACACCTTTACAGATGGAACAAAGTGATTACGGAGCTGGGTTTGTGCCCGTCCCTTTCCCTGGCAGCGACGTGGAGGTGAGCGCGGTGGGTCTGAGCGGCAGTACCGGCACGGCATGGCATGGCATGGCACGGCACGGCACGGCACAGCACGGCACGGCACGTTATGGCATGGCACGGCACGGCACGGCACGGCACGGCACGGCACGGCACGTTATGGCATGGCACGGCACGGCATGGCACGGCACGGCACGTTATGGCATGGCACAGCATGGCATGGCACAGCCGGGAGAGGAGCCGCTCAGCCGCGCCGACAGCCGATGCGAGGGGCATCTGGGGATGCGCCGCAGGGCTACCGCCAGCCGCCTGGTGCTCAGAGACAGCCCAGGCTGGAGGGCACACCTGGCCTACGACCCCCTTAGGGGATTTTTGTCATCGAGCTTAGCTGATGGGGTTTTTCCACTGTATATTTTATATAATTTTATATATACATATATTTATACACCCCCCCGTAACCTTCCCCAGCCCCTGAGCTGTACAGAGCTCGCTTGCATCTCCCCAGGTGTCCTTTTGGGGCTGAAGAGTCCGGCCTGCTTCCTCGTCCCTCGCTCCTCGTCAGGAGTGCTCACCGCATTTGCTTCCCAAATTTGGGTCTCCAGGCCTGGAAGCTGCCCGGTTCAATAATGGAATTTCGGAAGCACACGGGGCAGGGACGCGTTTTGGCAGGTGGCTCATCACCGGTTTGTTCTCTCCCCCTTTCCAGGTGGTATCTTGTGTCCCGTTTGTAATATAACCTCCCCAGCATGCGTCAGCGTTTCCAGTCTGGCCCCACTTTCTCCATCTAACGCAGACACCGGCGCCCGGCGCAGGGACGGAGGGGCAATGTTCCCACCCTCGCGAGCCCTGCGTGCAGCAGGCTGCCGAGAGCTGGCAGGGCACCGCAGTCTGTTCGTATGAGACAGAGTAAAAAACCCGCTCCTTTTGATGTTCTGCAGTGTGGGAAGTGCTTTGGAAGGCTTCGATATTTCCCCGCCGGCTGGCTGCTGCGGTGGCCTGGGTGACTTTCTGTTTTTACATTTCTGTCCCAGACTGTTAGTGTCTGGGGCAAAGAATATTTTCCCTCTTCTGCGTCTCATGCCATTTTAACTGTCTTGATCAATAGTGATGTGTCAGCGCTTTGCTGGTTGGTGTTATTTCCTTTGTTCAGTCCCTTTCACAAGCTAGAAGAAGAAATATTAACCAATATCAGCTTCAGGCTTTTCTGAATTTGATGCTAGACTTGTGCTTGCATATCCTTCAAGCACTGCCCTTTGGTAAATGAACAGATTGATGATGTTGCAGAGCATCTGCGCAATTATATTTGAATGCACCACATAGAGACTGTGACAAATCCACTGCATGAAATGAAAAGGGCAAAAGGTTAAAATAAAAATGGCTTCATAAAATGAATCATTGCAATAAGCCGTTTAAAACTGCACAAGGGGAAATGCAGCACTGTGAAAAACACTGAGCATTCGCCATGGAAAAAATCTTTATTTGTGTAAGTGGACAGCGGGCAGCTCCTTGGCTGGTACAAATGGATGGATTTCGTTACAGCTACGTCTGTTCAATTAGCTGAGGATCTGACCATATACCTTTGTTTGATCTCTGAGCATGAGATAATTCCTGCCTCCTGCCAAGCCTTAGATAATCAGGGATTTACATCCCGGCTTTTGCTGTCCCTAGATGTACAGGAGCCTCGTGCGGTTGTTCAGCTTCCTGAGACTGTTTCCCTCTCCCAGCAAAGCTCATGACGCCTTATCATTTCAGACTTCCCCCCCAAAAGCAAATGTGAACCTCTGTCGGGAGAGGTCGAGGGTGAGCTGGTACAAGCAGCTGAGAGCCGGGACCCCGCCTGGGGTGAATACGCCTGCGTGGCTCGAAGCAGCGTTTCTCCCCTCCGGTACAAGCTCTGGGTGGGACGGTCGCGTCCCCGTCAGCCCCAGTTAAAACCCAGGGCTCTGCGCGGTGCTGCGGGCTGTGGCTCAGCGTCCTGGGCCCTGAGCAGGAGCCGGTGAGCTGGCCCCGTGCTGGGCAGGGCAGGCAGCGGCTTGTTGCTGAGCTCAGCCTTGGCATGGACGGGGGACAGCGGGGGGTGGGATGCGCGTCTGGGTTCGTCTTCTTGGCCCCCAGGATAAGCTCTCAGTTTCTGGAAAAGAAAAAAAAAAACAAAACCAAACACGTCCGTGTTGCCAAATGCAGCTACCAACATTGAACATTTCCGAGCTGTGGCTCAAAAATGTGTCCTTGTTTTTTATTCACAAGTAGCTGCGAAGTGCTGCCTGTGCTGGCAGCTGCAGGGCCCGCAGGACCGGAGCGAGCCGGGCTTGGGCGGCCGACGCTGGGGGTCCCGCAGCCCCCGCCGCGGCCACGGCAGGGTGGGAGGCTGAGCCTGCCACGGCCGGCGTGGGACGTCAGGGAAGGGAGTCTTCCAAAAGCAAAACACCTCCGTGTAACCGAATAGAAATGGCTAGCTGATGTGAGCGATGATTTTGCATAATTTAATCTCTATGGATGTTGGTTTTATCTTGCTCAAACTCATGTCAGCCTGCCAAACCCTCATACGGCAGGGGAGCGGTGCATGACAGGCGCTGCACAGTGAAGTCACGGCCGCTGGCGCCTCACTTCCCGTGTCGAGCGTAACGTGCGCTAAGCGAGGCTGCGGGTAGAAGTGACAGTACCTGGATATGAATAAAAACATATTTTAAAAAAATTATGACTTCATTAAACTTTTTTCCCCCAAAGGCTGGTGATTGATCCGTGGTAGTTGTGGCATTCGTATCGGGAAGGTGTAGTTGAAAAAGAAATGATGCTCTGGTTGAACTGGCACTGGTAAAGGCTCGAGAGAGCTGCCTTGCTGTGCCTGGTGTGAATGTGAATTAGACTGCTCACAGCGTGTGAACGTGGCAAAAAACGTTGCCAAGGAAAGAAATGTTTTAGTTCAAGTTGGCACCTGGGACAGGAAAAGTCATTATTTCTCTTCAGTTAAGTTTGAGGACTCCCACAATGAGAAACTGAGGCAGCTTCGGGGTCCGTCACCAATTTCAGGCAGAAGCGCGTTGGGGACGCGGCTCCCCACGGGAGGGTGGAATCGCAGCACGACCGAGACCTTGGAAGTGGAGCTTTTGGGGCTAAACCCAGCTGAAGTCGAGCTGAGGTTGAAGAGGGCCGCGGCGTGCTTGTAGGGCCGCGTGAGTTTCGCAGCTGCGGTAACAAAACCAGCCGGCCTCGCGCGTGAGTTGTCCTCCGTCTCCTCAAAGGCAGCTTTGCTCTTGCATTGGGAATAATAATCCAAAAGAAAAATGTACTTGTGGGTTTGACCGGCCCCGTAGGGTTTGGAGGCAAGGGGTCTTACCCCTTTTGTGTCTTACCCCCCCGAATGGGCTGGGGGGGTGGGAGCTGGACGTGGAGGTGCCCCTCCGGTCCGGAGCGGGCATCCCCCCCTTCCTGTCCTGCTCGGCACGGGGGTGGCTCCAGCAGCCCCTCGGCAGGGGGGTGCCCGCTTCTCACGGCGTCCTTTGGAGACCAGGTCTCACCAGACTGCCACTGGTCTTTGCCTGCAAATAGCTCTTCAGTTAATTTTCTCCCTCTTTAGTGAATTTTCCCCAATTTCCATTAGCACAGAGACAACCAGACACTACAGTATTACTGCAATAGCTGCTTTTTTTTTTGCTTTTTTTTTCCTGAGAGACGATTTTGTGTCAAATCCGTGACATATTAGCACTTCCCTGATTGCCAAAGGAAGCACTAGGCTTAGGATGCTAATGCATTACTCTAAGTCTGTAACGGAGTCACTTAGAGACGGCACACTAATGCTTTACTCTGTCTCTTAGAGATTACTTCTCGTTGCTGTTTGGAAGGGATAAAGCAAATCCAACACGCACCTCGTGAAAGTTTCTAAAGCAGGCGCTGGTATTGCATGGGTTCAATCCGCTCCCGAGTTACGCAGATCGAAATCCCCAGGACTCATTTGACCGAGGCGCTTGGCAGCTGCACGTCTGCCAGCTTCGTTCCACAAATGTTTGTGGTTTGGGACAGACTTGTCCAGAGATGAAGCAGGTTCCACAAAGTGAATGGCATTTCTTTAAAATCAGGATGACTTACCTGATATTGAAGCAAGTTGCTCATGTGTCACCTTTGACTCCCCTAAAAACTTCCCCAAAACAAAGCAAAATTTGTAAAAAAAAAAGCCACAATTTTTACATAAAAGAAAAGAGGTTAAAAAAAAATCTTGTTTCTGTGTCCTAGCGTTGGAACCACACTTTGGTGAAGAATTTCAGAGAAAATTAAGACCAGCTTTCGCCTGGAGGAGACACTTCAGCCAGACACTAGAGTCGGACAAGTTTGAAGCAGGTAAAACAGAATCCAGTAACAGCAAGTGCCAGGGCCGGTAGCCTCTGCCTGCGAGAGCCAGAACCCGGAGTCAGGAGCAAATGCCGTGGCTCCGGTGGCTCTTCCAAAGCAGGATGCTCTAAAGCTTTTTCCAGAAGTATGAAGTGGATATGGTGACCCTTGGGGTCTTTCACCAACCGGGGCCAAGGATGAGCTCAGTGGGAGCAAAGTGGCAATGTCAGCACGTGGCACTGTCATAAATAGAGCTTTTGGGTTTCTTGCTTATGGACAATCCGTCAAAGTATTGTTTGTAGAAACTCGGGCTGGATACAAAATTTAAAAGTGCATTGGTCCAAGAGACCAGATAGCCGATCTATTCTAAAAATAGAAAAATAATAATTAAAAAAATTGACATTTCTTGTCAGCCTGTGTGAGAACGGTTTATAAAGTGGTGGACCATGGCTCCTGAAATGACAAGATGACAGCTTTCCTATATATTACCATTATAAAAGTGCTCTGCAACCGAATTTCAGTGGAAGACTGAGGTTGTTTGAGGTTATCTGCTTTTGCTTTAGAACTATAGTATCGTTTTAAAGGGTGCTTGCATTTATGGAAGGGGATATCGTCACCTCCCTGTTAAGGGTTCACGGTGTCCTCACTTGTTATTCAAGGCAACGCCAAAAGCTGTTTTCAATTTTAGCAGCAAACGTGTATGAAAACTGACATTAATGCTTTTAAAGTGGTACTCAAAACCCATAGAAACCGGAATCTAGGAAACCGAGCAAGGAATAATAGTTTAGCAAGGAAGAAGTGCCCTGTGTCACGGCACCGCAGGACCACAGCGGTGGGCAACTCTAAATATCTCAGTCGGGGTCTGAGCACCCCAGCCCAGCTACCGCGGGGCAGGATCAATATTCCCAGCAGAACGCTGAGCAAGAGAGAGAAGCGATTATTTTAGCAGTAAAACTGTAACACCTGGGTGACCGTTTGCGTAAGGATTCTCCTGGACTACACCGAAAACTGTAAGGCTCCAGCTCGTTCAGCGCCAGCACCATCGTCACGGTGTCATTTATAGGGAGTGTTTAAATAGGGAAATGCAGAAATGCTTTGTGGGGCTGGGACTATTGCTGTGCTCCGCTTCGGCAGGCGCTACCATCACCAGCCTTCCCTCCGTTAATGCCTTTCAGGAAAACATCCCCTCCCGCCGTACGGGGTGCGCGGGGATGTACACTCACAGCCGCGTTTGGCAGAGGTTTGCCTGACGCTCCCTGTCACCGAGGCCCCGTCTGCGGGCTGTCTACCCTCCCCTCCCTCCGCGTCAGCCCGGCTTGGGCCGTGCTGTGGTGTAGTTCGTTAGACTAACGAGGTAAATAAAGAGTTTGTCCCTGACCGTGGGTGTTTATAACCATCCATGAAGCTTCCCCTGACTCTTCCCTCCAGCAAATCTACCAGAGCTTCATTTTTTCTGGTATTTCTGCCGCACTTTTCCGAGCCCTTTGCAAACCAGCCGCCCGCCTCTCCGCTGGCACCGGCACCGGGCAGGAGGGTACTCGGCACAGCAGTGACGGGCTTTTCCAGCTGCTTCTCAGCACGCGCGTCTCTCCAGGCGCAGGCAGCGCTCATCCTCCCGGCCCCGCGCAGCGCTGGGAGGACACGGTCGGGCGTTCCTCCCGCCGGCCCCCAGCCACGGCTTCCCCAAGTCCCCGTCCTGCGATGCTCGTCGGCCACAGAGCTGACACCCCACGTTTTGCTGTTTTAAAATGCATGTTGTTGGCCATTCATTTACCAAACGAACTGGATTTCTCTGCGCCAGTTACCTGCTTTCTTTTACCTTTGTGCCATCAGTGAACTTTATCCACTAGGATTTTATATTTTGTCCTCGGTAAAAATGTTAAATGGTCCCGAGCCTGGCATGGCGGGAACGGACTGGGAGCAGTGACGTGCCACTGCCGATCCCCCGGTTGCATTTTGAAGGCTGTCAGTCATTAATCCGTGTTAATCCCCCTGAAAGGAGGATTGCGACTCAGGAGCAGAGCTCGCCGTAAGAGCGGGGGCACGTGGGGAATCGGCGTGCTTTAACTTCCGCACGCTGACTTCATGCCTTTCCTGGGTTCGTCTTCGTTTTTCCGAGTGTCCCTACAGAAGTGGACTCCTCGTGCGATACCGTCTTTCTGGGGCGGCCGTGATAGACTGGGTCTAAGAGGGGCTAAGCCTGCGGAAAATGAAGCTGAAGGGTGTTTGGAGAAACTTTTGCTTTGGTCTTTGTTTCTGTTTAACTAGTGAAGCACCGGATTGACTCTGAAGGATTAATTTTCCAGAAAAATTAAGCTTAAAGAAATGAACCATACATTCCAGAAGTACGGTTACCCCCGTTTCACGGGTGGAGGGGTGTAAAGCTCAAATATTCGATCCCAGATTTGTGGAGGTGTTTACATACGTAGCTCCTACGTAATAAGTATTAGACACTTAAATCAGAATAAGGCATCCGAATAGCTTTGTAGAGCTAAGCCAGAATTCCTGCCCTTGGCTAGAGAAGGCAGACTTCAGAATGACAAAGCGCCCAACCTGTCTGTTCCCGTCTCCCGAGCCGTTATCCCCATCACTCGATCCGCACTAGGGAGGCTCCAGGGCCAGACCGTGGCAGGAACGAGACACTGTCACACTGGCTGACAACACCAGCCCAAAGAGCGTAAGGCTAACAACGGACAAAACAAAGAAAAGAAAATCTATAATCAACAAATCTTTCTGTTCGCTTAAAAATGAGCCCTAGAACTGCATCCCGTAGCAAATTAGAAAAGAGGAACGAGTGGATGTCTCTTTTTTCTTTTCACTTAATGTTGTTTTATCCATAATCTCCAACTCCAGCAACCATTATGTGTTCAGGTCAACTTCAGTGGAGTTCAGGAGCGGCTCAGTTCTTTGTCGTGGGGTACCGACTGCAGCACGGCACACTTCTTCGATTTCTAACTTCTTCACTTGACCAGAAATCTAAGTTTTGAAACATAAAAACTTCAATATTAGACAATATACCAACCCTTGAGTGCTCCTGTGGGACCCACCAGATGCATCTCAGACACTGTCCTGAAAGGTCTCTCACTTAGCGAGATATTTGGTGCGTGCTACTGATGTTGTCCGCTGCCTGCTCGTTTGCCCACATTAACTGAAATAACTGTTTCAGCCTGCGCCAAAAGCATTGCTTTCTCACACGCGAAAAAAGTGCATGTGCATATGTGTTCATATATCTTTATTAAAATATATACACACACATAATGACATATAAATAAAAATATATAAACATATATATGTATGCTTATATGTATATATGTATATGTACATAGGTATATATATGTATCTGGTGCTCTGTGTTTGTGCACACATATATATTTAATGTACATTATGTCTATAATGTTATATATGATGTGTGTATATAATATATATAAAATGTAAGTGCACAAACACACAGACCACCAGACAGAGCTGATGTGCTGAAGTGTTTCTGAACGGTTGGCAGCTCCTGAGGATGCTGCTCCAGTGTCCGATATAAATCACCCCTGCACTGAGCAGATGCAGCCATCTAGGAAAAAAAAAAAAAAAAAAGAAAACAAAAAAAGGAGTTAAATTGTTCAGTGTCTGTTGGGAGGTTCCGATTCTTATCTGAACTCTCTTGTGTTCTCCAAGTGCAAGGAGGACGGGGCTTTGTGAAATGGAAAATGGTTTGCAAATGCAAACGAGGTGGCTCTGCTCTTTCATGAGCCCTTTTCAGAATTCCTGTGTGAAAAACAGCAATGCAAAAGCCGAGACGACATGCTGTATAATGCACATATATCAGGGAAACATCTGTAGGCGTGAGTTAGGGTGCCGTTATACTGCGCGCTGCGGGAATGAAGAGCCCGGAAGGGTTTGTGTTCGACATAGCCAAGGTAGCGAATGAGAAGGGAAATGGGGACAGAAGGAGACGCTTTGCCTCTGCCTTTTCCCCCGTATCACCACGTTGTTTAGGGACTAGAAGACTGAGAAGCAATTGGAGCATCGGTGGCTGCGTTTGGTCCCTCACAAGCGACCCTGCTGCCTGCCGCGCGGAGGGCAACGCGCTGCCTCGGGGCAGACGGGGCTGCTGGCTGAGCCAGGGCTGTCTCGGGAGGAACGGCTCCCTTCTACCCCAGGTCAAAACCTGGACCTTGAGGCAAGTGCAAATCACAGCAGCACAGTCGTACGCACTATGGCTGTATAAACACTGAATTTTTTTTCTTTTAAGGAAAAAAAAAAAAGGTTTTTTCATTTCTAAAAGAAAACTCCCCCAGTGAAGCTTTGTTTGAGACGCATCCAGCCTGGTCCGCAGCTGAACGACCTCTTTGCTCCAGTGTCGCCTTATCGGTTGTGTTTGGCGCAGCCCGTGCCCGCGTCCGAGAGCGTTGCGCATTGTGTGCTCTATTAGAGGAGATAAGATAAGCCGCGCCCGAGCGCTTCTTCTCTAATATCCAGTCTATTAATGGAAGAGCGGACTTTGTAACTCCTGCTGTTACGAGCCAACGGTCCGGGGCCCGGGGAAGGTGCCCGGCTTCCAGCCTCCATCACAGGGACCTTGAGCACGTCTGGCATGGGCGGGGGATCCAGAGGGGTCCCCGGCACCTGGTCCTGTGCGGTTCCTCTGGGTTCTCGCTCTTCTGAGGGGGCGACAGGAACCCAGAGCCATCCCGAGGAAGAACAGAGGGGGTGGATTAGAGGAGATGGTGACAGGACACTTTTATTTATAGTTTCACTAAAGCAGGGAGAAGGAGCTGTTTGGTGTGTGGAGGGGAGTGAAATCACACTCCCCCTTCTCGGTGCCTTCGTGCGGAGCTGTTGTAGCTCGGTTGGGCTCCGCAGAGGTTACCTGTCACCTCAGCCGCTCCTCATTTCCGCAGGAGACGGGTACCTACCAGGCTTCCAAGGAAAACACACAGCCAAGCCCCGTGCCTTGCTTGGAAAGTGCAATTTGCTCCTTCTGCCTGCTACTTGTATAATTTCTTTTTTTTTTTTTTNTCACCCTGCCTGCCAATTGTGTTTTATAGCAGCGATTTGGAAATGGACTACTTAATCTTTCACATTGTTAAGAGAATGACGGTAACGTCACTTCCCACTTCACAGAGAGCGAGGGGAAAATGATTACGGCACTATAATGTGATACTTGCTAAATAGGGACCAGATCAAACCCCTGCCAAACTTCTCCTCTTGAGCTGAGGGGGCTGGGGAGACTGAGGCTTTTTTAGCTGTTTCGTAGCCTTCTGGTAAGGTTGCTAATATCGAAACCTATCACGGGTGAAATGCTCAGAGTAAAAGCCATAGATCGCGATTGCTATTCAGAACAACCAGTGCTTCGCTAGGCGTAAAGCAAACCTGCATCTGCTGCCGGACTGTGCAGAGCTCCTGAAGAGAAGTGCTGTGAAATTTAAATAATTGGATCCACTGTAATTCAGATATATCAGTTGCTGGAGTGATGACATATCCAGCTATAAGAAAGGTAGTGATTTTGTAAGATACAGTACAACAATGCCCTCATTTATTCCTTCTCTCCACCTCCAGCTTAATCTCCTGCCAACTGAGATTCCTGACCTGGAACTACAGATCGGTTCCCAGATAACCGTCTCTGGTAGCCGGGGAAGAGAGATGAATCTTAAGCAAGTAATAAGGGCAGATAACGTGTTTAGGAAGAAACTTTGTCATTAGTGCCTCAATCCCATAGAGCTGGAAGCAGCTGAGTGCATCTTGATGCTCTTGGGGATATTGCTCTCTTTGGGAGGCAGACAAACGTCTGCCTTCATCCTCAGTAATTTCTTCTGTTGTTTTCTCAGGGACCTGCTGGAGCACAGAAGCACCTCCACAGTGTGTTTTCAGATTCATGAGCAGAATTAAAAGAAGGCTGCCTTTTAAGGCAGAGGTGAGGTGCATGACTATGCAAGACGAGGAAAGGAGTAAGGCCGTTTACACCAGTTGTGAGCGCTCTGGCCGTGGGATTTATTGGTGAATTGATACTGGGGTTTAGTCGCTGTCATATGTCATATTTAAGGTTTGAATCGGTTAAATTTCTCCTGGCTTCTGTATGTCCTTGCACTTTTCTTAGTTCTCTGTAGCACTTCATCCAGGTTTGGATGAAGGGAGTGCAAGGGAGCGGCTGACCAAGTGGAGCAAGTCCACCGGAGGACAGAGAAGATGGTAAGAAACTTAGAAGAGGCAGCCAGGGAACTGGACTTGCTTAGAGGGGACCTGATACCAGTGAGAAAGAGCCAGGCTCTACACTGAGGTGCATAGCAGAAGAATAACAGACAGTGGACTTAAATTGAAGCAAAGGACCAGAGCTAAGGAAAAAATATATTTCATTTAGAGGATAATTAATCCCAAGAACAGAAGCCCACAGCACTCCAAAGACATCACTGACCTTGGAGGTCTTCAGCTCCAGTCTGGCTAAAGCGCTGAGGAACGTGGTCTGAAATCAGTGTTCACCCTGCTCCGAAAGCAGGAGGACTGGAGATCTCTCAAGGCTCCTTGCAAGCTGAAAGAGTCACTGGTTCTCCAATGGTTTACATTTAAGCTTGGCTCTCTTCAGCATCACTCAGGTTTAATTAGGACTGGGGTCAGAGTTAGAGCAGAAGGAAAGACAGAGTAACAAATGCTGCTTCTTGCTGGATCTCCTACGGCTTGGACCGTTAGCGTTTTATAGGCTGGGTTTTGATGCTAATATTATCTGTCTGCCAAAATAAGAGAACTTAGGGCAGTTTGCTTTAAAAGCCTTATGTGGGAGAGTGCCTAGCTGAGGTTCCCACATCAGCATCGTCTTTCTTCTGCTGATGGGTGACTGAAATGGCAGGAGGAAAATGTCATTACCGACTGTGCGAGCAAAGTTATCTGGTTTTAGAATAATAATGCAAACCAAAATCTATATACAAAATACAGGATCAAGGTAACACACTGTGGGAGGAGCAGAATCAGTCCACCAAGTTGCCTTGGTAGAATTTATCTGAATTTCTTAATGGCAGTAAAGAAGCTGGCAAAGTTCACCTGTAGCAATTTGGACAGAGGACCTACTCCTGACCTTGCAACTGTTCTGCTAGGAGGCTTGGGTTATCCCTGCAGAGCCACACTGCCAGCATCAGGGACTGCACGGTGCAGAAACCAGCTGTGGTTTGGGAATTTATCTTTTATTTCCTACCTTCTCCAAGGGTGAGTGTCTCGCTCCCATGAACTCAGGGGAACAGACACACAAGCATCATCTTCAGCGAACAAACCTCCTGGGAAGTAAGTTTCCTTCCTTATTGATTTAAATATGGATTAAAAAGCAAAAGGTCCTGTATGTAGCTGGAGCTCAGATCTCTTCTGTCTCACACTGTACTACGTACCTCATTAATATTACATCTGTGAAAGCTGGGTTGTAAAACACCAGATCTAGAAGAGATTTTATGACCATGAAAACTGGAAGTGGCTGTAGTCAACAGAGGAACTTATGGCACCTGAATGCTCCTGGAAAACTGTCAAACTTTGGGACTTGGCAAGGAATGTTTCCTGAAGGACTGGCTCCGTATCTGTGCAGTGCTCCGGGATATTGCCCCGAGCAAATTCTCTGCAAAAAGCCCTCTAGAGCAACATCATATGGAGTCTCCTTTAAATTCCATTTCTTTTGATTTTTCAAGTAAATACAGTAAACTAGCACTGCGGAGCTGCGTTGGTGTGTGCTGAGCGCCTGCAGTGCTCTTCCCTCCCATGAGCAAGAAAAATGATTCTAAATGTGCTGTTTTGTTCTTGCATCTTCCAGATGTGCTACCCCGCCATTCCCGGGGCTCCGGAGAAACTCTGCCAGATACAAAAAGCTCCCACAGAACTCCTTCTAATGTCCTTCCCCTTTGTTTTACTGTAGTGGATCAGTTAAAATCAAGAGAGCTCTTCTGGGGGAAATACTCATTGTACGTTCTACTTCGTTTTAACATAAAATATGAAATCATCCCATGGTTCTCTCCAGTTTATTGTTTCTTACAGGTCTAGAAGAGCACCTTGCAGAACATTCATGCCTAAGGGAGAGGGAATTTCCTTTCATGCTATTGAAAAACCTATATAGCACAAACTGCCACCACGCTTACGCACTTAATCTCGATGCGAGGTTTGTCTATGCTATGTGAATATGTATTCATATCCATCTGTCTGCGTCTATCTTTATAGAAAATTAATACCTACCCACTACAATTTTAGTATTTCAAGCATATAGGAGTGGAACTGATATAAAAGCTAAAATTACAAAAAGAAACTGTCTGCTTAGATGTGAGACGTAGATGGAACCTCCTGGACCAGAGCCTTTGCTGATAAGGACACTGATTTTGCTGTTACGGAGCCAACGCGGTTTCTAGCCCAGGCTGACGGCCTGGTACAGTGAGCAGAGACTCTCTGTTCCTGTCTGTAAGGGGAACCCTAAGGTTTGTAATTTGGACATTTTTACTCCACTAAATTTTATGGCAAATATTCAATTCAGAGGTTAAAACTACTGCAGAAGCTCCTAGGGACAGCATTATTGTCAGCCATGGGGAGACAGAGCGGCTGCAGGCTGGAGGCCGCCTGGCTCTGTCGAGATGTTTGCAAAGTCAATCTCCTGCTCGCGCTTGGCACCCGAGCCTTTCCATACGGTGGTGAAGCCGTATTATCTTGGAGGTTAAATGCTTCACCAGCCGATAAAACATCAATATTTCCAGAGTTCATTTACATCCATCGATTGTTTGTATAATCCTCTTGGACATTAAGATCATTGGGTGGCAGCAATGGGTGACAAATGCACCCGTATAGTATAAGAAAATGGATATATTCTTGTGTTTTCCTGGGAATATTGTCAGCCTCTTCTATACCTTATTTTAGCTATGATCAGCTACAAAAGCAGACGCCTTCTGCCTTCTGATTTGTACTGGTCTGGGCTTGTGTTTTCTGAGGTGCCGCTGGCGTTGTCCTCCCCAGTGTTGAGGAGCTGGGGACCGTGGTGATGGCTCTGCACAAACCGTGGCTGCGAAGGGCTGCATACGTTGAGGGGGGTCCAGTTTACTTCTGTTACAGCTAAAAGAGCTCTTTCAGAGAAAACAATGACAGAAAAAAAGAAATATTTGCCCAAGGGATCAATGAATAAAGGTTTCTTCCATCCCTTTTTCAATACAAGGACGAGAGACGCTCTGGAAATCCTCTGTGGACTTTCTCGTTTGGTGAAATATTCCCTCCCCTGAATTTTTGATCTGATCATATGTACCCTTTCTATTTTTAGGTTACGCTTTACTTTCATTACTCTGCAGATTCCCGCCTTTTCTCTTCCTAAATTGGAAGGCTAATTTAAAAGAATGAGACATCATTAAACTCCATTGGGTCGAGGGTTCTGGTCAAGTAATTTTGGAGGAAATGATGTTTTCAGTTTTAACTTTCTCAGTTCAATTGCAGCAACTTGTCAAATACTTCCCACAACTCTTTTCAGATTATGTTTATTCCCCTTTATGAAGTTATTTATATGAAGATAAGGTAATTTAGGAGATAAGGATCTCAGTCTGTGATCATAATCCATCCCAAGATGAAGCCACTGTGCTGTTCAGTAGTTCTTTCCCTTCCAATTTCTGTTGTGCCAGCACCTGAGGACATAACATATGGCAGCATTAGGCACCATCTATTTTGTTGGCTAAAGAACACATGGGGATTTTTTCCGTGTCCAACAGCTAGAACAGAATTTTCCTTCCAGCTGCGCTGATCATGTAATATTCCATGGTGGTACTCATGGTGATGGTGGGACACCACGGTGAACCAACTCCTACACAGATCAAGGCACACAGGGGTGAATTTTTTTTAGCAAAACACAACCCACAGTACAATGCAACTTAGTAAACAGATGCAGAAATAAGAAAGTAGGCTTCAGATTCTCAGAGTTTTGTGATCTTGGCATCAGCAATTTTAGACAGCAATTTTAGACAGAGTTCTCATTCTCTGCTAATTTGGAGTCAGGTTTCTGAATTCTGATAAGCTTGATTATTTATAATTTTTTTTTCCAGCTAATTGCTCACTAGATTCCTGATTTAGAAGAATCATAATTTATGGTTCACCTGTGCGAACCCAAATGATTAATTTGTAGGAAACTACGAACACGTACGGTGTTTCCACATACTCCATTGCCGTAATGGCTCAGTCTGTAGACAACAAGCACTCGGTGATGAGAAACTCGCTACAGTGGGAATTGTGCCATCGCCTTTACTGAGTGCAGGATCTCAGTACATAAAACTTCAGCTTTGTCATTCATGTGTCTGCAGAACGAAAGAAAGATGAATGTGCTACTTCAACTGTAGCTTTTAAATGGAAAGTTTATCATTTTGCCTGGGTAGCCCGAAATGTGTCCAGTTCATGCTATTTTTAGGACATATTCACTTCCCACTCAGCTGTGAACACAGTCTCTAAAGATGTGACACATCTGTCTTGCTTTTTGACTTAATGCTGGATGTTAAATACTAAAGCAAAACAGACAAGCAAGAAATAGATAGCTGACAGATAGCTGACTGTGCTTAGAAAGCTCTCTTGCAATTTTAATATGTCTTAGAGTAAAAGTGATTTGTAATTAATGTAAACTGATGCAAGTAATTTCCATTAAAGATCACAAATTGTACATGGGCATATTTCTCTCCCTTTCTCTCTTTCCCTCCCTCATTTCAAAAGTTACTAGAGCTAGTCGCATTACTAGTCGCTAAAAAGATACCTTTTGCCTCAGTTAAGCTGCAATGACTGGCAATGGCGTCCTCTGGATTACAATTTTCACTGGAAAAGCTTCTGTACAACTTGAGGAACACTACACGTATCTACAGACACCTTCACAGAGCTCTGCTGCCTGGGGCAACCCTCGCCAGCAGGAGCATTCTGCACGCTTTGGCCAGCTGGAATCTGTGCTCTTCACGTTCAGGAACATATTTTTTATCTGTTTGTGCATTTGCTACGCAGCCGGTTCCGGCTGGCATTGACCTCTATAGCAGAGTGTGGTTGGCCTGGACCACAGTGTAGGAAATGAAACGGCAACCCGTGCGTAATTTCACATCTTCATTCCTCCTTTTCTCTCTCTTTGTGGCCAAGTGACCGGGATCCTCCAGTCTATGGGGCTGGAGCAGTTTTACACATCTGCGTACTCGATAGCTGTGTTGTCTGTTGTCCTTACTTACTGTGGAGCACTGTGCTGAGTAACTTGTGCATTGACACTCATTTTCTTCATTACTGGTGTTGTCTGAAATTTAACTTTTCCTCCTTCCTGTCAATTCTGTCCTTTTGACAACAGCAGCGTTATTTCTTAACCGTTTCAGAGCCTTGAGAGATGCCCAGCAGGAATTAGTCGTTCCTTCTGGCTGACCAGTTTAATAGGACGGCCCGCCTGCCTTTTGTGGGACAAAAAGTTCTGCAAAGAAGTCCAGTTTTCATTTTATTATTTGATTTTCTTAACTTTCTTTTTATGTGCTATCTAATTCTGTTGACTGTTTTCTCTCTCGCGTGCTGCTATCCGTCCAGTGTTTAGGTTGGAAGTGTCCGAGATCCCGTGGGTGTCTGCCATGGGACTGCAGTCAGGAAGACCACACCGGATAAAGACGAGTCTTCTACCGCTGCTTCCCTTGAAACTTGAGAACAATCTCCTGGAGGCTATGGGCAAGTTTTTCCAGAGACCTTTTTTTTTGCCTTTTCCAGCTTTTAATATTTCGCATCATATCACTTGCAGATCCACTCTCTGTATTGCTCTGGTATTAGCACGTTCCTGTTTGACTTTTGGGGTGGCAGGGGTCGGTTTCGTCAGCTGTGATCAGAGGGTAAAGAAACTGGCTGAGGGTGCACAAGGGATCTCGCAGTGCTGCTAGCCAGTGAGTAAGCTGAGTTTTCTCCTGGCAAACCCATTAGACCTCCTGGCAGTGCCTCCACTCGTTTCTTTGAGAGCGGAGGTGTTGGAGGGCTGGAGCCAAACCCAGCAACTCTCCATAAGCTCCAATAACCCCTGATATGAATGGCAGAATGAAATATTTTCTGTAAACTGCACACCTGACAGGCTTGGGTCAGAAAGACTGCTATTCTTCTTGTCTTTTTTATTAGAGGCAAGTTATTTCTTGCTTGGATCAGATGGACTTGAGACCATCTCACTTAATAGCCCTTGTTAATATAATTCAATACGCAGGCGATGCTAACAACAATGCACATCAGTAACAGCCCAGGTTTTTGCTTCAGGCCAAATATTTAAGCTATAGTTCTTCTGTTCGTGCTATTACAGGGTAGGCTCTAACAAATGGTTATTACAGAAAACTGCTTGCATAAAGCTGCCTGCATAAAGTGTAACTGTATTTTACACAGAGTAATAAACAGAGAGTAAGTAGATCCACTTGACTTACTCCAGCCACCAGCAAACGTACAGCTTGCACTTTCAGAAGTTGCTGATGTCTCTCTTCATAACTCCTGTCAGGAACATATTTTCTCCATTGCTGTACTCGTTAAAAATAAGCACCTGAGGTTTCACGGAGACCCAAGGTACCAGGACCGAGTGCACCCGATGAAGTACAAGGTACTAATTACGGGAGGGAAGTCAGCGGGCTTTGGAGTGCTGCCAGATCACACAATGTGTTTTGGATGGCTGTAACTCCAGGGGTTGGTTTGTGGTGGGAAAATAAAATTAACATAAATATCCTAATAATTACTTTCCTTGTCTGTGAAATCAGATTGACAAGTCCTGTGGGGGGAAATAACTCCTTTAACGAGCCTTCGCAAAGGTGGTGACTGCTGTGCTTGTTCTTGCTGGCGTAAATTTGAACTTTCGGGAGTACATTGTGTCTGTCCTGGCTACTTTTTGTTTTCAAGAGAAAAAACAGGACATAAAAGTGTGCTTTTATTTTCATTCAAGCAAAATAAAAGTACATTTGGGAATATATTTCATGCCTTTGCTCAGAATCCATCTTATAGGCGATGTCGTGCGTGGGTAAGATGTACAGGCTTGAACCCAACTGCAGTTGGAGTCCGAGCTCTTGCTGGCTTCAGTATTTTTTCACTAATGTGTAACAGGAATGACCTTTGCCCAGCTTCCTGAGGATAATGTAAAAATTATCACTTGAACCTCGAGTTTATTTGTGAACCTGTTGGCGTTCTCCTCTTTATGTGCTTTAAACCAGGCCATCTCACTGCCGCTGATAACGTTATGAACCTGTATAAATCCTGTCTGTGGAGTTGGACCCAACGTCCTGTCCGCCTCACATATCGTGTCCTGTAACTTCTCCATCATCGTGTCCTGTAACTTCTCCATCATCGTGTCCCGTAACTTCTCCATCTGAAACGCTCTACGTGTGCTCAGGCCACCTCAGCCCTGAGGCTGGATTTGCGGCTCTGAGGAAGAAGCACCCTGGTGATGGGGGCTGGACATGCAGCAACCCGCGCTCGACTCGGAATATTGATTACAAGGTGTCGCTGAGCACGGTTATGGCATTTCTTCCGCCTCTTTTTTGGTAGTCCACAAGGAGGGATGGGGTCATCCCCCCTTACAGAGTGGATTCAGCTACTTATTGATAATGCCGGGAGATGTGGTTCTGCAGAAAGCTGCTTCTGTCTAAAATCAGCGGTGCTCTGATTTTCACAGCAGATCTGCTTTCCGAGAGCTCTAGGTCTTAAGCGGAGAGGAAAATCCCCTGGCTTCCTCACATTTGTATTCCGCCATACAATCCCTCTACTTAATGCCACGCGGCAGCTTTTCTTTGAAAGTGGCTCCTGATTTTTGGAACTGTTTTCAGATTCAGATCTTAACTATAACAGTAATAAATCTTATTTGTTAGATTTGTTAGTCTGAACAGTACCCCAGTATCTGAATGTCCCATGTTTTGGGGTGTTCATATCAAGGACACCTCACGTGAGTTTAGCTCAGTTCCAAATCCTGTGGGAACGCAAATCGTTTTCTACCTTGAAATGTCCATCCTCCAGTGCACGGGGGTGAGGGAACCTGAAATTTATCCTTTTCTTCTCGGGTTGTCTCTGCTGGGTCCCCCCAGGCCCCGGTGTCCCTGGGGGCTCCTATCTGCTCTCCAGGTATGGTGCTCCTCAGCGTTGGGGTTTAGCTCTTCCTCGGAGGACGGCCACCGGCGCCCACAGGCACAACGAACCCAGGGGCTGCGAGGCTCTGCTGTTCTACCCCTCGGCGAGGCACCGTCTCGTCCCCTGCAACCCGCTGTCAGATGCTTCTTCGTGGGCTGTCCTCTGACTTCTCTGTCCTGCTGGAAGCCTGGGAGTGTCACACATGCACACTTTTCTTTTTTTTAATTTTTTGTAATGAGCCACTTGCCTTCTGTCCCTCCTTTCCCAGTTCCTCCCGTCACTATTTTTCATTTCCCTTCCCTTTATCTGTGTTAGTTGCAACACTGTGCCTCTTAAAACCATCTCTACCGGCTCAAAAGCTGGTATTTGGGCTTCAACGGGGATTGCAAAAGCTCGGCAAACCCGAGGCTGCTTTGCCGCACGCTCTCACACATTTGTAGCAGGGCCCAGGGCTGTCCACCCCCACGGTGTGATGCAGCGCGCGTGTTTGTAGGGTCGGGATTTGCATGTTTTTACCATTTATTTTGTTTCCTTATTCCTATAATCAGAACAAACAATTTAAATGGGGAAATAGAATTATCATTATTTGCTTTTCATTATAATGCTAAGAAATTAAGCTGGAGAAGAAAGTGTGACATACGCCAGATTACCATAGGCACCAAATCCCAAACCAAACATGAATCCGTAAAGCCATGTCTGCTTAACTGTAACCGCGCCGATTAGCTCCGAACAGTGCTGGAGGAGACAGTTTGCGTGCGAGTGTACACAGCAACATTTTATCTTGTATTGAAGACATAAATGGCTGTTCTCAGAATGTTTGTTTTCCAAGCTACCGGCAAAGCAGCAGGTATTTCCATGCCACTCGGCCTGTCGCGCTGTATTTATTCATTTCCATTACAGAGGGAACAAAAACGTTCCCTCTTCAAATTAGCTTACCATTTCCAGACTCTGATGGACAGACAGGGTTGCGCGTTGCTGTATTTTTCTCTGCTGTGGCACTGCACTACGCTTCCCAGTAGTACAAGAAAACAGTTCCGGCGCTCTGGCCCCATGCTGATGCCGCTGCCTCCCTGACGCCCGGCTGCATCTCCCGGGGAAAAGCGGAGGGTCGTTAGGCAAAAGGAAGATACATCGGGGCGTCTGCAGCACGGAAGCGAGTGGCCTGTTACCAGCCACGAGCTGTCGCTGCGTGAGCACCGCGGAGCTCTGCGCTGCTGGTAGCACAAGAGTCGGCGGAGGAGCCGAAGGGGCGTTCGGCACGGGCACGCGGCTGGCCCCCGGCACAGACCGCTCTCCGGGTCCCTGCAGGCAGGATCCCTCTCTCCAAAGCCAGATTGGTTTCCCCGGCCCTGAGCAGTTCCCATCGTCGCTCCCCTCTGCGGGGAAAAGCAGCTCTTTATTCCCACTGTCTGCATTTGTGCGAGGTCCTTTCCGGTTACGCCATAGCTGTTTGAGGTCCCGGGAGACGGGATTTTGCTGAAAGCCCTTTTATGAAAACCCACCAAGAAAATATCAACTAGATTTTCCCTATCTTCCGGCCTGTTGACTCCTTTAAACATCTCCAGAGGATTTTTGAGATATAACTCACTTCCGTTCATAAAACTCGTGTTGACTTTTCCCCAGTATATTAAATGCATTAATGTGTTCACTGATCTTATTTGCTAAAACATTTTCAATTACGGTGGCTGGTACAGATTTCAGGCTTACCAAGCGGTAGTTCCTGAGGTCTCATCTGAAAGAAATCCTTTCAAAAAAGCTGATGTCACATTTCCTCTATTTCAGACCTTGGGTAATCAAGAAGATTTTTAAGTGAGAGGTTACGCACCATTGTTAAAAATTAATTTAGCTATTTCATCTTGAGTTTCTTCTGCACTCTTGCCGAATGCTACCTGCTCCTGTTCTTTTCTGCATGTTCCACAGCATCCCCTACCAACACAGACCATCTCGTGCACCCCCTCGAAGAGAGGCCCTGGTTTCCTCTCGACTTTCCTCCAGGCTAAGCAAAGAATTAATTTAGGCTTTCTGCTCTGACCTTATCTTCTCTGAGTATTTCTTTCAGATCCTGATCAAGGACCCCACCGGTTCTCTGACAGACAGGCTTCCTGCCTGTAGGGCATCCAAAGACAAATTTACGATTCGTTTTGATGCTTTTTGCAAATTATTCTTCTACTCTTTGACCTGCTTCTTGTGCCTTTCACGCTTGATATGCCGGATTTTCCGCTTTCCTCATTTGGGCGCATCTTCGGATTTTCAAAAGAATACCTACTTGCTTCTAACAACCTTTTCTCTCTGGTGCTCGGTCCTGCCAGCTTTTCCTTACTGATCCTTCCCAAGTCCCTGCTGACCAGCAGCCGTGTCCTCCAGCCCGCCAGCCACCAACAGCCTCTGGTCTGTCTGGGAGGATTTGACTCTCTTGGCTCTTCTTCCGGGGTTTTTTCTAACTTTTACGTGGTTCCTCTTTCTGAGGTCTGTACAAGGGTGGTGAATTGTCTGGCTCCTGTTGCTCTTACAAAGAGGTTGGGTCTGTACGTTGCGGTCTGTAGCACAGAGGCTCGAAGGCGGCAGCCTGAGGCCCATGGTGTGCTCTGGGTCGTTTCTCTCCTGGAAGGTTCCTTGAACTGCTGCTCCGTGCAGCACTCCCCGGCGGCATCCGAGAACGCAGGCTCCCAGGCGGACCGTGACTCCCAGGTTCCAGTTCCACAAAGCCTGGCCGGGGACGGAAGCCCCCTGCCAAGGCAAGGTTTTTTTGCTAGGTTGGCAGGGTTTGCTGGCACACCTTGCTGGCAGAGCCAGCAGAAGGGCTGGGGAGAGACCTGCAGCTGGGAGGAGGAGGAGGAGGAGAAGCTGGGGGGCAGAGTGAATCACCTCCTTGCACACCATTGACTCAGGACTACCCTGGGGCGGGAACAGTTCTTACAGCCCAGCAGATCATTTCACTGTCACTTCTAAGGGTCTAGTTTTTCTTTCAGGAATCTGAGCCCTGCTGAGCCCTGGACTTTTAGCAATAACAGCTGTGTGTGCGTTATCTGTTTAAACAGAAACCTGTGGCTGAGAGCTACCATCCTCCTTTTCAAGAGTCACTGAATAAGCAACAAGGCCGGCTGAAGGTGCCTGAGCGATGCAGGCAAAACCAAGTTTCGTTTCCTGCGGGTTTGGGGCTGATGCTCAGCTGGAGCCAGGCAGCTCCCGCAGCTCCAAGAGACAAGGCTGGTGAGGAGGAGGTGGCAGGGGGGCTGGCTGCAGGCAGGGACAGAGCCGGCCATCAGCTTGCGGCTGCAGGAGGGCTGGAAAGCTGCTGCAGCCGGGCCGGGGAGCCTGTTCCTGCCCCGCAGCCGCCGGCTGAGCGGGCAGCACCGCCGCGGGGACTGTCGCTTCAGCAGCCTGGTGCCCTTGGCACGCCTTGAGCCAACCCTAATAACTGGGATTAGAAGAAAGAGAGCGCCTTAGGGCAGCTTAGCGAAATCCAACAGTTAAACAATCCCTGCGCAAAGGCAACGAGTGTCTAGTTGGGGTTGCACGGCTTGCCCTGACACGGAAGGTGAAACAAGGGTTCCCGCAGGGAAAAACGGGGCTGCAGCAGGGAAACTTTCATCCGTTTTAAGATGCACTCTCTGTTCTCTTCCTTCTCTCTTACCTTTTTTTTTTCTTGTGTTCATTCCCACTATACTGATGCGATTTTTTTAAAAACTAAATTCAAAGCGTATTTGCGCGGGAGGGATGGCTTTAAAAGTGAAATCGTGTCACCATTGTTGATGATGGCAGATGACAGCACCTTACTTGGGCAACATTCCCTTCTATTCCAGCCGGATTTTAAGTAAGGATTGTAGACGTTGGGTCAATGGGGCTGGCCTCCTTCTGCATTAAAATCACCAGCAGGACTTCCACTGCCGGCAAGCATGAAGTGCCCGCAGGTTCCCCAGACAAGCACCCGCCCTGGAGCCGGGGAGACGCGTTCCCTCCTGGGTGGTCACAGCAGAGCCGGGGCTGCTCTTCCCGTCACAGCCACAAACCAAACGTTGGCATGAGGTGCGTGGGGGTCAGGTCCTGGGTCTCAACTTGCCTGCAAGAAAAGATTTGACTTGCAACACAGTTGCAGTCACCTTTAATTGTCTAGTAGCAGTTGTGGTAACGATGGCTTAAGGCAAAAATCACCTGGCTTTGGTATTCCTCTGGCTTCACAGACATGAAGGGCTCGATGGCGTGAGCTATAGGTCCTTGTTGACTTAAATTAGATTTATGAGTATTTGGCATTACTGGAAATACAGACCAATTCGTAAGCTGCGGCATTTTCAAAAATGCTGTTCTTTTGCTATAGTGTGACCAAGCACTACTTTTAAAATGTGTGTTAGTTGTAGAGATGGAAATAGCTGTCCTTTATATCTGCAATACTTCTATGGACTCCCTGCCACGTGAGCTCACAGCAAAGAGCGCTATGTCCAGTAGCAGAGCGTGGCTGTGTCACCACTGCCCATGGGTACGGTCCCGCTCCGTTTGATGTTGCCAGAAGAGCCTCAGGAGATTTTTCTCAGTCTATTTGGGTTCTGTGCATCTTGGAATTTCATCTCTCCAATCTGCTCCTGCAGACTTTTTTTCCTTCTAATTCCATGTTAAAAAAAAAATAAATAATGAGAGGGTAAAAGAAGCGGAGTGTTAATAGCCGCAGTGCTTAGTGTGGGCCCCATATGCTCAGCACCAGCGGGCAGAGCTCCTTCAGAAGAGCCTGCTGTTCCTCCTCTTGCTTTTCCAGGACAGGCGGTGCAAACCGCTGAAGTACTTTTCTGACTCTGCTGCCAATGTCAGCAACTCAGTGATCTCACTGAACGCCGCTGAGACCCAAACTCACGCGTTTGAGGGAATGCTGCTGGCGTAACGAGTGACTGCGGGTGATACGGCCAGGGACAATATCACACACAAAGTGCGTGCGAGGCACTGGGGTTTCAGTGAATAGCCCGTGCGTGGTGGCGTGTGCCGTCCAGCTCCCAGGCAGGAAGATGATGGATCCTGGCACTACCCAGCCAGTTTAGTTTCAGATCCCAGTGAAACTAAACGCAACTTTGAAGCTTCTGAAGCTGATGTACGCGAGAGGTGCAGCTCCCGGTGTATAACGGCACGATGAGCAGCGGGCAGCACGTCTGCAATGAGACCAGACCCCTGAGACCTGCCCGGCCCAGACGGGGCTCTCCGGGCTGTGAGCACCGGCACGGCTGCACTAGGGATAGGCAGGGCAGGCAGCGGGGGGCAGGAAGGGCAGGCAGCGGGGGGCAGGCAGGGCAGGCAGCGGGGGGCAGCAGGCAGCGGGAGGCAGCAGGCAGGGCTGGCAGCAGGCAGCGGGGGGCAGCAGGCAGGGCAGCAGGGGAGCAGGCAGCGGGAGGCAGCGAGGGGCAGCAGGCAGGGCTGGCAGCGGGGGGCAACAAGCAGGGCTGGCAGCAGGCAGCGGGGGGGAAGCA
>VXBL01003181.1:126795-170403 GCA_013400195.1 Aramus guarauna
TGGGGGGGAGCACCTCGCCCTCAGCCTGAAGTTTTCAGGGACACAACGCCTTGGGGCGAGTGTCCCAGAGCCGCCCCGGGCGCGGGGGGGGGGTTTGGGGGGGTCCCTGCCCGGGCTCTGCCGGGCTGCGGTGGGTGCCGAGCGGTGCCGGTGCGCGGTCAGGCGGGGTGAGGGCACGCCAGCGGTGGGTGTCCGGGCAGGGCCTGGCACAGCAGCCCCCTCCCCACAGCAGCCCCCGCCGGAGGTGGCCGCAGGGGCCCGGGAGCGCTGAGGGGAGACCGCCCTGCACCGGTGTCCGGCGCTGGAGGGCCTGGCCAGGCGGCAGCTCGCTGCCTGGGCCTCCGCTCCGCTCTAATTGCTCGTAAATACGAAGCGCTGGGGTTAACGTGTGGAAGTTTGGAGTCGGCTCACCTGAGCGGACGCGGGGTGCTGTGGTGGTGAGCGACTGGAAGCTGCGAGGGCTGGGCAGGCGGGAAATGAAGGGTACCGCAAAGGGGGAAGGGGTCCGGCACCTCCTCCTGCAGCCTCTGGGAAGCTGCTGGTGCTCAAAGAGAAATAATCTGTGGAGAAATGTGAGCTGACTGGGGAGAAAATGAAGATATCGGTGTTTTAATGGAATAGGATATTACACTGAGGAGTGGAACGAGAAACCAAAGCTTTTTTGCTTGCTTTTCTCTCTCTCCCCCCTTCAGTTTTGTTACTCAATTTGACCACGCAGATCATAACATCCTTTCAAAACCTGTTTGACTCGATACGTCTGATTAACTCGACGATAGCGGGAGCTGACAGAGGGTCTGACACGGGCGGGATGCGCACGCCGCTGTGGCCTCTCTGAGTTCCCGGGTCCAGGCGTGCGGCAGAGCCCCCGGCCCGGGCAGCGGGAGCCGCCTGCTCGCAGCCCCCCAGGTCAGGAGCTCCCAAGCCTGGAGCCAGGTTGGGTGGAAGGGGCCTGCAGGAGCTCGGCACGGCTGCGGGTGAGCTGCTTGCGGCGTAGCGCTGCTCGCCCAGGTTTCTCCCTGCCGTACTGCAGATCGCAGGGCAGAAAGGGTTTTTCCCCGGCTCCGGTGCAGGCAGGGCTGAGCGCTCCTGAAATTCAGGGACCTCCTTCTCCCTCGCAGCCTGTCCCCGCGATTTAATTTGCTCGTGCGGTTCTAACACACTTTATCAATGACCTGATTTTGTTACACTGATAGAAATGAGCAAACGTGTTTGGGCTAACAGTGTAGCAATGCTTTTAAATTGCATCCGCTGAATGTGCTTAACTATGCATTTAATTTGAATTTAATAGAGCAGTTCCTTTTAAAAATGCGAAACAAGTTCTGGGAAACCTACTTAGAGAATTAACAACTCAAACACAAGTGTAGACCCTGTTGCTCTAGTTTGATACTAATGTTACTAATTACTGACTTTTTGCTTTGGTAAAATCATGTATATTTGGCTGCTTTTATTTGTTGTGTCAAATTGTCTCCTGGGGCTGGGTTTGCCCACAGTTAAGGTGAGGTTCAGAAGTGGCGTGTCCCATGTTACACTCGGCCTTTCTGTTCCTACCTGGGCTAATCGTGCCCTATGTAGATTTGTGGCAAAAATCTCAGAAATGCGGGATCCGCCAAAAAAAAGAATTGGCGTTCGGACTAGAAATCTCCACCCCCAGTTAATCCCTCAGATATCTACAAACCCAGTGTCTCTCAGCCGTGTCTCCAACCAGAACAACAAACACCATTTTTTCCAAACCAGCTACGCCAAAACCGTGGAGCAGGGGTTCTCTAGTCAGGTGCTAAATTGGAGTAAAGAGCGAGTTCACAGGATCAGGGCACGGCTACGCCTGCGCGTAGCTGCTGCATCTGTTGTAGGACCAGCTGCGATGCTCGCGGCTCACGGGGCTTTGCCAGACCTGTGCTGGGGGTCATGCTTCCTCGTCACTTCTCTCCTCATCGCCTTGCGACTTCGTGGAGGTTTGTCTTGGCCTTCGCCGTCGGTGCAGATTTCACCTTCGTTGCATATCCATTTGTTACTACGAGTGCATTGAGTTAGGTGGACGTGCTGCTGTTAAATCTGAGTGGCTTAGCTAAAATTATGACCACTTGTTGTAGAATTTTAAATTAAACTCTTGTTCAGGATGCTTAATTTAAATACAACCGTGTTATTTATGCAGCAATATTTGCTGGGAAAGTGACCTCTAGAGAAAGCCGATGACAACTGTTATACGGTGTCTTTCATTGTATCGTGTTATTATTGGTGATCATTTCTCATTCTGCTTTGATTGAGTGCCCCCTTGTAAAATTTCAAGCCATGAGCAATAGGGTGATAATAAAGATTTGCACGGACAAACTCCCTCACATGTTCCTTCTGCAGAGGATGAAAAAGAAACGTGGTGAGACTTCCACTTGAATTAATGCATTAATGAGAGAGAAGTTAAACGAAGTTCCTTGGCACAGCCTGATGCCTGTAGCACTTACGGGGTCTTGCAGCTTCCTGAATCACAGCTGTGAAATTCAAACACCCTTGGCTTTTCCTGGTCTCGCCTAGGTTTTGGGGGCTGGTTTCTCCCTCTGGCAGTCTCACCTTGAGCCGGAGAAGGATACCACCCCGTGCTCGAGGAGGTTCAGCAGCGCACTTGCAAAAGGAGCTGACGTACCCCTTGGGAAGGTCAGTGCGTTGCTCCTGTGTTCCACGTATGGGAAGGGCAAATGTGCAGAGCGGGAACACGGGGTGGGGGAGGAGTGCAGCAAATGTCTCGAAGCTGAGAAGAAGCCTTCTTCAATTCAGCTTCCTACATTTTTAAATGATACAGGTGCTTTTATGTGTTCCATATCGTACTTAGTTGTTTTGCTGTCACAGCAGCATTACACTATTATTGCCTTTCTGCAGTATTTTACTATGGACAGATACTCATCGACCGTCTCTTGCCAGCCTCATTATATTATCTGGAAAAGCCTCTGAAATTCTGAAATGCTCGTGTCAGTGATGACCTGAGCACTTTCCTGCCCTGCAGGAACTGCCGTGAAGCAGGGGTGCTGTCGTCAGCTCAGCCGCTGCCTTGCCACTGAGTTGCTGTTGCCTCTGAAGCTGCTCAGATTGTACTGGGGGCTCTTTGGGGGAAACAGGAAAAAGAGGAAGGAGTAACAAAGGTGTATCATTACTTTTAGTCTCCACGTTGCTGAAGCTGGGGGCTCTGGCCCTCTGTTTTTACAGGTTGGTATCTTGGGTTTCACTGTGATTCCTCCATCAATGCAATCCTGTGGCTCTTTCAGAGCGGGGCAGCATGTACTTCCATAAACATGTAGGTACATCTACAAGCACATCGGTGCAGCCACAGACAAAGGGAGGTTATAAATGATAGGTCTCTTGCTGCTGGGTTGCTCTCTGTAGCTGTGGTTCTGCCTCGTCCCTCTGCCTTCCCAAACCCGAGGAGAAGAGAGGCCACCCAAGGTGTGGGGAACATGCTGCAGGGCGCTCTGAAGGCTACGTCCAGACCAAACCGTGGAAGAATTTATCTAGCAGACACCATTTCAAGGAAGAGACATGATCTCTGACTTAGGACAGCCAGGAGCTGCAGTTTGCTGGCGGGTGGAAGAGGTATCACCATGTATTTGCTCGGTTGTACTCTGGGTGACTGTTGGTGGCCGTGGTGGGATGTAGGTCCCAGGCTGGATGTGTCTGTGGTGTGACTCGAGGTGTCTGTTCTTTTGTTATGAGCAGCTTTTTTTTTTTTTTTTGCCTTTTTTTTTTTTTGTCTTTCTGAAGTGAGTTTCCTCGCCAGTGCAGAAACTCTGAAATCACGTCACTGAGAACTTAACAGTTGCTCTTCCAGGAAAGCAAAAGCAAAGTTGTTCTTCAAAGCCAAGAGCACCGCTGCTCTGCAGGAAGGCTGCAAGGAGGGTCTCGCCTTGTTCCTGGGATCCTGAGGCGCAGCTCAGTTTTTGGGCTAGGGAAGAAAACATTGATCCCAAATTTCCATTTCCACAGGGCAGAACGTGACACGGCTTGGAATAGATGGGCTTGTAATTTCTTCACAGTTGTTTCTCCATCCTTTTTCTCCCATGAGATCAAAGTGAGACCTTTTATTACATAAGGTAAAAGAAGTGACAGTTGCAGAATTTCGGCTAATTGGCTTTCTCTCCCGTTAGCAAGATGCTAATCTGAGTGGTTAGGCATTTGCACCGGGCATTGTTACTGCTTTGAGGAAATTATTTTTGTTCTTGTCATAAAAACACCTGAATGGTACAAAATAGAGAAGAAAAAGAGTTGTTAGGTCTTCTGGCACAGTCCTTCACAGTGCAACATCATTCCCCATGGTATTCTCCAATGCTTTGTCCTAGCTACTCTTAAATTACCTAGGTTATAGAGATGAATTATGTCTAGACTTCTGAATTTCAGCTAGGGAATGAAGTGAGCTGAGTGTTTTGGACCCAAAACATATTTCAAAAATCAGAAGTCAGCCTCAAAACACAGAAACAAACCCACCCAAATGACAACAGATAAATCCGGCACTTTCTGGGTTAGTTGGGACCAGAGATGTGGTCCGTTTTGAAGGACCAAAATGCTGCTGGTTTGGCCATTACACCAGGGTCTTTGGACTCCTGAGAGAAAGCGGAGCCTCCCTGTGCACCTCTGCAAATCCACAACAAAGAGAATTTTAACTGTGCCGAAATTAGCACTACTTAGCTTACGTAGTCACAATTGCTGCTGACTTTTTATCTGCCTGGCACTACAGAATCTTGCCTTCAATGATTTGACGGGGACAAGCCAACACATAGGACAGTTGCTTGTTTTTATTTAGGCATTTTATTGACACGCTGTCTTTCAAATGCAGTCGCAGATAAGCGAGCGTGTTATTCTGAGGAGCAGTTTTGACTAGCTCAGTGGATCAAAAGATTGACAGAGAGATGATTTTGCAGTCTTGGTGGAAGTCTGCCTCGCGTTTTGTTTTCTTTTAAGATGACAGCGAGAAATGCAGAAGTTGCAGAATGAGCAACCGCTCACCAAAATAAATCAATTCCTGTATCTGTTGCGGGTCTTGGGGACGGAGTCGAGCTGGTGCCTGGTTTACGTACAAGCTGTTGGGAGCGGAGCGGAGCCCCTGTGGCAGGTGCGGAGGTGCTGGGCCCGCGGCCCCCACGCTGCTCGGGAAGGCTGCGCTCGCTGCTGCGTCACCGTGGGCTGGAGCAGCAGTGGCTGGTAGAAACACTCGTGGGGGGAGAGGATGGGTTAACTGCTTGCTTGTCCTCTAACGGAGGCGGAAGGGATTATGAAGTTGTTATTTCTGGGGTGAAATAAAGCCAAACACAATGCTGCTCACAGGTACACGTCTCCTAAGCAGAGGGTCTTTGAGGAGGGGTGAAAATGGGAACAGAAGCCAGGTCAGGTGAAGGGAGGAGATGGTGTACAAAGACCTGAGCGCACGCCTGGGCTGGGAAACAGTGTTTGGGAAGATGTTTTGGGCTGGGGTGGCTGAAGGAGGTGCAAAGGACCAGGTCTGTTGTTTGATTCCTCCTGTTCAGGAGAGCAGAAATCTGTGCCTTCATGTAAAAGAGCAGAATTATACCCAGGAGAGTTTCTGCTCAGAGCTGCAGTAATCTCCGAGACCATCACCTTTGGTGGTTGCTTGGGTCAAAAGAGGCATCTGGGCCAGGCACAGAGGTTTCGCTTTGCTGTAAAAAGAGGTGCCCCACGGAGCCGGTGGCAGTTCTGCATAGGCAAGAGAGTGCTCTGGTGTTTGGCCCGTTGTCGTTATTAAATACAGAAATACAGATCAGGACTAAGTTTTTCACTCATTTTAAATACGAACCAGAGACTATCCTTGCCCCATATTCTGGCCATCCAAAAGCTGCCAGTGATTTAGCTGTATTATCTGATGCAGATCTTGGTTTCTTAGACACGTGCAGTACGAGGGGAAGGGCATGGGGCTGCTGTCCTTTGATCTACTTGCTTAAGCCACTTGTCATTCTGCATATAACTCGCCGGCAATCATTGACTTTTTTAATGGGAAAAAGTAAACACAATGGACTGGTTCCCTGTCCTCACACTGGCATCCCCGTCAATCTCGGTGCCATCTTTCGCTAATTCCTATGGCCAGGGAGGCCGCAAGCAGATGTGCTTATTGACTCGTACTGTTAATCATTGCTGTGCTTGAACGGTTTCTGGCAGGATGCTGCGTGACTTTCACGCGTTGCAGTTTTGCAGGTTGCTTTTGTGTCCGTGGCCAAGCTCCTGGCGGCATGTCCCACTGCTGTCATGGGTGCAGCCCGGGAACACTGAGCCCAGCAGAAAAAAAAAAAAANTAAGAAGTGATAAAACTGCAGAGGTTTTTAAAGGTTTTTAAATCTGGCTGTTAGTTTCTCAGTCCATGAATGATTTCTATCACCATATTAAATTGCATGCTATTGCTAACTCTTTCAGACTGGTGTCTAAAAAAATCAATTATTCACAGAAATTCTTGCTGACAGTTGCGAACGCCGGGTCGCAGCTCTGTAGTGCACATTTAGCAGCTTAACACAGCAAACCAAGTACAGGAACAGCTTCAGTTTGCTATCAGGAAGGAAAAAGGACTTGCAGAAGCCAAAATGGAACAGCCAGGGGGAGCAAATGCAGGCAAGGTCTCTAGCATTAAGGTTGTTTTTGCTAAACAGGATGGTTGGAAATTCCCCTAGAAAACTAACAAACCTGTGTTCAGTAGTCCATTTTAAAACAAGAAAGTAGTTTCAAAGGTTGAAAAGTTTCCATATTCTTTACAAACAAGTGCTTGGTGTAAATGTAATTCCTATGTTTTGGGGCTTTTTGGCCAAAAATGAGTGTGTAACCATCAAGTAGCAAACATTTCTGGCCCACCTAAAATTTCATGATGGGGGTGAATTTTCTAATACCTGGAGCGTGTTTTGGCAACTCTGGACCCTTCCCGCTTGAGCATTTTTCAGTCAAGGCAATGTCGGTGCAGTGCTCACCTCATGTTGCCGCACGGGGCCGGGATTGCTGCCGTTGTGCCCAGCCTAGCAAACGTCACGCAGAAGCAAGAGGCCACTGGCCGCATCATTGAGGGACATCTGCTCTTATCGGCAACGTTCACGACCCCAGCGTGTTTGCACACCGCTGTACACAAACCAGACCAAACAGTTGCTGCCGGCAGATAACCCACAGCCGTGGCGGGCTGTACAGCTGGGCTGAGCTCCGTTTCTCCGCGGTGCCCGGGCAAGAGTATTCATACTCGTTTTTCCATCAGGTGCATTGAGATGATCATTTTCTATCCTGTAACCTTTAAATCCTGAGATTCTTACCTAGCTCTGCCCAGCTCTCCTGCTCATCCCTGCAGCCCGCTGGGGGCCACCAGAAGCACCAGTGATTTACGTATTGATAGCTGTAGACCCAGAGCTGAATGGACAACATTGCTGCTGGTTTCTCTCTGGTTTAGTCTCCTCGACTGCAAGAAGCAGTAAAATTTGAATCTGGCTCAGTTTACCAAAGATCTGTTGAAAAGTTTAATTTTGGTGACAAAACTTCAGTAAGTATTAAGGGAAGCCAGAAAATGTTGGATTTGTTACCAGCTGGCTTTCAAGTTAAACAGAAAAACAATCCACTTAGGTGTTAAAAAAATTTGTCTGCTCTAAAGAGAAAAAGCTGAAGGGTTTTGCAGAGATCCTTCGAGGTGCTAAACCATTTTCTACTTGAAAAGCCACTGAGCTGAAGCTCTTCTGACAGTGAGTCCTGTTCTTGGGCCCATTGGTAGGGTGTGTGCTGAGGTGTTTGTACTAGAACTGGCCAGACGAGGTGGTTTTGACATTTTTCTCCTTCTACATTTTAACGGGAACAAAAGCAAGAGAGTGGATTCCGTCAGAGCATCCCCTTTCAGA
Source organism: Aramus guarauna (assembly GCA_013400195.1). Classification (NCBI taxonomy): domain Eukaryota; kingdom Metazoa; phylum Chordata; class Aves; order Gruiformes; family Aramidae; genus Aramus; species Aramus guarauna. The sequence continues at coordinate 134,640 of VXBL01003181.1, forward strand.
CACAAGGGTCAGGTTTTCCATTCAAGTTCCTACGAGCCTTCTCCAGACCCCAGAGATGCCCATCATCATCTCCGGGTGAGGGGAGGTTGCTGAAACAGCTTTGCTCTCGTAAGCAGTTGTTGGTTCTCTCGCGTCAAGCTCCCGTACGAGCATGGAGAAGGGCTCGCCAAAGGCAGACTGCTAGTCAAACTCGTCTGTTTTCCTCTTGATACCTGATCCGCCTTAGTGAGGTGCTAAATACTGAGTTGGACGCTGAAATCTGGATTTCCCAAAATCATTTGCCTTCTGTAGCATATTTGTTTAACTTCTATTTAGTTCACGGTGATTGTTTTCTTGCAGTTATTGTGATGATGAAAAATGCTTTGAGCATTGGTCCAAGATGATCTCTTACCTCAACGATGGACAAGGAAAAAAATTTAATGTTTCTGGTCATCATAGTTTGCATTGGAAAATATACAGGGTCTGGTTAATGGAGCCCACGTATCACTTTGCACCATCTGCAGAAATGTTACAGTCGGCTGCACAGGTTTAACGAATGAGAGGTTATTCATGAGCACTGGGGGAAAATAATGATGAAAGTTGAAAATATAAACCTACAGACTTCACCGGCCGGATGTTTCATGAAGGACACTTCCAGCAGCAAGGATGTGCCGGCTGAGGCCAGAGAGGGACCTGGGGGCAGAGGGAGGGTGCGGGGATGCTCCTTGCTGTTCCCTGCAGAGGAGGAAAACGATAAGGAAACAGATTCCCGACCTGCAAATTTCAAATTCAGAGTAGAGCTGATGGCTTCGTTTGCTTTATGTTTCTCACGTCGCTGATTCTGTTTGGCCTTCCCTAAAGATGGGGCGACAGATCCTGGGGTAACACTCGCATCTTGCTTTGGATTTGAACCTCTCCAGAGACTGTGGATGCAGAGATGCACGGGGGAGGCTGAGGACCATCTGTAGAAGACTGTGGTATTGTGTAACCAGTTACTTCTGTTCTCCTTCTTGTAAATACCAGTGCTTATTATGCAAGAAGCAGCGCTAGGAGACTTTGGAGGCAAGCACAGCAAGGGCTGGACCCCTCGCTGCCTGGTGGGGACGGCGTGCTGGGGCTCGGCTCTCTGGAGCGGTGCGTTTTGGTTGCATCCCGGTGAGATCACCACCCCGTCTGCTCCGGGACATTTCGTGTGTTCAGAGTCGCAGCTAAAGTGCAGGTGAAAAGCTCATTTCAAGTTATTCCTCTTTGGTTTAGAATCTAGGCCACAAACTCTGCACTGTGCAAGTATGTAATTTATTTATTATCTGCTTTAGAACAACAAATAGAGGAGACCATCGGCGCTGTTAGCTCCAGTCACTAAACAGTCATAAAATCAACTGTTGGCATCACTTCCATGGGTAATTTTTAATTTGGAACAGTTCAAATTAAGGCATAATTCTGGTGCACTCCATAGTGGAGATAGAGATAGATATAAAATTACTTTTTTTTAACATGGAAGTAATGGTGAAGAGGTAAATAAATGAATGCTCTAATTTGCTTTAGGTTTAACAGATCCTTCCTGTTCTTGAAAATTGCACTATTATTAACTGTTCAGAAGTGTCATAACCTATTTTTTTCAATTCTGTTGGTAAACAGACTAATAAAGCACAGAAAACCCATCTGTTCTTGCTTTTCTGGGGACTTCATCAAATACCTAATTTTTCATTTAGTTCTTACTTCTCATTCAATTGTTCCCATGAGAAGAGAAATATTCAGTATTGCCCTCCTTGCTAGATCCAAGAGCAAAATCTACAGATGAGAGTAACCAGACTTTGATGTAAATTGGCAAAAAAAATCAATCACGGAGATGGCAGTACAGTGGCTGGAACAAATCCTCTCTTAAAAGAGTAACATAAAAGACACGAATAGGAGTAATTTTACACCAATCCTACGCATTATTTATGTTTGAAATAGGAGAGGATTGCACATGTTGTCATCAAACCCTAATCTAGCACTTGGGTGATATGCAGCGTGGATTTTACATGGATTAAAATTGCGTGCAGCCCCTGCTATTTCAGATAGAGCCGGGAAGTGTTTAGTGCCGACTCCTAAATCTTGCTACATCTTGTTCACTACCGTGAGCAGCTCAAAAGCCAGATGAAAAATGCTGGGAGAGAGAAAAGAAGAAGGCTCCATATCGTAAAGAGAGATGAACCAAATTTGTCTGCTTCAGATGGGGATGTAAGATCTTGCAGCAGCGTAGCACAAGGGTTTCTTCTGGAGGTGGAAGCCAAGAATTTGCTGCTATCTGATAATTTTTGCTGCCTTAGAAGGGATGAAAAGACCTTGCAGTAGGCTTTGCCATCCTTCATCCCCAAAGGGCACCCTGAGCGGTGAAGGACCGTGCCGTGGGCAGTACGTTACCGTCTGTTTTCCCACCCGGATGTGGGGATCGCAGCCCCGTGGAGCGCATGATCGGCAGCCCTGCATGGAGGGGGCTGTGTTTTGGTGCACGTGGTTTGTGCCACACCTGGACCTCTGAAACCTCCCCCAGGGGAATAACTTTGCGGGGCCATGCCCACGTGATGGAAGGCAGACGGGTCTGTAACAGCTTTCCAGTGTCTCGGCTTTAGAGGGACTCTCGGAATCCAGGGGAATAGGTAGGAAAGGTCAAATCATGCCATCACTGGTGTGTGCTTTTGCTAGGAAAGGCCGAAGCGGGTCATCCCCTGATGCCAGCACGCAGTCAGCAGTCTCCGTAGCACGCTTCCCGGTGGCTGCAGCACAGCTGGGGACCTTGGGCAAACTCTGGAGCTTCGCCAGCCTGGACCTCTCCCCCTCTCTTTTACTGCTGGGTTGGTGTTGTGTTCAACACTGATTTCTTAAAAAGCTGTGCCAGTGTCTGAATTTTCTGCTGGGAGGATACGCTCCTCCGGTAGCAGTTTCTTGTTGCAGCACTTCATGAATTAGAAGCCCAGCCCTGGCAGGATTCATGGCCAGCTCTGCGAGGGAGCGAAGGCACGGTCGCAAGGGGACCGATGCCGGGGCCAGGCAGTTTCACTCACACAGTGTGCTTTTCTACATCTGCTTTATTTCATATTTCACTTCTAGCTGCTTTTCTTTTGCTTTTTGACATAGCGAGCTCTTCCAAGAGCTCTTCTGTGAGGCTGCTGCGGATGCTCAACATTATGCCTGTGACTTCAGGGACACTAATTTCTAAGGCGTGCTTCTGTAGGAAAAGAGACTTGCAGAAATAATATCAGCGTGTTTATTTTCTGCAGGGTTTATAGAACCTAATGTTCTGTCTCTTTCTGGCATCTGGTTATTCCAGCGCGTTTTAGTTGCATTAAATAGTCAACAATAAGCAACACAAAGCCTTGAGTTACGTGTGTATGGGAATAACGAGGCAAAGTCATGGATTGCTCCCTTCCTGCACAAAAAGTGAGTGGCAATCTTGATAACAGGCTTTCAGGTAATTATTGCAGTGGTTTAGATCATTTTGGTATATACTGATGTGATGTATTTGGTTTTTAGTCTCTATGTTTCGCTATGGAAGGAGCACAGGAAATGTTTAATGGGCAAGCGTGCCTAGGTTGCTCTCTCGTTTCTGTTTTCTTATCAGCGAAACATAAATCTGCAGCTTGCTGACAATGAAACCATATGGTAACTCTTTCTGACAAATCGATTTTGCAATACGGATAATCCTGGCTTTGCATGTGAAGAGATATTTTGGATTATTTTGTCTTAATTCTTGCATTACTCTTTATTTTTCAGTGCCTGGAAATTACGTATGTGGCTATTTTTGAACCCAGTGGTTTGGGTGAATTAAGAATTTATGGAGTACGCTATACTTTAGTGTCTTTACTTTGAGGAGAGTTATTTGTCATATAAAATAATTCGTGTATTTGCAAAAGCCGATGCCCTTCTTCTGTGTTGCAGCTGATTCAGACAGAATCATAGAATCACAGAAGGGTTTGGGTTGGAAGGGACCTTTCAAGGTCATCTAGTCCAACCCCCTGCCATGGGCAGGGACATTTTCAACCAGATCAGGTTGCCCAAAGCCCCATCCAACCTGGCCTTGAATGTTTCCAGGGATCTACCACCATTCTGGGCAACCCGTGCCAGTGCCTCACACACCCTCCGTGTCTCACCACCTAAGAAATTGCTTCCTTAGATCTAGTCTAAATCTCCCCTCTTTTTCTTTCAAAGCATTACCCCTTGTCCTATCGCTCCGGGCCCTGCTAGAAAGTTTGTCCCCATCTTTTTTAGAAGCCCCCTTTAAGTACTGAAAGGCTGCAGGAAGGGCTCCCCGGAGCCTTCTCTTTTTGAATACTTTTGGAACACCGGGTATCCTTTCAGATAAGCTGAGAAGCTAAGAAATACATTTGTATGAATCAGCTCTTGCTTGACAAGATGCTGCAGAAGAAGCTGTAGGAACTTGAAGGTGTTTGGCTCTTTGTGCCCTGAAGGCAATTGGCCAGCTGATGGCTGATGGTCATCTCGGTTCACCAGAGCTGATGCTGTACGTTGCCATGGTACGCAGACTGGACATGATGGTTTGTTAATCCTTTTCATGGAGTGAAATGAACAAGCGAGAGTGCTCACAACTTCTGTTGGACTTCAAAATAAATAAATAAATATATTTCCAGCCTTTGCTTCATAGGGATGTATCAGCAAGTGAGTTTTCTTCTTGAGGTTGGAAGCAGTAGCCAGTATCTGGAGGTGTAAGCAGAGCACGAGCCTGGGCATGGGGAACAACAGCGAGGAGTAATGGGAACTGGGCGCTGGAGACACTTATCAAGTCTAGGAACGATGCCATGAAGCTAATCAAAACTAAACAACACATCATGAATTTTGATGTTTATTATAAATGATGTAGAAATGGCTGTTAATTCCTCAAGCTTTAGGTGCTGGCTGTCAGGCACGAACCTGTGGGGTGTGAGATGCAGCTATTGCAAAGCTGAGTGAGCAATAATTAGGGGGGGTTTATTCAGTTTTACGTTTCTGGGTGCTAACAGTTACTGCAAGCCAAGACCTGAACACGATTTTTTTCTAGATATTTAGAAAAGAAATATAAATCAAGATGTAAATCTGGTCGGCACAAATGTTTATCCAGTATTTGTGTTTTACTTCAGGCGGCAATGCAGCCTCAAGCACCAGGCTCAGCTGAAAATGAAAATATAAATGTATTATATTTAAAATAATAATAGCAATAAAATTCTCGATTGTAGTAGATTTAGTCAGATGACCATGCCTGAAGAGTATTCAAAGATAAATATATGGAGCATCTGCTTACATAGATATGAGGATGGAAGCTTACCTAAACAGCGGTTTTCTGGAGATGGAAAGGTACAATTAACCTAGCAGAACAGCAGCAAGTAACCGCAAAAACATTTTAGGTAGTTCATAGCAAAGGGTGCTAGGGCTTACAGGAGAGATTTTACAAATGGGTTATTAGAAGACCATTGCTGATGAAAATTAGGGCAAATTTTATCCAGGGATATTAAATCCGAACGTGGATAAAATTCACAAAGTCATAATCCATCTATGGATTATTTCCATAAAAGCATTTGTAAAAAGCACAAAGCAGCGACATGTTTAATGTTTTGACTTTGGCGGGAAGACATTGTATAGAAAAGCTCTTAGCAGAAGAAGCAGCGGTATTTCCGCTCTGGCCAAACACAGGTACGTGAGAGGTGGTTGCTGAACTGTGTGAAGCCGGGTGTAGAAGCTTTTGGAAGTTAAGCTCTCATTAGCTGCTGTAGAGATGAGCCTCTGGGGTTCCTGCCCCATTACGCTCATTCGGGAATGATCCTCATGATGACATAAGGAATGGTCGTCTGAGGATGACGTAATGCTGTCCAGCCCTGGCCAAAGCGAGGCAGTAGCCACGGCTTCATGGGACAGTGGCTGTTAGCAATCCGTGCAGTGCTCAAGTGAAGAAAAATATTTTAAAATCCGCGGCTGAGGAATGATGCTGACGAGGTCACTGGCATTCAGAGGTTTTAATCACTCGACATACACCATCGTGGGCGAGGACGGTGCAGGAAAGGGTCAGGAGCACCTGGCCCAGCTGCAGCCGGACGTGTTGCTCAGGAAGGTCAGTGCTGGATTAAATGAAACATGTCTTGAGAGAACGGATGCGGCGCCGAGCGATGTGTTTTGTGGAGAGCAGAGGCCGAGTAACGAGTCCAGGGCAACTGGCAAGTCTGATGAAAGCGTCTGATGAGCGCTGCCATGGTGGCTGAGCAATGCACTTTGAGTCAAATCTGGCTCTGAATTACTTTCTGCATCTCGTGCAGCTGGAAGGGTCACCAATATGAACTCGAAGTTTGTGATCCAGTATCTAAAAATAGCCTTGAAAGTGTAAAATGAAACCAGTAGATATTTTGCAGCTTAGGACAGTGGTTTTTCACAGTAAGGCTCTGAGTGATTAAGGTAAGAAGAAGAGCCCAAACTCGTAACGCACATCTGAAGTGAGGAGGAAGGTTGTCCAAGGCACACGTCCCCAGTGTTCCCGTAACGGCGTGTTGGAGGGAAGGACAAGAGAGGAGGGGAAACCACCCTCAAGGAAACTTTTGCTCTCGGTGAGGCAAATTGCTGCCATAGTGAGAGACTGAAAGAAATGGCAAAACAAACAGAAATAATCTGCATGGAATTGAGAAAGGCACGTTTTTAGAAGCTAGCTCTCAATACATATTTACTTAGTAGATTAGATCAGTAATTGTCGTTGTGGCTTTTGTTTGGTCTTTTGCTGAGATTTCTTTGGGTTCCTTTTCCAGGGGGCCGGGGTTTCTAAGGGCGTGAATTGGAGATGGGTAGTAAGCCTGTCTGCTGCGATTTGATCGCAGAAGCTTAACATTAGTGACTAGAGGGTTTTTTTCAGTATTAAAAATAAAATCGATTTGCTCTCAACGTCTGATTCTGTCAAAATGTTCTCAAGGAGGCAATTAAAACTCTACATTTCTTTTTGCTTGTAAGTGTGGGAAGCATATTTTCCCCCTTTTAATATTTTTGTGTGTTGTCATAGCGCTGGCAACTCTGGTCTTGCAACTGCAACCCAGTTGCCTCTGAGTCTGCTGATGTCGTTTGGAAATCCAGCGAAAGATGGGGAACTTGGACTCTGATGCAGAAGCAGTGCTGGTATTTAGTAAATGTTTAAAAAAAATAAAATGTGTAAACCAGTTTCCAGATTCTGTCAGTGTGCATATACAAAACCAGAAAAATGTGTTTATTGTTGTTATCTTGAAGTATATCTGGATAGTATATGTTGTCTTAATGACTAATGATTAAAATTTGTGTTTAAAATGAGTGTGAAACAAGGAATGTTGTGACAATAAACCCCAATGTATAAAGTTAGTGGCTGATGTTAGGGAGCCAAGAGGAGAAGAGCTCCATGACTCAAAGACAGTCACGAGTGACAAAGAAATAGAGAGAGAAAAGCAGAATGAACAAAAATGTACTAAAAATGAAGGACGTACTCTAAAGCAGAGTTTGTCACTTGAAGGATAAGTTGAAGTAGTTGTGGTGTTGGGGTGTGCCCCTCTCCGTCTCCTCCCAGCTTTGACCTGCTGGCTCGTTGCAGAGGTGCAGCGCTCGTGAATGATAGGAAGTTTCGGTAGGATCCTGGGGAGGTGCTACCAAGGAGACTGAAATACGTGATCAACCCATTAGATCTTGGAGCGTTTGCGTGGTGGAAGATGTGTTACGCATACCCCCAGCATGGAAGATGCCAGCCTGAGGACTTAACTGAACACACAGAGTCCAACAAGACAGGAATCCGCAGGAGACCATGCCACTCACAGAATGACTCTTTTTTCGTTTTGGTTTTTGGGGTTTTTTTTTTAATGTTTAAAATGTGCCAGTCTAAGTAGATAATGTTGCAACACAAGTAACCCCCCTTTGTGCTGGGGTCAGAGCAGAGGAACTGCTGAATGGCACCAGAGGGGGTTCGGCCTTGGGCTGGTCCTTGGCAGAGCAGTCAGCATCACCCACCCCAAGGTCTGTTACTTGTTTTGACCATTAACTTGGACAGATTTACAGCCTGATGACAATAAAACTGAAGGGGACCTTTGCTTTCGGCTCTGGCGCTGCATTGTCTCACTTTGTTTTTGTTCTGCAGGGCAGTGCAGCCGCGTCTTCCCTCCCCAGCTCGGCACGCTACAGATCATTCATGGCAACGGCACGGCCGTGGGGACGGTGATAACGTTCCAGTGCTCTGCCGAGCACCAGCTGGAGGGACCGGGCGTCATCACCTGCGTTTGGAAAGGGAACGGTACCCAGTGGACAGCCGGAGTGCCCTCCTGCAAGTGTAAGGTCCTTCCCAAACCATCCCTGGTCCCCTGTTGTTATTTTGCCCTGCCTATCTCCTACAGATTCAGGATTAATTCTAGACATCTGTGCAAGGAAAAAGACAAATTCAGTTTCCTTCAGAGTTGCCCCCACTGACGGGAATTGCGCTCCATATGTGTTCTGATGTCATTCATTAGCATGACACAGAAAAGACTCGGTTGGATTTATGTGTGATCTCACGTCACCAACTGCGGGAGGGTTGTACGTGGAATAAACGTGGCTCTGTAGCTACAAGCTGTATCCTTCTTCAGAAAATGTATGGATATGACCAACTAATGTGCAAGCACATTTGCAAACCCTCTAATCTCCTGGCATTCTTTTCTGAAGAAACACAGCGATATTTTTTGCACAATTTTAGGTTGTTGCCTGTGGGCAGCCACACGGGAAAGTTACCGTGTAGACAAATAGCGTTTGAATGGCAGCAGCATTAACTACCTTTCACGCTGTGTGCCTTCCCGTGTATTGGGAGGTTGTTAGTAATTTGACCAGAAGTAGGCCCAAGCAAAACGTGGTTGCTTTGAGAATCTCAGTCTGTGTCTCAGACCCTGTGTAATTTTAACTCACTGGTAGATGGATGGCTCTTTTAGACCCTTAGCGCTCTCTCACAAACTCAGCTATTCTTACCTCTCATTTGAGAGAGCCCATTAAAGAAAAATAAGAGAGATCCTCCCCTCCAGAGGCTGCAGAAATATAGAGCTTTGTGTGGAGCTCAGCTGATCTGTCCCTCATGCTGGACATCGTGGTGTTGAAGCAAGACGTGCTTAGAGCTCCAGAGGAGTTGGCAGAGAGCTGCGGTAGCTGTGCCACACCACGTTCCCACTGCTCCTTTTCTCTGGATAACTCACTTCCAGCATCGGGTCCCTGTGACCCCTCAGCCCTGCAGATACTGTCCCTTCTTCCATCCTGCATCCTTCCCCGAACAGAGGAAAACCTAGTGTTCGCTGCCTGCCAAATAACAGGCCGTTTTATGGAACTGTCCTTGCTCTAAAGGGCTTCTTTAAACCCATTTACCTCTGTCAATATTTGTTTTTGCAGCCCCAGTCCTTGTTAACGATTGCTTATGAGAGTCTGCTAGCTCATCTGCATTAGATATGCCGACAAAGTTGTGCTTTGTAGCTACTGCAGCACTAAAGGCATTGTGTTTAATTAGTTGCAGTGGTGAAATATTTGTGAACAATTCATTAGTAGCTTACAAACAGGAGATTTTTAAATAGCCCAATTTGAGGCTTGCGCAGCTCTAAGCTGAAGCCAAGACACTCTGGTATCTTGCCACATACTAACGTGAAAGTCCTCACTGAGCTATTATTAGCAGAAGTGTAAAGCAGGTAGGTTTCAGCGTGGTTTAATGAAAATGTGAAAGATAAATTCATGGGTTGACCTTAGAAACGTGCTTCTGTGTTTGCTTTGCTGCAGCCATATCAAAATACGAGACTTTTGGATTTAAGGTCGCAGTGATTGCCTCCATTGTGAGCTGTGCCGTAATTCTGCTGATGTCCATGGCTTTTTTAACTTGTTGTCTTATCAAGTGCGTGAAGAAAAGTGAAAGGCGGAGGACTCAAAGGTATGTCAAGAAAAGATTTTTAAAACCAGCCTAAGACTGTACATCGTATGAACCCCGTTGCTGTGATAGCAGAGAGCTTCAAAGGACTTGATGCTCGCTGCACCACAGTGATGTTAATTATTTAAAATCCTTAATTTGTTAGGCTTTAGGCACAGAAAGACTTGGAATTCAAGACTATTTAGGCACCTAATGTCTGTTAGTATCAGATGACCTCAGTGGGCCTGGGGAGATCGGGATTTACCCAGGATTATGCAGAACTTGCTGGCCCAGTGTTTCTCTCCTTCAGTTATGCAGAGATTGGCTGCATTCTCCCTTCTTCTCTCTCTACTTCATTTTTTTTCCTTTCTTCTCCTTGAACACTGCTGGGAAAATTAGTCTACCCATGTCAAAACCATCAAAGCCCTCACCGTCTGCAAAGCATACTTGAAGCTGTTGCAGCGCTGTGCTGGAAAGACGTAGGATTTTGTCTTCTGGCTTGAAGCACAAGACAGCAACCAGCATTATAAACAGGCGTGGGAAGAAGTAAAATTCACCAGTCCGGTCCATTATAAAAACTCGGTGTGGAGGGTGACTACATCTGGCTGTACGCTAAGGCTGAGCCACTGTTGTTCATGAGAGCATCCGTCCAACGTCACCGCTGCAGAAGGCTTCCACGGGCACCTCTTCTCCTTTCCCTCTCACCTTTCCTGCTCGTTGCCCATGACTCGGTGGGGTGGCTGCACCCTGTCCTGCTGGTGCCTGCTGTGCGGCCGCTAACCTGCACTTCTCGTTGGCTTTAAGCCTCTCCTTGCTTCAGAGAAGTGTTTGGAGTGAGGTGGGGTAGCGGTGGAGTAGAGGGAGACTGGGGAGGGCATGAGTGAAGGTCTCTCGGCTCTGAGCTGTGTTTTATCTAGAGCTGCGTGGTAACCAGCTTAGGGGGGCAAATTCTGTCATTTCAAAATCTGATTGTAACCAAAATACAGATTTTTCTATTTCCCTTGAAAGGATTTTGTGAGGCAAAAAAAGAAGGTCTTTGGTGTCATTCATAATATTAGCTTTTCACTGATAGCATGAAATAATTTTTGAAATGAAAGGGCTGATTGGCATTTTTGGAATTGCCGCTTTTCTTTTCGATAAGACTGTTCATATCAAAGTCCTTGTTTTTCATCTATTTTAAATGGAGTTGTGTCCAAATTAGCTGTTCACATGACTTTGATGACTTGATATCTTTCTCCTATGAAGGAAAAGCCCTTCACTCCGGACGTTTTGACCTGGTTCTGTCACCAGGACATAAGATGGTTCCCTTTGCTGGGAGCTTCTTGGTTCCCTGCTGCCCTCTGCCCTCCCTTCGCTGCCTCCTGACAGAGCTGCTCCAGCCTGGCCCATCTAGGGGGGAACCCCATCTCCTGCGGGGGGACCTGGGGGCACTGAAGACATCGTGTGGCTTGGCCCCGCTGCCAGAAAGCAACCAAGATGATGGAGAAACTGTCCATGTCACGCGAGAAAGCATAACACATCCCTGTATGAAGCTTGCTCGGCCTGCAGCCGAGAGAGGACCTCTTGTGGGGTCGGTTGATGCAGCTGGAAAATGCGGATCAACTTCTGGATACGCAGAGCATTAATCTGTGGAGAAGCTGCGGGCTTGATAGCAGTACAAAATGGGAATGCTTGGTGGGGGATTAGTTAAACAAGTGTTGCTTAGGCCATCTCTGAAAGAAGAGGTGGCCTGTACCTGTGGGGCAGGCAGGATGTCCTCATCCTGCCTTTAGCGCTGAAGCCTGCCTGTCTGCTTTTTTTGGCTCTTTTAGTTGATCTACTAGAAGAGATCACCTCTGCCTACAAACCTGTCCTGCAAGGTACCTGTTTGATGATCTTTGAAGTGCCATCTTGCGTTTTATCCTTGCATTTGGAGAGAAAAAGGACAAAGGCTGCTGAAAAGCCTCACATAATGTCGCCTCCTCGCAGACCTTGTCCCGCTGCGTGAGCGTAGCTGCCATGTTCTCTGCAGGGTTGCATCCTGAGAGGACAGAAGTGACACCAAAATCAGCATCGCCAGCCCTCACAATTTAATCTTGTCCCATCAGCTAGTGTGAATGTCTGTGATTATGTGAATCTTGGACTACTTTTAAAAAACAAGAACAGAAATTGTGATTTTTTTAATTTTTTTTTTTTTTTTTTCTCCAGTGTTAGCAGCATGAAAAGCTCCTTGAGCATTTCTGAAAGGGAATCCTGAAGACAACCGAATAAGCTCTGCTCTTAGCAAAGGCAGCGTTACCTATCTCATCTGTTTTTAAGTCAATTCACCTTTTCAACCTGCCTGGTGGCTTTTGAACCCTTTGGAATGGCAGTGCTGCAAAAATTCAAAGAAAATATGTTTTTTTTCTGAAGTGGTTTATTCCATACAATGGGGATAGTCTGTGGTCTTTTCACATACAACAGGATCTGGCCTGACACGTGTCCATAGGAACACTGACACAACATCACACCTTAAGTGACTTTCCCTATTATCTATAGTCTCAAAATCCACTGAATCAAATCGACGTAATTATTGGGGTTTTGTTCCTTTGAATTATCCACAGGCGCTCTTAAGAAAATTGCTCTTTTTGTTTGTTTGTGTGTTTTTTGAGGAGTGCTGGGTAATACTTAAAATACCACCATTTTACAGAATAATATTTATGCTATTTAAGAACCTGCCACCTTAAAGTATTTAAATCTCTGGAAAATTGGCTTACACTTGAAGTTCAGCATGTGTTTAAGTGCTGTCTTCAGTAAACCTGGATTTAGATTGAAGCTCTAGCGAGTCGGGGCTGTGGTGAGACAGAAGCTGAGCTATACGCCCGTTTATCACAGTAACGTATTTTACCCCTTGCTTTATTCACAGAGATATGCAGCTGTGGTACCAGCTCCGAGCTGAAGAACTAGAGCACATGCAAGCTGCTTACTTTGGGTTTAAGGGAAGAAACAACAACAACAACAACAAGAAACTCAGGAATAAACCCGTCTTTGATGATGTGGCTGACATGGCATATGATAACCAAGGCTTCTACAGGTAAGGCTGTTAAAAGACAGTGGGTTTGAAGGAGTTTGTTGAACACATTTTAGAAAGAGGATTCCTCGAAAATGCATTTTAAAGGGATGCCCCCGAGGAGGACGTGATGCCGGTGGGTTGGTGGGGCTTGTCCTTGAACTTGCCCGTCTTGTGGGGAATTGATGTTGCCCAAAGGTGAGGCAGCAGGGAAGCTGAGCATGACCTCCCTCCTTACAGCTCCGTTCTTCTCCCCCCTGGAGTGCCCAGTTAAGCCTGGTCTGCAGGGGAGGTTGCACCAGATTAACCAGAGAGAGGTTTTTAATTGGCTTTGTTAAATTGATGCTAAACTGCAGCAGGAGAGTTGCTGCTCTGGGGTGGTTAGTGGTCTCCAGGTGCCTAAGAGCCTTAGGAGAGGAGCCAGACGGGGACACCTGGGGCTGCCGCACGGCTCAAGGTCAGCACCCAGTATTGCCGTTCATCCCTCGCTGACCACAAAACCTCTCTTGAGAAATACCGTTCCGCATCAGGGTGTGCAGGGCAAACACAACGGCATCTCCATCCGCACGGCAGTGTGAATGCCTGCAGAGCAGGACCCTGGCCCTGGCGTGCTCCAGAGAAATGTCCAGGCTGCGATGCGGCGCATCCCTGCTGTGGGCGGTGGGCATGGCTGGGGTTTGTGGCACATCAAATTCACCTCTGAAAGTGTCCGGATGTGGCGTGCTGGCTGTGTTGTTGCCAACAAAAGGCAAAGAGAAAAATGAATACGTGATAAATTCTAATCGCTGTTTTGCTATTACCATTCATATAAGCACACGTCATTGCGTCTTTTATATCCTTTGGGTTCTGCTTCATCGTCGTGTACGATAATATATAGCACAATCCTTGTTTGCTTTTAATTCACTGCTCACTTGTACAGCTTTTATGTACAGCAGTATCTGTGATTTGTAGTGGTTACTTGCAGAAAACAATTTTATGCAGATTATAAACCTGCTTCCATGTCACAGTGCAGCTGGGAATTTTATTCAAATGGAGCACTTGCACAAAAGTCTGATGGTTGCTTAATCAATTCCTAGCTTTGGGTGATTTCAGAAAGAAGTATAAAGCTAATTAAATGCTGATGATAACCTAAAGAGTTTTTTAGAAGACTTAGGATGCAATTTTTAATTTTGGGCAACTTCAATCTGCTCTGATGTTAATGTTTTGTATAAGTGTAATCTGCTTTTAAAATAACGTGGATAAACTTATCAAGGGCTGTAAACAGAGGTTAGTGCTCCGCTGGAGCCTCGAGCTCCTCCTGGGTTCTTATCTGCACCGCTCCACAGAGCAGAAGCTGCTGTATTATGTTTACCAAATTCTGTACACCTTTTCTTAACTGAAAGTAGCAGGGAATATACAATTCCTCTTGGATAAGCAGCTTCTCTGGGGCCAGAAATCAACAAGTTTATTATTTCTTTAGAAAACTGGAGCATGTGTAAATTTCAGTGGGGAATTGCAGAGGGCAGGAGGAGGAAAGCCTCTGAGCTCTTTTTTTCCTACGGAGAACAACGCACGTGCTGTGTTAAATACCGGTGCGGATACCCACCTCCTGGCGCGTGAGGTCCGCTATTAATCAAGGTCTCCTTTATTTCCACCATGCAGAGGTGATGTGATCCTGGCTAATCACTAGGCAGAGCAAAAATCAGCTAGGAGAGCAGGCGTACTAGTGTGCGCACCCCAGACCCAGAGGTCTAGCTGTTTCTCACGCAGAGAACAGGCGCTGCTTCTAATCAGAGGTGGAAATGGCACGGAAGGTGTTACAGACCCTGAATAAAACTGTCTTGGAATTGCTCTAGGAACAGGTGTGACCCTCCAACAATTTGTGCCTTTTCCCTTTCTTCACTCAGATAAGATCTATTTAATCAAGGTTAGTAAAAGATGCTAATTTCTACTGTTTAATTCTGTGAAATGGGTATATGCACAGGATGAGACGTGGGAATTCTGCTAACCTATTTTGTGACAACTCTTGAAGACGACAAATGACCTGTCAGGTTTGTGTTTTCACTTGCAAGACTTATTTTTGGTGTGTAGTGAATTAGGCTTTAGGTTTCATCATCCTGTGCACGTCCAACTTATTGGGAAAAGCAGGACAGCACAGGCAAATCCCTGGGGAGGTGCAAACGTGAAGCTGGCTTATGCTGGGAAGACCGGTGCGAAAGGACATGTTTACTGCCTGGGTTATTTCTGCAGTACCTTTTTCTGTTTAACGTGAAGTGGACGTGTTGGCAGCCTGTGCTTGGAGGAAATCTCTAACCGTGTGGGTGTTGCTGCAGTGGTGGAGCTGTTACAGCGTTGAGTGTACGTGGAAATAAATAAAGGCATGCGGTGTGGTTGGAAAAAAGCAGCAAAGCTGAGAGCAGGCAAGCCCAAAGGGAAGATTGTGTATATTGCTGCGTGCGTCTGAACCAAAGTGTGTGTCCATGGTCACGAACAAGCCAAAAGATATTTTAACCTAGCTCCTCAAGGAAGGTTCAGACTTGAGGAAGCATTTCATTACTGAGAGGGTGGTCAAACCCTGGAAGAGGCTTCCTGGAGAGGTGGTCAGTGCCTCTCCAGGTGTTCAAGAGGCATTTGGACAATGCCCTTAACAACAGGCTTTAAGTTTTGGTCAGCCCTGAAGTGGTCAGGCAGTTGGACTAGATGATTGTTGTAGGTCCCTTCCAACTGAAATTTCTATTCTATTCCATTCCATTCCATTTCATTCCCATCCCATCCCATCCCATCCCATCCCATCCCATCCCATTCCCATCCCATCCCATTCCCATTCCCATCCCATCCCATCCCATTCCATTCCATTCTTGTGTTAACATTTCAAACGTTTGGAGGAATTTGTGCAATGCATCACTAGACCTCTGAGCAAATCAGCAGTCCTGCTTTGTTTTTCTAATCCCTTCCTCCCTGCTGATCTCTTCCTCCCTGCCGTTCCAGGGCTGCAGGAGGCATTGCTCTCTGTGCTTCAGCCATGGGAAATGGCTCTGCGACCCACTTAGAAGGGGAAGGCTGAGAGATGAGTGGTGCCCTTGTCTGAGAAAGGAGTGGGTGGAGGTTTGGCAATTTATGTCGTTTTTACGATAGCGTTTTCTTAAAGCAAACTGTTCTGCTGCTTCTTCATGTAACATATGAAGTATCTGGAAGACTGAGAACTCCTCCACCCTTGAAGAAGACCCTCTTGAGTATTTCTTAGCCTATTTTTGGCTAGAAAAGGATGTAGGTCATGCTACTTTTCAGACTTAATTGAAATAGATTTGGAGATCAACTAGAGATTAACATTTTGATTCCCCACTTTAAGGATCAAAAACACTCTAGGAACAGATAAAATAAAAAGCCAATTCTTTCAGGTAAGCCAATATAAAATAAAATAAAAAGCCAATTCTTTGAGACAGGTAAGATATTTGTTACGGTTTACAGAGTAATTTAAGATTGAAAAACTATCATCTGTTAGAGCAGTGCCTTAGTGTGCCGATGAGATAATTTTGCTGTACTGAGGTGACATAATGTGGATGCAAAATGCTGATGTACAGCAGTTATAAATAATGTAGAAGCCCAGCTGTTGGACAGTGGAGGTTCCAGTGTGCTGTTCTGGACCTGTCCGCCACAAAATGAGACCTTTTTCCCCTTGTGTTTGAAGCATGGAAAATTTTTGATGATTTTTACAGGGAAATGTTGAATTCTAGTGACAACTACTCTAATTATAATGAGCCCCATTCTGGCTTCTTGGCTTCTTGAACAAATTGCTTTAAAAAGCTGAGGAATATGTCTACAAATACGTGGGGTCACTAACTACAGAATGCAGTCACTGTTGATGCCACCTCTTTCTTTGGGATGTAAGGAATCATAATGAGGGTAAAAATACCAATTTTTGGCAGAAAGTCTTACATGCAGGAGCTGCAAGCATTTGCAGCATATTTGCTCTTTTATAGTATTTGAAGAGCTAACTAATACTGAGCAGGGCAAGCCAAGTTCAAAGGCGTGGGGCCACTGGGAGGGACGTGTTTTCCCCAGCGTTGCTTCGCAGAAGTTTAGGGCTTAGAGCAGAGATAGCAGGTTGCTGCATGATGCAGAGGTTTGAGACAGATTAGCTGAAGAAAAGGGTCTGTCATCTCTGGGAGGGAGATAAGCTGCAGCTCTGGGCCACGTAGTTAGAGGAGAACCACGTGCACGAACCTCCAAAACAGCCCCCCGGGAGGGCTGCGAGGCAGAGGCAGGGCTTGCCAACGCGGGGATACGTGGGGAATAGCTCCCGCAGCCTGGCTGCAGTACCTATCAGGGGAAAAGCCTAAAATCAGTAAATTCTATTCTGCGCTCTTTAACATTTTAAGATTTAAAAGCCTTCCCAGTTCTGCATGAGACTGAAACCAGGAGTGTTGGCATCGTTCGTTCACAGCAAGAGACGCTCCCGAAAGCAGCAGAGCACCGCGCTCCTGCTCGGGGTCGGGCAGGTGGGCATGGTGGGTGTCCCCAGGGAGAGCCCTGGCATCGGGGGCATCCGGCATCACAGAGGAGCTAGGCTTTGAAACACGGTCCTGGTTAAAGCGCTTTTTGAAATGGGCATGTTCCTGAGCAGGATATGATTTTTTTTGAGTCAGTTATTTTCTGATGAAGAATAATACCTGACCCTGCAGTAATCCTTCTCCGGAATAATTGCTTGGACAACCACCGCCCGAGATGAACTGTCCTCTCCAGCAAACAAGCCGTGCAGGAGAGCTGGGACTCGGTCAGCTGCCCACGCACGCAGGTTGTCCTCCGTCCCACGACAGGCACAGGCCAAAATATCAGTAAAGAGCAGCTCAGTGACAGCTGTCCTTCCTCTGTGCCAGCTGCGGGTGATGTTTGAGAGATGGAGGTGAATGTCAGCAAGAGACGATACTAAAGAAGTGTCAGCAGGAGATGATACTTAAGCAGCTGGTGTCGAAAAGAAGAGTGGGATCGCCCAGCGCGGCACGGGGTACCTCAGCTGGAGCTGTTCCCCGGGTGAGTGGTCGGTGCTGGCAGGTTGAGGCCAGTTTGGCCTCGGGCTCCCCTGCCTGGAGTAAGGTGGAGAAACTCCAGAGCTCGCTTGTGACTCCCAGCCTGAAATAGCAGCCTCCTCTTTGCCATTAAGTAGTCCTTCCTGTGCCATTAAGTAGTTCTTCCTCTAGGAGAAATGATAAAAACATGCACAATCTAGCAAACAGCAACCCTTCTTGGCGTGCAAAGACGTTAAGGCACAGGGCATGCTGCTGTTTGAGCCGTAGCGTATTTATACATCAGCATGCGCAGAAAGATAGCTGTCCCAGGAGAAATACAGATAGCTCGTAATAAGAAAATGCTGAGAGAGCTCGTTTCAGTTTGCATCAGCTTCCTAATTATGGTAAGAAATAGCCACACAGGGAAGCCTCTGTTTTCTTTGCTTTTTCAGCATAACAGTCCTGTAACCTGTCCTGGAATAGGTACTCCCTGGACTCAGGGATGTGCCATTATTTTGCAAGGGAGAATCAATGCTCCGCTATTTTCCACGCTCAGGGAGAACTGAATTTAGCTCTAGACTAACCACTTTTCATCCTGTCAGCGAAGACGACAACCAGAAAGAAACTAGTCCAGCTCAAAAATACATCTAAAGAGCAGCAAAGAAATTTGGTGATTTTTCCTTTTTCCCATGGTGTGGAAGCATTTGGAAGAAGTTGTGCATTCCAAATTTGGAATTCCAAAATTGCCCCGGTTTGGCTGAAAGCGGGGGGCACGCAGAGCTCCTGCCGCCCGAGGCCGCGGGCGGCGTGCGGGATGGTTGGCACAGCGACCTGCAACGCAACCGTCCCCCCGCCCCCCCCGCAGCTGAAATCGCAGAGAGGCCCCGTGGGCCGCTCCCAGGGCCGCAGGGGTGGGTAGGACCAATCGTCTGCGGTGGGTAATACGTCGCGGCATAAAGCATCCAGTGAAATGGCTGCAAGGAGCAAATGACCTGTTGGATACAACTGTACGTAATTAATGCGGTTCCCCACGCGTGCGACGTTTGTGCGGCGCTCGGGGCCGGAGGGGAGGAGGCCCGGCACAGGCGAGGGGCAGACTTCCTTCTCGGGCTTTTGTATAGATTGTATTTTGTATAGGTTGTCCCACCCCGCCAGTTGTCCCACCTTGAGCTTCTCCATTCACTGGGGCTTTTTCCCCTTAATCTGTTATTACCGTGCTCTGTGTTCCTCCCCGCCATCTTTCAGAGACTAAAACCTTCCCGTGCCTTTCGACAGGCGAGTTTCGGAGAGAGATGGGGCAGGGGAAGTGAGCTGCGGTTTCGTCTTGGGGCCCTGTCACAAAGGGTGGGACAGCTGGCTGCGAAGTCGTACCCATCTCTGAATTTCAGCCTTCATCGTCACCGCAGCCAGCGTGGAGGGTGGGTGCGCACCCACATGTGCTTTCAATAAAGCTGCTATTATTGTTTTTGCAACGCTTCAGTGATTACCCCGGGGCCTTGTACAAAGTCACCAGACACACGGCAACAACAAGATCCCCTCCCGTCCTCCAGTGTCAAAATCTCTTTTCAGAGCCGGTGCCAGCACCGGGCAGGATTGTGGCGGCCCCGCTGCTCTGAGTTCTCACCCTCCCTTCGCAGCGTTTTCCCCTCCTGCTGGGAACAGCTCTCAAGTCACACAAAGCAAAATTCTTGTGAATCCTCTAAAACCCCCTGACAAATGTTGCGGTGGCTGTTCTTCTCCCCGGACGGGAGCTCCGACTTTATCTGTCGCACACCGTCCGTCCTTGTCAGATGTGTTGCACACCTAGCCAGCCGTTCAGCACCAAGCATCCCTGGGTGGGCTTGCGTTGCCAGGCAAGAGCGCACGGAGGTCTCCTGACCCTCTTACCGTCATGTTTTGAAGTAGCCCAGCTGGAAACTGGAGTGAAGGAAAGTTGAAGAGCTTGGCAAAAAGTCACACTGCTTCAGGATAAAGTACAGAGCTCCTGAGGATGAAAGTGCAAACGGAAGGCCGTGTCTGACTGATAGCCATGCGCGCAGGAGAGCACGCCACGTGCGCGTTCGTCTGTCCCTTGTCGACACTGCAACCCTCTTAACAGCTCTTCTCAGCCCCGCTTAGGTGGAACTCTGTGACTTCACTGTCACTCTGATGCGCACGGGGTTCGATGCACCGCAGTGAAGGGAGGGTGCCTGCTGTCACCTCATCCTGGGCTTAGCTCGGTCAATGGAAGCTTAATAGTTTCCGAAACAGGAAGGAGAGGTTGCTTAGGCAGGAGTATAGTTGTCTTCCAAGGACAGTTTTACCCAGTTTGGCTTTCTGAGTTGGTGGTGGACTGTGGGTAACTGCAGAGTTTCACAATGCAGAGCTTTATAGGAGAAAACGTCGGAGTGGGATGAATGCTGCCCAGGTAAACTGTATTTATTGCACAATAACCAGAATACCTAGATTTGAACTACAGTCCTACCCCATGCAAAACTTCATCCCAGTTCTTCTCCCTGTACACGCTCTTTTGATGTGATTTTTATTTTGTTACTATTGACTGCCACTGCAAGAAGACGGGACTGAGTTCCTCATATTGTAAAAAAAAATAAACGCGCAGTAGCAAGTATCTCAGAAGATTCTGTTTCAGCAGTGAGATCTGTAGCGTTGCTCCATGTAGCTTCTGTTCCCTGACGGCAGCTGTGGGGGCACTCAGATAGGTGTCCTGGTGCCCAGCACAAAGATACTTGAGGGCTTGTTGATGCAGCAAGATGAAAAGGCACAGTTTAAACAGTACTAGTCAACACAAAGTGGCTACAGTTACCAGACTGGGGGGGGGTGTGTGTGTGAGAAATAGATGAGTTTGTTGTTGTCCAGATTACAGATGGGTAAATTCTGCTCATCTCAGCACCTCCTTGATGTGTCTCTTTAGCCTGGAGAAGAGAAGACTGAGAGGGGATCTCATCAACACTTACAAATATCTAAAGGGTGGGTGTCTAGAGGAAGGGACCAGACTCTTCTCAGTGGTGCCCAGTGACAGGACAAAGGGCAACGGGCACAAACTGGAACATGGGAAGTTCCACCTGAACATGAGGAAAAACTTCTTCCCTCTGCGGGTGCCCGAGCACTGGGACAGGCTGCCCAGAGAGGTTGTGGAGTCTCCTTCTCCGGAGAGATTCCAAACCCGCCTGGATGTGATCCTGTGTGACCTGCTCTGGGTGATCCTGCTCTGGCCAGGGGTTGGACGAGATGATCTCCAGAGGTCCCTGCCAGCCCCCACCAGTCTGTGAATCTGTGAGTGTGTTCTGACTACGCCGATACAGCACCTTCTCACATCAAATGCAGAGGTGTTTCAGGATACCTTTACACTGAGGGTAGCTCATGCCCCAGCTGGTTTTCTACTACAGCTTTCCAGTGCAGAGCAAGATTTATTCTCCTTTACAGGAAAGATGTATCTGCAGTATAGCTACTCTGTACCAGAACAGCAAGACCTCAGTTATTTGGTTTTACTTTCTGTAATTCCCCGGCGGTTCCTATATGTATGTGCATTTTGTGTGTGAGCATTTCTGCTGGCTTTCTGCACCTGCCAATTGCACAATGCAGCTTCTGTTTCCTGACCAGTGTTTCATATACGAAGGGGTAAGACCACGTCCTGGATGTGGGTGTGCAGGCTGCTGCGCTCAGTAGCCAACGCCGCCGGCTTCAGAGGAAGCTAGAGGAGCCACGTGAGCCAGCTCACCTGCAGTGAGTGTGGGCCCAGCAACCTCAGCATCTGTCCTGCGTGCAAGCAGCAGCCACGGACTAACTGGTCGTTTACAAAAGCCCACGCGCTCAGGCTACAGTGATTTGGCACAGACCCAGCGGGGCTGCGTCTGACCTGCCGATGGTTCAGAGCTGCGTGTTTGAAGCCAGCTGCATCGTGCCTCTTGCAGCAGAGTTCAGGAACAACCTGATCCCATCCCCCCGGTTTCCTGACGGACTGGCGTGTAGTTTACTGAGCATCTTTTCAGCAGCTCTGCCAGCTCTGTCTGCTGCTGCTCTGCCCACACCATCCCCTGCGGGGTTCTTTGCTGTCTGGGGCAGGAGCCTGCTCTGACTTACCCCGCAGCTGGGCAAGCCCTTTCCTGGGGTGCGGGATGGGCCAGTGACCCCCAGTGCTGCGTACGCACGCAGCTGGCAAGTACCGATCCCAGCCTGCGGTCCCTTCTGGGAGGGCCAGGCGGTAGCCGGGTCCGGCAGTCAGGGGCTGGCACAAGCCACGGCGTGACTGTGCTGCGTCGACACCGCTGGCAGTTCTGCAAATAACACCTCAGATCCCACGGAGCACAACTGGCTCTTGTGCTCCCAGCGGTGCTCCGCTAACCAAGCAAGGACTTTCCTTCCGCACCAGTGGCAGCGTTCAAGTGTTCTTAGGAATATTCTCCAGAGAGCGTAGCATTAAATTGAAGCTGGGGACTCATTTGGTGGAAAACAAACAAATAACATCTGCCCCAACCCCAAATAAAACCAACCTCACAAGTCTTTTCAAGGTTTGCATCAGCTTTTACGGAGACACAATTATTTGCCCTGCTGTTGCCAACTGGGTTTTATGCTAGGAGAAGCGAGGCCGTATGTTACAGCACAAGTTGTTTGCAAAATGCCTGATGTGCAAATGGAATGGATTAGAAAGTTCTGTATCCTCACCAGAGCAAATGAAACAGAAATAACTTTTCCCTTCATGCTTACAGGTTCCAGGAGGAGTGGACTCGGGACGTCATAGCTTCTGGGTGTTGCAAAGACAACGACCATCTGCCTAAGTTAACCGGGAGCCGAGGCGTACCTGTGAAACACGCTGTACGGGGACACAGCGCTGCGGTACAGACAGTGAATTCAGTACACGTCGTTGAGGTCTACGGACACAAGGATGATTATAACAAACCCAGCTGCCACATACCTGGGTAGCTGGTGTCCGAAAGACAATTGCTCCTCTGGACCAAAATGAGATTTGGATAGAAATATGTGCCTTAAAGACAACATAGAAAGTTCGTTATTCATATGAATTTGAAAGTTTTCTATATTCCAAGATGTTTATTTAACAGAAATACTTCAAGGTCTGACCACAAATAAAAAAATGAATGCTGAGGCGGGCAGTCCGTAGCCATTCTCTGCAGTGTGCTATGTATTGTGACCGTGGCAAAAGCATAATATCGTTCTGCTGTACATCTAGAGAGAAAGGGTAGCCAGTTTGTATATTTGCTCACACAAAGTCACTGATGGTAATTACACATTCATAAGATTGCAGCCTTCTTTTGACCAGTGTTTTTTGTAAACGTTTCAGAATGAAAAATCCCCCGTATTTTTACACAGTAGTATGATAGAAATACAATAAAATTTTGGTTTTAATTGAAAGCCCCCATTGTTTTGTATCAGGAAGGCCTTTTTGTTTAATTCCTCTGCTCCGCGTTCAGAGACCACGTGAGACGGGGTGCAGCAGAGGCACCTCTCCTGATGCACCAACCAGCCGGAGAGGGGAGAGCGTATGGAGATGTGCTGCCTTACCACGGCACGCTTTGCCCCGCGAGGCAGCAGACCATTGAGCACCTATAGCTGCTGTACGTGTTGGTGCGAGAGAGCAGCGGTGTGCAGGTTTGGGGGGGGAAGGCGGTGCAGCCTTCCCGGAGCAGCGTGGCTCAGCCGGTCGCTGCAGCATCCCTGGGAGAGCACTCCAGATAAAGGGGTCATGTCGTTTTTTGGAAACCTCCCTCCTTTTCCTGTTATTAATCTGTTCACTGTGTGAGAAAACAAGGGTGGGTTTTTTTCTTGTTTTGTCCATTTTGTTAACTGATATGGCTCTCATTCTGCTGTTTCTCTGCACGCACATGTGTATCTTATAGTTACGCAGTGTAGTTATTTTTGTTCAAGTTGAAGCCTCATTTATTCTCCTGTCATCACCTGTCTGATGGGTATTGTCACATTCCTGTCATGGTGGAAATAGGATCTTATAGTAAGCTCCAGTAATTGTTTTATTGTGTATCCCGCTTGTTATGAATCAGTATCCTCTTAAGACCTTCAGTTCTGAAGTTTCAGTTTTGAAATTCAAATTACTGTAGCTTACTGGCAGGCCTAGAAATGCTCTCTTCCATCCTGGCCATACTCGGCAGAGATCAAAAACACACGCTCGAACTTCAGCTACGTTGAGGTTGCAGCAGAGGAGGGGGTTTTGTTTCTAATAAGCTCAGTTCTATACATTACGCTGCACCCCTGCAGCGCACTTCTTAGCACGTGCTGTGAAAAGGAGAATGGCTATACATCTCAATGCTTGTTCCAGTTAAGTTCTCAATTCATTAAATTAATACTAGCCAATGTTTATCAGGTCATATTTGCACCACGAACCATTTTGCCTGCAGGTTTTCGGTACCCTGCCAGACCCGGCCAGCGTCCGTACCCAGCTGTGCTCCTGCATCCCACGCGCAGCGCCAGCTTCGGGCTGCGTGCCGGGCTGGCACCGGCCCCCGTGCCTGTCCCGTCAGCCGCAGGCACCCCCAGCCTGGCCGCGGCCACGCCAGGCAGCTCGCAGCGTCGCTGGGGCTGTTTGGGAGGATGCAAAGGGGTCAGAAAGTTTTTGAGGAGGTGGGTTATGAAGTCCCAGCACCAGGCAGTCCCTAAGAGAGGCCAGCTGGGTCCCCTCAGGTGGAGAATGAGACGCAAGGATGTGAAATCTCTGCTCCAGGCTACGCACTCTGGCCGTCGGAGCGGCTGTTGTTGATGAGATTTTGTTACAGGGCTTTAGTTTAGCAGAAATTTAGGATTTATGAATTTTTTGAGATAGATCACAATATTAGGTTTTATAATCATTAACAGCACTTAATCATCAGCCAATTGAACAGAATGATTCTGTGGAATTTGTTACAATCAAAATAGAGACTTAGTTAAAGATTTGAGAATGACAAGGGTCGCCCAGAACTTCCGGCAGGGTTGCACACACAGATGGGGGTTAAATCAAATCACACGTACAGACAGGCAGACAGACAGTCTGGGGTCAAACTGCAGACAGATAAATAGTTCTGAACCAAATTGTGTGCACGCACACACACACACAGACAGAGGCGAACCTGTGATTAACATTTCCCTTTCCGTGAGATTCACTTCTATGCACCAGCATCCATCAACGGGCGGGCGGTGAGCCTCGTGACATCAGGCCTTTGAGTCCTCATGAAACTGTCGATGGACGGTCTTTGAATCCTGCCGAAATCTACCCTGAGAGGTGTCCCAGCTCAGGGGAGACGCTGGGTCACACAGCCCGCTGCCATCCCAGAGAGCTCAAGGGTCTCACTTGAGGGAAGCGGTCAAGGCCAGGTTGGACGGGGCTTTGGGCAACCTGGGCTGGTGGAGGGTGTCCCTGCCCATGGGAGGGGTGGGACTGGGTGGGCTGGGAGGTCCCTTCCAACCCAAACCAGTCTGGGATTCTGGGATTCTATGATTGTATGATTTTGGATCTCAGGATGATTGGCTTTGGTCAGGATTCTCCATTCTGGCCACAGTTGGAGCCATTCTGGTAGGCAACTCAGAGAGCAAGTAGCCCAAGTGTGGCCGAGGGGCGCCTGGCCACCCCGGCTCAAGGCTACCATGCTTGGAACCAAGATAACAGCACAACAGGAGTTCTTCCCAAAGTGGGCATGGCTTGTCCTGACTGCGCGTGGTCTGTCCTGACCATGCGTGGCTTGTCCCGACCATGCGTGGCTCGTCCTGATGTACGTTCAGGCAGCAGATGGCCCAGGAGCGGCCAGAGTGCCTGACGCCCAAGTCACTGCACTTGTCTCCAGGATATCAGCGCCACGGGGCTTATCCTGAGCTTTCAGAGTGGCCAGGGCTGCACCACCACAGCGGCAGCTCTTCCTCTCTGCTGGCCTGGGGCTTTCTGGCAGGACAGCCGGGATGGCTGGGCTCCATCGGCCAGAGGGAAGTGTGAGAGGAGCACAGAGAGGAACAAAGGCTGGGAACAGCAGCCAAGCATCTGAGAAGTTCCTCTACATATGGCTGGTACATTAGAATTAAATGCAAAGAGGTTAAAGACTTTCCACATAAATAAAGGGTCCAACTTAATAAGAATTACTGGTGCTTGTGGGACAAACGATAGGACTAGGATCTCGGCCTAGTAAATGACAGCTTGTTCCAGGTAGGACATGCGAGAAGAAAGGTCTATACATCCTCTGAAGTGAAATGCCTGTTAATTAATGTCTGTGGTTGGAGAACAAAGGGCGAAGAAGCGTGGAGCACGGGCTGCTGGGCATCCAACACTGACTGCCATTAGGAGGAGTTTGCTTGGGGAAATGACAGAACCATCTTTAATATTGGGTGACTTTATTTGTCTAATTCTCTGCTGGAAACGTGTACAACCGTCAGGAATTCAAACATACGTCTTGGTGACTGCTTTAGGTCTGAAAGTGGTGGGAAGCGGTGGCACTTGCTTCTGACTATAGCAGGGAAAAACTTGTTAAAAATCAAAAGTGATGTTTGGCCGAATGCGAAAATGGGTGACATCACATTGTTAAGAAAAGGAGGAAGAGCAGCAGAATAAGGAAAATGGACTAAAAGGCAAATTTTGACATAGCGAAATAAAAAGTACGAAGGATCTATGCAGAAAGGGTCTGATAGATGGAGCGCGGGAGGGCTGGCAGTCACTAGCAGAGGCTGTTGAAAGGCATGCCAGACAAACCCGATGCAGAGGACAGCAAAAACCCGATGCAGCTGCCTCGGGAACTCTGAGGACATGAAAATCAGAGCGGAAAAACTCAGAAAAATGGAAATGTGGCAGATGACAGAGGAGCAGCACAAAAAGAGGTGAGTGAAGCTGTTCAGAAAGGTAAGAGGTAACGTGAGTTACAGCAAGCAAGGGAAATGAAACAAGAGAAGAATTCCGTGGAAGAAACAGAGAGTAAAACTACAGATATTTCTTGGGAAAAGCAAAAATGGACCCAGAGTTGAAAACCACTTCATGTCTACTCTGGATCAGGCATGACTGAAAAGTTCACTGGTTAATGCGATGGATTTTAACACAGGCCTAGGACTGCAGACAAGAAGAAGATCACAAATATTCAGGTAAATTTTATTTTGTGATGACATTAATCCTAAAGCACCAAGCAATACTTGAACCATCATTGATAAAGCTACCGGAAACTGTGAAGGGACAAGAGAGGTCTCAGAGGATGGGAAAGGGCAAATCTAACTTCAGCCCGGGGAGAGCAGAGAACCGCAGGAAGACCCAGAATGAAGGTGCCTCTCTGATACCCGGAGTAGGACAAACAATTGCTTTGCAAAGGCGGCACATCGCAGCTTGGAGTTGTGGGCATGGGAGGCAGCTGGTCTGTCCTGCTCATAATACCATGCCCGACGCTTCGAAAGCAGGAAAGGTACACGTGTGGAGGGTGGCCCAGTTCTGCTTGATCCTGCCTCTCTGCAGCTCTTTTGAATTTCCTTCCTCTTCCACATCTCTGCGATTCCGTTAATTGGATTTCATGATTTAGCTCCCTGGCATTTGAATTTTATCACGCGACTTTAAAATGCGGGAGTACGATTGCACGTCACTGAAATAAATCCCATTGCTGGGACGTCTGGGTCTCCACGCGGCGTGAGGAGGGAGCCCCGTTACCCCGTTCTGCACATCAGGCCGAGCCGAGTACTGTGTGACGGGGGAAAGCAGAGCCTTGAGATGACAAGGACACTGATAGCCGCGGGAAGCCAAGGGAGGGTAGGGAAATTTACTGTCTCTGTGCCAGAGCATTGGATTACTATCATTTATTTATGCCTCTAACACAAGAGGCAGCAAAGTTACAAGAGGATAAGAAGCACCACCCATACTGTTTTTCTAAGATTTGTGGCTCGGTTCTCCCTGGGACTGCGCTCAGTTTATAACGGCTGCACCCCCTGGAGTTAGCTTTATTGCTCATGTAAACGTTATTTATTGTCAGAAGGAAAATAAGTGCTGTGCAGGAAGGAGATGAAAGCAGCTGAGAATCTAAAATAGACATTTAAAAACTCCTATTTATTAAGTTAACCCTTAAATGTTTGCCAGGCAGTAGTTTCAGCGGGATGCAGGCTCCCATTTCTGCTACAGAAGACTTGCATTTCCTCGTGCATTTTAGGGAACTGACGGCTTGCACTTAAAGAACGAGATAAAATGCTACAAACTCCATAAACAAGCACAAGACAGCCCCCTCCCTGCACGGATGCTTGGCATTTAATTGATGTACGTTACAGTATGACTGAATAATTCTTCACAGACTAAAAATCTGGCAACGGTGCTTATCAGAGCGATTGCTTATTTGCATTCCCTCAGCCTGTATTTAAAACCTTTTCCTAGAGCAGGCAGCTGTGCTGAGGCCGCTGCGCTGGCCTGTTGTTCAGCTTCGACTGCTTGCAGAAAAGACAGTTCTTAGGATCTCATGCTAAAGACTAAACTGGGAAGGGGTTTTCAGGCAGCTGACAAACTATTCGCTATAGAAGGGTATCTGATCCTTACGTCCTTTTAAATGGAAATCCATTCTTTGAAACTTAAGGAAAGACTGCCTTTGCCATGCTGGAAGCCCGGCGTGCCTGAGCCTGGGAAGTGCTGGGTGCTCTGCGTGGGAAGCCAGCGAAGCCCGTACCTGCAGCAGCAAGTCCTCACAGAAACATCTCTGGGAACATCTGCTTGTATCTGGGGGCATCGCAGAGTACAGTGTTGCCACATCCTCTGGGTTTTGTCACAAGTCTCATGATAGTTCATTTCTGAAGACACAAATGGTAGAGCTGGATGAACATGTGAAAATCACAGCTTCCACTTAAAAATAAGTAAGGGTCTCACACACGTATTTAGAAAGAGAAGTTTCAGTCCTGAAGTGTCAAACAACAGAGGAAAGACACAAGACTGAAGGTTTTTTTGATGGTAATGACATGATTTGGGGGAGGCATGACTCATGATTCACAAATACGTGAAGCTGTCAAATGTATGTATGACCTTGACACGTCTTCTATGGTTGAAGGAAAGGGAAAGACTACATTTTGATCTGGATGGAGCAATGAAGCTTGGGATGGACACCAGGGTACTTACTGTAGAGTTAACACTGCTTTCATGGAGCTTTCCACCTGGATTTACGGACATGCAGGCGTTCTCCTGGACACCTGCCCCATGGGTGTTATCCTGGAAGTCTCTAAAGGTGCTGTTTTCCTCAGGATGCTCTGCTGCTCTCGGTCTAACTTTTGGATATGGGCTAGAATTGTTCAAAGCTTCCGTGAGAAGTTCAGGACCCAGAAAAGAGGCAGGACTGTGACACTGACGGAAGGCGACAGTCTGCAGGAGGTGGCCCATACCCCTGGTCTGACATGGCGTGGCACAGGAAAGCAGGAGCCCTCTGGTTACACCAGACATCGGCCGCAAAACCAGGATGTAAATGACTGATGGTCTGAGGTGGAGAGGAGGCAGAGAGCTCTAACAATTTTGCTTCCAAAACATCCCAGTCATCAGTGATGCCTTAGAGCTACTAAATGAATCTGCTATAACTTACTGTCAGATGTAAATGGCTTTTGCAACTATTTTTTTTAACAATGTCACGCAGCATGACTTTTTAATAACTTTAATTAAATGGTAGATGTAATTGAATCTTCTGCTTGGAAGGACCAAGAAGGAAATCTGGCGACGCGCCAGCTGGTAGCTTTTGAGATGACTTACAGTTGCATCCTTTGCTAACGCTGATAGCTCAGCAAGAAGCTGTTAAACTCTGATATTTATTTTATTATGTTTCGGCATTTCTTAAGTGTTCTGTGGAAGTTTCAGGGAAGATCCACATAAACGCTACCTGATGACATCTGATACGGTTTACAAGTTATCTGCAGAATGTACACTACATTGACATACCATAGTGCAGCAGTTCTTGTGGCCAGAAAAAAGCCCAGCGGGAAGAGCAGAAAGCAGCACCACAATGAGCACCCCGCAGGTGGAGGATCTCCAGCCGGAGCAGAGACCTGCGTGCTCCTCCGGCTTGCTTCAGGAAGGTGGCTACGCTTGACTGCGTCTATGGGACTGTCTCATCTTCAGCACGTTTAGTAACTGTCAAGAAGTTTAGGAATTTTCTTGGTTCGGGAGTAGGGTAGGGTAACTCACGGATGAGCAAAAGTCCAGAAAAGCTAGTGATACGTATTTGAAATATCCTCGGGACTTGTTTCACCTTATCTTGGGCTCACTTCCCCACAAAAACCAACTTGACAAGTCAGACCACAGGCAAGGTAACAACCTCCAACAGGGGCAAAGTGACGTTCCTCTGTGCGATTTTGATAAACCCTCGCTGGGGTGGAGCAGTACCTTTCAGATTTAGGGTGGTATTTTGAGTTACACCTCACAACAGATGTCTGTGTAAACGCTGATCAGCTCCTGTCCCCCCAAAAGTGATACGAGGAACCTCATCTGTTTCTCCCTTCAGCAACATGAGGAAGTGATCTTTTCTACTTCTCTTTTAAGGGCTATTACGAAGAGAGAGCTGATGGACAGAGCCGGTGTTGAAAGGCTCTTGTATAATTATTGCACAACCAGTAGCCATTTTTACTTTCATGGACCCCAGAACGTACCAGCTGGTGGGAACGCTGTAGTCCCCAGCACCCTGCACATCAACATTTTTCAGAAGCCAGTCTCCAGTCCTGGCAGCTAACGCTAACGCAATGACGGAAATGCGACGCTCCGCTGGCACAGCAGCAAGCGAGGCGGTGAACGTCCATCGTGTAAAGCAGAGCAGAAGCAGCTTGTTCCCTGGATCCCTGATGCTATACTTGAGACTGCTCATGTGTTTCAAGGTCAAGGTTACACGGAACTGCTCACAGTAGTGCTTCCCACAGGAGTGATGCTGCAACTATGAGCCGGAGTCTGCAGTGGCTCCTAATCCATGCCCAGATAGATGCTGGCCTTTAATTCACGAAGCGGGTGGGGTGCACGCTGGCTGCACACCGTCCTGCCGGTCCTTCCTGCCCGTGGTGGCCGGGTGAGGCACCGAGCCGGCGGGGTGATGCCTTCCATGCCAGGACCCTGTAGGCAGCGGGGCTTTCTTCTTCTCTCCTGGGAGCTCTGCTGAATGTCAGTTTGCCAAATCTGGCAGCTGTTTATTTATACACCTGTTTTAAGGGGAGGATGCTCAAATGGCTTTGTTTCCTTCCTGCCTTCAAAGAATTTCAATGTTTTGGTTTTTTTCGGGGAAAAAAAAAAAAAGTTGAGTATTTTTTCCTCGTCTGAATAATTTGATTCGTACTTTACAAGGGATCAGATATTGAGCTGAGTGCAGTTTTAAACATGTGTGTGAAGCTGCTGGCTGTTCATTATCCAATTTACAGCCAACACAGTAACTTCTGTAATATTTATCAAGATTTACGATCAGTATACAAGGGCTTATCCTATATGCTGACTTTTCCATTGTGCCAGGAACAAGAGGTACTCAATTTTTCCATTATCCACATCATCACCTTGTTTTACTCACGCCGTCAAAATGTCCAAGATAGGGTGTGCTACAGCAGAATCGGGGTGCGCGTAATTTACTCATGTAACGAATACAAGAAGTTAAAAGTGACCAGGGATTTCCAGAGCTGTGGATGCCGCAGGCTGTGATTTCACCCAAGTCGGTTCTGTTCACCTCTAACAGTTTGGCTTAACTGGTCGGGAATAAAGAGCTGAGAACTTGCAGCGCAGCTTCTGCTTTTGTGTTTGGAGCCAGGGAGTTGTTTTTCATCTCCCCTTCTAACCAACAAAGAAATAAAAGGTGATTATACCAATAATAATTCTATGATGATGTAACTAAGACTGGAAAATTACCCTTTCTATATGCACAGCGATCCTAGAAGTTATCAGCGTGCGCACACACACACACAAAATCCCGTAACTTTGAGTAAACGGACATCTCAGTTTTCAGAGCTGATCCCACATCCCTTAAGATCAACCCCAAACTGCTGCTGGCTCTCCGGAGGGAAGGAGCAGCCCCACGTTTGCCCTGCTGGGTCTGTGCTCCCGGCAGCCGCATCCCGCAGGCAGCCGGAGGCCTCTGCCGCCCGTGCACAGCCGGACCCGCTCCCTCCCGCTTTACTTTCGCTTCTCTGCCTCGCCAGTGACCTCTGCTCGTCCAGGCAAGGACAGCGTCCGGCCGCCCCGCTGTACGTGTACCGGGCACAGCACGAAGCCCTGGGACCTATGGACGATGCTCTACAAGACATGTAAGTGCGTATTGGTATGGAGGAGCCGGGGCAATATGAGCAGTCCGAAAATCGGAATCTGCAGGAACAAAAGCGCGGAGCCAGGAGGGGCAGCGGCTCCGACGGGAGTGGCCAGCCGGTCGCTGCCTTCCCATTTTTTTTTTTTCCTTCTTAGAGTCTGTTTTTATAAATGATTAGCTAACACTGGCTGAAGGGAGATCAGGGTGTAATCTGAGCTTTTAAGAAATATTTAATTGCATTTTCTTAAACACAAAGAAAGACTTTGTTAAAGGAACTGCCTGCACTATCTGGATTTAATTTGTTCCTGAAGAGAGCCAGTCCTCTTCAGCTGTGGGAAAATAAGAAACCATATTGTGATTTAACAATTAACAGATAAAATGGGGAAACGCTACATGCCAATGCAGGCAGGACAAGGGTAATATTTAGTAAATCAAAAAATTCACTCAAATAAACAAATCAGTCTGTTTAGCAGGAGGGAAACAGCCATGGCTTTTGAGATTAGCTAACCAGGAAGTACATCTGCTGTCCTTTGCTGGGAAATAAAACGTTGTTGGGTAGGTCCCTTAGCTTCGCCACTAAACTGGGCGATAGGAATCCGAAACGAATCACAGCGTTTTGGAGACGAGTTGGGCTCGGTCGATGCAGCACGCCTGCCGTCAGCAGGAAGCGAGGGCTTCGCACAGTGCCGCTCGGTCTGGGAGCCGTTTGAAAATCAGCATTACTCGCCTCAAAGAGCGTAAGGGTTTCATAGCGCCGTTTGCGTACGGCTCATCGCTGTTAGCGGCGCCGAGCGTGTGCCCTCCCTGTCCGGCTGCGCTCTGTGCATGTCACGGGCCGTACCGTGGGAGGGGGGTCGGTGGCCCAGCTCGGGCCGAGGACATCCCCAGGGACGTGCCCCGCACATGCGGACGGGCGTCCCTCTCCGCTGCCTCTGCCGCGGCCGTGCGACTCCCCGAGGACCTGCCTTTCCAAGGGAAACCTGACAGCGATACGGCTGCAGAAGTCTTGCGTGCCCTGGGCACGAGGAGGAGGTATATCTAACCCTTGATTCCTGGTTCATTATCTGAACCTACAGGACAAAAATATCTCCAGGCGATGTGGCACTGTATACCACGGCACTCCTGAAGGATTGATTTTCACTTCCATTTCACTCACAGTGCTCGGAAACACTGTCTGCTAAAAAACATCTAAGATTTATATTAGAGATTTCAGTCTATGTCACATTAAGACGACCAGGCTTTCAGTTTTGTGGTTTAGATTCTGGTAGCAATTCCAGGGAAACTTTTTAGCAGAGCACACAATGAATTCACAACGGTATAAAATGGTCATAAAAACAAATCCTCAGCATGTCATACTACCCCTGCTTCTTAGTACAAGGCAACACCTCTCGCTGTAGTATTTTAATATACATATTAAGTAGTCTTAAACATATCTAATGAAAGGAGTTACAAAATGATGATTTCCTTTCCACAAGATGCCTGTTTCTGTTACTACAATACACTGCCAAAAATCACTCTGATACAGGCACAATCAAGGGCTCCATGTGCAATAATAATAATTTAAAAATCTATTTTCATGCTGTTCAGAAGATATGGATTCCTGAGGGTAAATGGAATAAACTCAGGATGTTTATTCATCTTCCCAAGGACACACACCATAAATGTCACAGCATCTGACAATACTAAAAATATTTCAGTGAGGTTTTTTTCCCATGTTCTTACACTTTCTAGACATAAAGAAGCTGCTTTCATTTGTAGTACGGAGGTGTAGACCGACATTTTGAAGGGTAAAGGTGGGGATGTAGGCATCTTGCTCGTTGGTGGAGGTGCATGTCATCGCGTGAGTTGGAGCAGATCTGGTCGGGCTCACCAGGAAGGTCTCTGGATGAGCTCCTCGGAGCGCAGGGGCATGCGGAGTGGTGCTGGGCAGGACGCCGCTCTCTTTGGGGAGCTGTGCCAGGCCAGAAACTCCACCCTGGCACTGAAAACGAAGGGTGAGAGTATCAGAGAACGAAATTATCCGGCAGAAAGCTTCAGGACTGACTGTGCGGCTGCCCGCGACACGCTAGGGACGCCCCGGCAGGCCCCACGCACGTCTGTGGGGTTGTGCAGGATGTGACACTTCCTCCGTGAGACCACCAAGTGGCAGCACTCGCAAACTCCCAGCAAATTCTCTTCATTTTTTTTTTTTAAACTCCCAGGCTAGCTGGAGCTGTGTCTGATAGCAGGGTGCACAGCGTGTATCCAAGCGGAAAGTCAAGTCCTCGCTAAATCCTCCCTCACCTCCCGCTTGGCCGCTCGTGCCTCCCCGATGGCTCCAGAAGTCCCGGCCTGTCAGTCGGGACGTGCCGACCTCCAGCCTGGTGCTGCAAGGTCCCAAGACACCGTGCTGCGTGCAGCAAGGGGCCGTACGGTTTATTACCTCTCCATTTAACCAGAGAGAGATGCGGTACATCCACAGAGCTTTTCCACACGCTTGGGTTAGGATGGCACGGAGGCAAAACAGGACAAACCTTTCCGGCTCGCGCGGTCACGCGCGATGGTGGTTTCCTGGGTAAGGGTGTGCCGTGGTGCTCGGGGACCTGCCACGGAGGAGCAGCAAACTGCTTCGGTAAGAGGCGTCTGTGCGAGGGCAGTTGTGTGGTCGAAGCCTTTTACGTACCGGTCCAGGGGCAGCTTTGCCTGCTCTGATTTTAATCCCTCTGGAAGATTTCTGTAGGTTTCCCTCTTCAACATAAACGTTCTCTTCATGGTTTCAACACAAGTCGGAATTACAAATCACCCCGTGTCTCTGCCATACTAGCAATCCGCCTTTTCCAATACATTACAAAAATACCAAATTTTGCAGTAAAAAAAAAAATAATCTGCAGTAATAAATAACCTATCCCCTTCTTTATCACGATTTGCAAAGCTGAGGTTCAGCCTCGCTCCTCTGCAGCATTGGCACCTGGGAAGGCAAATTGTCCTCCGTACCTGGCTGGGTAATTAAATGCCGACGACGTTTTGTGCCAAGGGGAGCTTTTAAAATGCCCGGATTCCCTTGTACTTCCTCCCTCGTGAAGTTAATATATCCCAATTAATCAGATGCTTCGCTGCAAGCTTTTCTCTGACGGGGAGTTGTCCCAGCTCCTTGGGCTTGAGTAATTACCTGTCAAATTTGCCTTACGCGTCGTAGCTGCATTTAAACAAACGTGCACCGTGCTGGGGCGCAAGAAAAAAAAAAACATAACTTGCATACGGATGTTATGAAAATGTCGTCACGGTATTTTGAACAGTGAAATTACTTGTGGAAACGTGAATTGCGGCATTACTAATTATGCAATTAATTGTGTCAAACGTGACAGCTGTGCGAGCCTCAGCTGATGCCGCCGGGCGCGCTGGGGCCGGGCCGGGGCAGCCACCGCACCGCACCGCACCGCACCGGCCCGGCCCACACGAGGCCGGTTTCGCCCCGCGGTGCCGGGCAGAGGCAGCCGGCAGACAGGACACCGGTTTTACCCCTCGAGGCCGCCAAGGCGATGGGAACCCCCCCCACGAAACGGCGCGGACGCACCTAGCGCAGCCCCGGCCGCCCCGCTCCCTCACGCCGCCTCCGGCAAGCGCCTTCCTCCGCGCCCGGGAGGCACCGCCCCGGCCCGGCCCGGCTCGGCCCCGCCGCCATCCCCAGCAGGAAGGGCCGCAGCCCGCCGGCGGGCCGGGCCGGGCCGGGGGCGCCGCGGCC
>VXBL01003181.1:170489-194609 GCA_013400195.1 Aramus guarauna
GGAGAGCCCGGGGGTGGCGGGAGGGGCCCTCCCGAGGCAGGGGACAGCCGCCTTCTGGGGCGGCCTCGCGTCGCTGCTGCGGTCCGCGACTGGAGCGGCTGGGTGCTCCGCGCGTTTCGCAGGGCGTTTGGTGCCTGCAGCGCCCCGTACTCGGGCCGCCTCAGCGCGGAAGTTCTGAGGGAGATGTAGCTGCGTGATCGTGGCGGGCCCGTGGGGGTGTGAGTGACCGGCCCGTGGTTCCCGGGGGTTGAGCACCCCGCGGGTGGTAGCGCAGCACAAGGCCTGGCCCCGGGGGCCGTGTGGCCTCAGCCCCGGTCCTGGGCAGTGCCGGCGGGCTGGGGTTTGGGGTACGCGGCCGGTTTTACGGGGGCGGGCAGGAGCCAGTTCGGGGGGTTGTGACCTGCAAACGCAATTAGGTGAGTGCCCAAAATGGAGCGTTTGGGTGACCCCACCGAAGGCAGGGGTGTGACAGGGGCGTGACGTGTCTGCTCCCAGGTGTGGTCAGCACGGCTGCCGGATTTCACACCTCGGCACAGGTTGCATGCCGGTGAAAAGCACTTTGCTGCTGATGGGCAGCCTCCATCTTCACCTCGGTCACATCCTGCCTCTGCTCCCGTGCTGCACACAAGCTCTCCTGGGAACTGAAGGGCCCTCAGGTTTTAGCCTTCGTCCGAAGCTTGGAAGACTGGGAATGTGCATAAATTAATGTCACACTTGAGCATCAAGAGCATTTTAACGTTTTGCCTGCTGTTTTATTATTTTTTCTATTTTAAAAAGATATTTCAGATAAAGATGAGGTACTGAACTTTACAGCTACCTGAAAGGAGGGTGTAGCCAGGTGGGTGTTGGTCTCTTCTCCCAAGTAACAAGCGATAGGACAAGAGGAAACGGCCTCAGGTGGTGCCAGGGGAGGTTTAGATTGGATATTAGGAAAAATTTCTTCACCAAAAGGATTATCAATCACTGGAACAGGCTGCCCAGGAAAGTGGTGGAGTCACCTCCCCTGGAGGGATTTAAAAGATGATTCTGTGATTCTATGACTTGCTGTCATACATCCTTGACTTTTGGTTACTAACTCGCCAGTAGCAGCAGCACGTTGCAGTGAGTGTGGCCAGGGAGGGTGACGCGTTGTCTTTCACCACTTCCAGCCCAGAGGAGCAGACCAGCTGCTCTTCATCGGGGGTGCACTTGGCAACCAGTGCAATCTGATCATCTCAGGCTGCTTCTCCGCAGCCAGATTCCTTCTTAAATCCTCGGCATCCCTTTCTTGGGGGTCTTGGAAAAGCCAAAAACGAAATTAGCATTAAGCTAACGTTTTGTTGAGTGAGACTTTTTCAGCTCTTTCCTGAGATGCTTCAGCGGGGAGTTTGCATGGACACGTACAAATGGCGGGTCACATGCCTTCAAGGTTCTGGTTGTCAGCTCGCATTTATAAAGTTTATGTAAGTCTTCCAGGAGTTTTACAGAAGTTGCAACTTGGGTTTGCGTTGCACAGCAGATACCATTGAGGTTTCTGGAATGAATGTTTACAAATCATATGTGGGGTTAGGAAAATGTCAGAGAGATATGTTGGGTTTTGTGTCTGTTGTATTTAAATTTATCTCCTTGTGATGATTGTGTCTGTTTGCTTGGTAAATTGAAAGAGGCTTTTAAGGGGAAACCAAACAAAAGATGAAACCATAATGAAGATACATTGGTGTCCAAGACAGTATCAAGAGTCCTTGTGTAAATAGTGGTGGAGTTACTGATCGGAAAGGTATACCTGTCTGACTTAAGGCAGTTGGCAGCATTTACGCTCCCGAGGCCCAAGTGTGGATGAGAGCGGTTATGTGTCACAGCGTAGCGAGGAGGGGCTGATCACAGCCTACGAATTTGAAATGTAGCTGGATGTATTAGTGTACGGTGATAAACCCGAGGTGCAATGCAGACCCCAGTCTACGGTGGCAGGTCCCTGGGGCCGTGTGGTTTTATCCAGAGGGGCAGCGAAAGTAGATCGTAGAGGAGCGTATGCAGGGGACTGCAAGAGGCAAAATCCCATTTGATATTCCTTTACAGAAAACAACATGGACTCTCTTATCGTAAGAACAGTAAAGCAGAATCAAAATTACAAAGGGGTTTTTGGCAGTCACTACAACCTGAAAGGTATGTTTTGTGTTACCGTTGTGCCAGTGGCTAGTGGCACCTTCCAGGGACCAGAGGCCTCGCCACAGGCGTGTGGAGCAGGAGTGCCAACGCCAGAGCGCTTGTCTGATGGTCTGGCTGCTGCCAGGGCCTGGCACACTGGTGCCTAGGTGAGCAGGTGCCTCTCAAAAACTCTCCGTGAACACTCTGCTGTTAACTTAGGCAGAGCTTTGGGAAGGGTGGCTCTGTCGCCCTTGACATTTTTCCTGCAGGTGCTGTAGAGGACAGTCTGGCACGTTACAGTTGCATGCAGATTTTTTTATGAGCCTTGTTGCTTCCAAAACCAGAATATATTTCAGCAGCCTTAAAATGCCAGCACTTAGTATAATGGCTGGGTTATTCTGCAGCTATTGCCAGAAACCTAATTGCCCATTTGGAAGGAGGAACAGAGATATGTCATTTTACTGAAGGGTTGCAATGGGGGTGATTTTTACCCGCAGGTGAAAAACGATGAGCATGTTGCTTTGTTACTGTCATTTGCTACTTGCGCATTTATCATCACTGATTTTATGTATTCTATCCTCTGTTTGGGGAGCTGCTGGCTACAAATAACCCGTAATCTCTTCCTTTTCTCTGATATCTCTTAATTATAGGTGTACTTCCTCCCGTTCCGTGTGTGCGGTCAGGTGCAGGCTGTGTGTGTTAATGTGGTGTGCATATGCTGTATGCCAAAGGCCTTTTGTCTTTGGGTAAGAGAAAAAAGCAGCCATGTATGATGTGTCATTGAGTAATTATAACTCAATAACATGAAATTATTAGTCATGTTTTCTTCTCAACTTTCAAAGGCAGTTCGTGAGCTTCCCTGTTGTCTCTTTGACAAGTTTACATTTCCTCTGAGTAAGGAAAACACTGATTTTTTTTTTATTTTTTTTTTAAGCAACCTTTTGGTCAGCTTCAGTGATGTGGTATCCAATCTCAGCTGTATTTACTGCCTCTCTTCAGTGGGCTGAGCTCAGTCTCACCACTAACCAGCCCTCCAGCTATGTTGAAGCCTGCAGACTCCTCCACTGCAGCTGTGTGCTTGACCAAACCTGTGGCTAGGTCCAAAGCCTGTGGACAGGATTAAGCCCAGTTAGATTAATGGTTTAACTGCGGTAACATCAAATTACGAATTCGGAGTTAGATGCAATCCTCCTGCAGTCTGAGGTGTTAAGTGCCCGGCAGTGCCATGCCTGCGCTGTAAGCTGTGGTGAATTCACCTGGTCTCCCGATTTTTGCCGCTCTGAATTTTCTAGGCAAGTACTGACTAACAGCACGACTGTCCTTTTAATGCTGGGGTGAGTCGTACTTAAAACCAAAATCTTCTTGGCGTAAAGACTTAATTTTTTTTTTTTTGCAATAACTGTTGCCCCTTTGAGGCAGTGAGATAAATGATGGATGTGCAAAATATCCCAAAAAAGCAATCCGTAAACTCTTAAGACCTGACAGCACATCAGTAGCCTTGTTGCAGTTGTGAAGTTACCTGGTTTGGGATTTCTGTTACTTTAAAATGTAAATAATGTGTGTGTTCAGTATTAAAAAGCTGCTGCTTGTGAACAATGATTGTAAAACCTCATAGCATGGACGTGTTTGCACACCCGTAACTGGGCCATGACTGGCAGCACATGGGAGTAAGTCCATGCCGTAACAAAGTTGCTGGAGCTCCTGCAGCAAGCTGGGTCCAGGAGCATCGCCTGGTGCCTTCAAATGCACATGCTTGCTGTCCAGATACCCTTATCGCTCCGAAGCAGGGTACCACCTTCCAGCCACTAGGATTGATGGGGGGTTTTTTGTTTGCCTTCTTTAAATTTAGTAGCTGGGACACAATTCTGCACTGGTGGGCAGTGCCGATGGGAAGTTTGACTTCTCTGGTCTACCAGAAGCCTGAGGGCAGTTCCTCATGTGGTTTGGGTAGAGATTTCTCAGAGTCAGAGGAGCAAAAGGTTTTGAAAGAGAGAGGTGAGATACTTCCGCTCTGCTTTTATTGAGCTAGTGTTGAGCTTGATAACTGCTCTTCAGGAAATTTTAAACCTTGCGCCCCATCCTAAATACTGAGCTGAAGTAATTCGGAGCAGGTGCAGGCAGGTGAAAGGTCTCTGTGGGAATGAGGAAGAAGCAGACTGCTTCATGGGTGCTTCTTAGAAATGCAGTGGGGAGAGGCATTTTGCAGCTGCCTGAGCCAGGTGTAAGACCTGTGCTCGGCAGGCGCAGCTTAGCAGTAGCCAGAGAGGCCGAGAGCATCGTCTCATTCTCTTCCATCTTTTGGCTGAGATGGGAAGAAAACACAGCCACCCCTGAAATCTCAGAGGGACTTGTGCCCCATAATACGGTGCACCAGCACGCAGGTCTCGGATGGCAGCAAAAAGCCCTCGGTCAGACTGGTGATGGTTTAATGAGCGTGTGTAAATGAAAAGTGCCACAGGGATACGGAGCGGTCCTCATGATCTTGGCTTAAATGCGATCTTCAGTTGGTCACAGTTAACTACACTGTTGTAATTGCTGGTAACAGACTTCTGCGTGGTGCCTGGGCGGGGATTGGTAATGACAGTCAGAGCAAGAAGCAGGGAAGGAGATGACACTTGGAGCCTGCTTTTATTTTTCTAGACTCATTTTACTGGATCCTTGTCATGCTTTTAGCGCTTGTTGTGGTTGTTTGAATGTCACAGTGTTATTTGAAGTTTAATTGCTCTGCTAGCTGTAAGACCCTGTTTCTTGTAAGTTTGCAGAAGGTACAGAGTTGTTGGTGACACTGAGAATCACTACAAATCACGTAGCTGAGGCAGGAGGAAGCTGCAGGGAGTGTGGCACTTTATTCCTCAAAAAGTATTTGCAAGAACAGACACAACTTCACAGTCTCCTGGTCCTTGCCTCAGCCTTTTGTACATGCCAGTGAGTTGATACGAAGAGAAGTTTGATCTCAGCCCTGAATCAGATAACATGGAATTTCTTGCAATAAAAGGGAGTTGTGCAGCAAGTTTGTCAGGGCAGTATGGTTCTGACAGTACACTAAGAAGCTCCCTTGACAGTGAGCCATGGAAAAGCAATGGAAAACACATGGAAATAATATGGTGCTTTCATAAAAAGTAAGAATGCAACTGAGATCCTGTTGTGCCTGTAGAATCGCAGCTCTCTGTGCAGTACTGATAGCTGTGTGTATTTGAACAGGAGTGACACTGGCACTGGAGCAGTTATTAGGGCAGAATGGTCACACTGGGGGTTTTCCTGAACCCCTCCCTGTAAATGCTGTTAGTGCTGCAGAGGTACAGAAAAAGGACAGCGTAGTACAAAAGAACCCAATCATGATATTGAAAGGGAAGAGCTGTGCATAGGTGCAGTGCATCCTGCCAAAGTTTTCTGGCTCTTTTCCTTCATTCTTTTGTTTACCTTCTCTAAATTGCAGGGCACAAAAGGTTGATGGTTATGTATTTTCTGGTAGCCAAAATACTATGAAAGCTACAGGTTTGCTTTAAGTGGGGAATGTGCTGGGGACATGCTGGAAGTGGGGGTGTTTTGGTTTTGTTTTCTATGCTGCTTAGTTATAAAGTGCTGTACTGACATTTTAGCACTTACTTCAGACAGGGTCATAGACATTCCCTTTCTAAATCTGATAAGGGCACAGTAACCCGTGGAACCAGTCTGTGCCCGTATCTTAATCTAAGGACTATAGACAAGCAGCTATAGGAAAAGCTGCGCTCCTGCAAAGTCCATTGCTGTCAAAGTGGAAATGGTGCCTCAAACAACAGCAAGTCTGGATTTGTGTATTTGCAGAGGTTTGGGTTAATAGAAATAGATATGGTTTATTTGTATGTGTATTTGAGTGTACCTCTGTGGTAAAAATGTACTGCTTTTTGAATGCCCTTTCTCCCCACTCCCCTGTGAAGGCAGAAGTCCTTCCCTAAAAAACTTGACAGCTATTTGGCCAAGATGCTGTTCCTGATGTTCTAGTTCTGTTTCAGTCTGGGCGGTTTCTGGGCATGTTGCTGAAGTCTCCCGTTAGACCAAAGGGAGCAATAAACTCTGAGGGGTGGGTGATGTTGGGGCCAAATCACCCCGGCTCAGTCAGCCCCCGGCTTTGCCTGGCTGTGCCCTGTCCCATCCCACTCCGTGCTGTGCTGCAGTTCTCAGGTGTTAAGCACTGTGCTGTATGCCAGTATTGGTCATCTACATCATGTGAAGCCAAATTTCTGTCCTTTTACCATTCTAAATCACAGAGAACGTCTCTCTATGAAATACATATTTACATACAAAAAATTATAAAACACATTTTCTATTATTTATGAAGTCAGATTATGGAGCTTAAAACTAATGTATCTTCAGTGATTTAACATCTTTAGGACTGTATTTGATTAGATATCCATCAGTGCTTGACATCTAAATAATTTAGAACCTTCTCCCATTGGAAAGAGAGGCAGCACGAATGACCAGCCAGGAGTTCAGATGTGTGTAATTGTAAGTGGATGGGTCTTTGAAAGCACGTGGCTGTGTTGTGTTTCCCTAGTAGATAGTTCAGCTTTCTAAAATTACGTGATGGTGGTAATTTTATTTTAGCTATCTAACCACTGTGAGGAAAATGAAATTTACAGGATTTAAAAATGGCTTGCTAATTAACTGCTGTGGTTTGTTCTTTCTATTATTTTATCTCTAGATCAGTCATATTGTCATCGGCTGCAACACGACATGTATTTTCTTACAAGCAATAGCCGACTGAATGAGCAAGTGGTCGATAAAATTATTCTTCAGCTTAACAGAGTCTACCCCCAAATACTTACAAATGCAGAAGCAGAAAAGGTAATTTGATGAATTTTACTTTATCTCTGAATGTTGCATTGTTTTTGTGGGTCAGTAGCTCAGCTGCCCTCTTCCTGCCTGGGCTCTTGGTGCCACATGCAGCCAATCTTCCTCACCTCTTACTCGCTGACCAGTTGTATCTGGGATCCGTATCAGAGGAGCAGTCACAGGGCTGGCGTGTTGCCTTTGCCACGTGGTTATGAGAGAGGGCACTCTGCAGCAGCAGCTTAATGCCACAGTCCCTGCCGTGACATCTGACGCTGCGCGTGCAGAAGCACGCTGTCTTATAACAGCTCCCTGGGCAGGATTGCACCCGTCGTGTGACCAAATGCCCTGCATACCTTCCTCCTCACATGAGTCCGTGTGGAGTGCCATGTCAGATGATCCGTGCTGCATCCACAAAATCATCTGTATTAGCTTAATCAGTTTTAGTTGCTGATTAATGTGATTAATAACTCTGAGTATTGGTAGAGAAGAGGGGCATTAGTCCCACCTTTAAGTGTGGGAGCTGTGGGAAGTGGATGGAATTAGTAACATCTTCCAGTAGTGCTGCTATGTAGAGCACTTCCCTGACGTGAAGCTTTCAAAAATGGGTAGCTGTTTTTAGGGATCTTTTAAACTTGTGTGGAGTGAAAGTTAAAGTCAGTTAAACGCTTCCCAGATCCTACTTACAACAGTTTGTACTTGCTCTCTGCTGACTTCATTGGCTGCACAGGGCTCGGGGTTTTGGCATAAAAGTATTTTAACATTAGGAAAAATAGGTCTAATTTTGTCATAATCAAACTCCGTGGGGTCAAATGGTGTTTTGGTGGTGCAGAGCAGTGCTAGATAATCAGCCAAACCAGTCTAGCCACTCAGTTATGATAAACAATGTGACATGCACAATTAAAGATCATCTCATTCCCACAAGAGCTTCAAAACAAACACGTAAAGAATCTGTGAAACGTAAATGATAACTTCTGCCCTTAGCAGACACAAATGAACTGCTTTCACATAGGTCCATACAAGCTTCTGTCAACTCTATTCAGTGTTTGGGAAGCTTACAATCTCAGCTAGACCTTTTGGGAATCTTGTCAGAATAAGGAGCATTGTATAAGGTACATTGCGTTCCTGTCCCCCTAGAGCGGGAATTGATCCTAACTCAGTATACTACAAAGGTTATCTGTCATACTGGTCTGAAATGGAAGGATTTGCTGAGAATGCCTTTGGACATTTTCCAGATAGGCTGAAATCAGTTTGATGTGTGTAAGGCTAGGTATGCGTTTTCATTCTCTTTGTAAGGTATCCTAATATTCATCATGTTTTGGACTACAGAAAAAAAAGTACTTTCTTCTGCAGCTGCTTGCCATGTTGCCTGAGTGATGAGAATTTGTCCATGTTACGCTGGGTATGCGACAGTGAATTGTGCTGGAGACAACGCAGTGTGCGGTCTTGGGATGATGGACACTCCAAGACTGGGACTAATATAAGCAGTTTAAAATACTTTTGTGGGGTGATCGTTA
Organism: Aramus guarauna; assembly: GCA_013400195.1. Classification (NCBI taxonomy): domain Eukaryota; kingdom Metazoa; phylum Chordata; class Aves; order Gruiformes; family Aramidae; genus Aramus; species Aramus guarauna. The sequence goes on from VXBL01003181.1 coordinate 178,940, forward strand.
TTAGGCAACTAAAGGAAAACTTGAAAACATAAGACTTTATTACAAGATTTGTTGCTATTTTCTATCAATAGCTGTCAGAATCAAATCGTAGAATAGCAAGCACCATGTTAGTTTGAATGCAGAGAAAATGTCAAGCGTAGAGTAGCTGTCACTTTTTTGGGACAGAAAAAAGAATGAGGGAAGGCAGAGTCAATACGCTCTCTGTCAAGCAGTGCTGACCAGATGGAGCTCAGTGTCTTGAAGACTGCTGTGCAATGCGTGTATGTGCTTTTTAGGTTCCCCTCATTTTTTAGGCCCCTTCTTTTAGCAAATATAAAACAAGCTCCCTATCTTCACTCCCTGGCATAGTGATGTAAAATTGATCTCCAGATGTTGTAATCTCTCTTCTGATGAGTGCTTTTCTCTTACAGTTCAGGAATCCAAAGGCATCACTCCATACCAGACTTTCAGATCTGATAAAGCACCTCCAGAAGAAAGGAGACAGACACTGTCAAGAGTTTTACAGGGCTCTACAGATCAATGCTGAGCAGCTGTATAATGACCTGCCAAGCAGGAAAATCTTGAGTAAGTTGATTGAGTTGTGCATTTCCTCATCAGTGTATTACAAAGCCTCATTTCAGATGAGGCTTAGGTTCTTTAAATAACTTGTTTAGGTTATTAAAATAATTTTTGGGGTATACCTTTAATTCCTTCTGACTGGAGTTTTCCAAAAGCCACAAGGGGATTTGACTGCGTCGTTCTTGTTATTCGTTGACTAGTGTGGGCAGTCCAAAACTCTTTAATTGTTTTGAAATATGAAATATGAGTTTAAACCTTAAAGTGCAACATGTAAGGCAACAATATAACTCGTATGAAGTACAATTTCTGTTTTCATTACCATTGCTTCTTAATGGCACATAAGAACATTACAAACCTCAAATTTGTTAAGCTCAAAACTCTGGTGGCCCAGAAGCTTGGCTTTCCCTCAATCCATAAATCTCCTAGCTATGTCTAGTTTAACATGGAGCAAACATTCATAGGTCCTTGCAATAAAGAACTGTGATATTAATCACTTACGATTTGTTTTGTGCAGCTGACAGGCCTGACCGATGTCCATAAAGTTGCCCCTCAAATATACATGTATGTACTTCAGAAGGACTGAGGCTCAAACAGATTTCATTCTCTACTGCAAAGGAGCTCATTTTTGTAAGGGAAAGTATTAAGCCTGACTTGCCAACCTGGGATAATGCTTACTCTGTGTTGGTATTTCTTTTTTTCCTTTTCTTTTTTTCCTACCTAATGAACTGGAGAAAAGAACAATGTTCCAAACGGACGGGAAATACGTTCCGGCATCCCACATACTGAAATGACTTGAGGAGCTTGAGGGGAAACCTCCCTCATTTAAGTTAATGAAACCACAAAGGGACTGTGGTTTAAGAAATCCTTATAAAGTATCTAACAGCACTGATGTTGATTTCTAGTTGTAAAAACCTCCACATTTAGGTGCTAGAGGAAATTTTAGACACATGGGTCAAACTCCGGTGAGATTCAAACCACTACACCTAAAGTCTGTAGGTTTAAAAAAGACAGTTTTTCTGGAGTGAAAATGGCACATCGGATTGTAATTACCTTTGAAGATATGGCACTGTCTAGCTTCATTTTGCCTTTCATTTTGAAGGAAAGGTTTGTATCTACCCAGCACAAATACATGCCAGTGGAAGACAGCAGTGTTTTCTTGCCTGCACAGGGAGGCTGCAAAGTTACCCCAGGTCTCCACATCCATACCCAAACCCTCTGGAACTGGGAAAGTCTGGGCACATCCCTGCCTTAGAGTCTAAGAAGAGCACGAATCCCAGTTGATTTGGCCTTGCAGCAACTTTAAGGCAGCGCTTTTGATCTGATATTCATCTTGGAGAAGTCGTGCCCTTTGAGGGAACGGGCTCTTAAATCGAATAGTTATAGATCAATAGATCCACAATTTTTACTTGGGTAGAGCTCAAAAGCAACAGTTTTTTTCTGCCAGGGTGACTAGAAGGTAGCACACAGCCTTTATTAATTAAGAGCAACTTAAGAAGGCTCAGTGTAGTCACTAAGAATAAAACTTCAGGAGTATGTTGATGATTTAAGAGTTTAAGCTCTGTTAATGTTCAATAACACCTTCTACAAGCCATTTCTGAAAACATATCTTACCATACATATACAGAGCAGCCAAGGCCCGACTACATACCGTATAGACGGTCTGAATTCAGCTGGGTACCAGAAATAGCATGGCTGTGGCCAAGTTCGTCCATGCCCGTAAAACTGACGTTGGAAATTGTGCAGATACTGTCACGCCTGGACAAACCAGCTGAAAGGAGACTCGTGTAGGGAGTCTGCGTGATGTCTTCACTTTTAGCTAGAGCATAAGTGTGCTCGTCCTTGCACCTGGTTGATGTGGTTACTTTTGAGAGCTTTGATCAGGTAGCCACACGAGTAGGCAGATTTAGGGCTTCTCATGGTCAGACCACATAACAAGTACAGGTACTAGAAGAGTGCTTCGCTGAAAAAATTGAGCCCTAAGACTGTTTTGCTGCTGTTTGTGCGAAAGGGACTTGCTGCTTGTGCAAAGGGACTCGGTAACCATCATAAGTCATTAAACTCTCTGTATCTCGGTATGCTCTCTTATCTTACCATCCTCAGAACAATGACAATAATTTAAGTAACTGAGTTAAAATACTACATGTTGAGATTCTGCAGTTTCCTTGTATTGACCTGAGGAGGAAATAACGAGATGATTGTGTTAATATGTCTGCTGCTTCTTATGAGTTCTGTAACTAAGACAAATGTCTCCATTCTGGACTGAATGGTTTATAATCTGTGCAGCATTTTAAGCTAAAACTGCAAACAATTTTATTCTTAGGAAAAGCTCCCTTTTTAACATGAGGTGTTATTTCTCGTTTAAGCGAACTTAGGCATTTTGAACATTAAAGACATTATCCTTCAGACCTCTAATATGTACAATTTTTATGTTACTCAAATGTTACCCATAGCAGTAGTTGTTAAATTTGTCAAATTCAGCACAGCATTTACAGAATTGACACTAGAATTTGTAAATGTGAAGAAAAAAGGGAATCCCTAGCATGGGGACTTTGTTCTAAATGCAGATCGAACTGAAACAAGCAGCGTTACAAACACCTGGAGAAGTTATTGGTGATCAACTATGGCCAGGACAGAGTTCAGTAATAGACTACATGCAGCTGTACACATGAAAAATGTTTTAGACACAGGAAATCCTTTCAAAGATTTCTTTTTAATTTTTAAACCAACTTTAAAATTTGTGCTGGAACAAAATTTCTTTGCCTCAAGTATAATGTTGCAAGTGAGCTGTTCAGTCATGCCTCCCAACTCCCACTAGAGGGTAGGTAAGGCACACCACTGGCAGCTGCGGAGCTGTTGAAGCCAAGCAGGTGGCTTGGAAAATATTTTCATTTCTTTCAATGATGACATAGTGTGGAAAGGTAAGGGATCAGATCAGCCCCACGCAGCGACAGTGCAGAGATGTGGCTGTGCTCTCCTGTGCATGTGAGGGTTTCTTAGCTAGAGTACACAGGGAGGACATCCCTCGAAATGGGCTGCGTGAGATTGCCATTGAGCACACCATGGAGCATTGCAGCAATCCTTTCTGCTTTGGTGTCTTTCAAGCTTTGCAGCAAAGTGCTTCAAATGTTTCTGTTCTGCTTGAATGCCATGCCCTGTCACCCACCGAGAGGGACGTACTTAGCATGGGAGACGGGTCTTCGCAGTCTAATGTTGGCCGACAGCAGATCCCCTTTGCTGACTTGGTGTACAGGGCGGTTTTCCAAGGCACCTTGCCTAACTCCTGATTGTCACGTAGAAAAAGGAAATCAGTTGAAACCACACCGTCTCAAATTTTTCCCTATTGACAGCCACTTTTGTTTTTTTGTTTTTTTTTTTAACCCTCTTGACCACAAAGAGGTTTGGTTAAAAAAGTTTTTTTACAGATTCCTGATGCATTGAAGGAAAGCCATTCCCTGCCATTTACGGTGACAGCGGTGTTCTTTGGTGTTGCACACGTGTTCTGCAGACAATGTTATCTCCGCATCTGTATGGCAAAGGCGCCTCTAAAAGAGCTGCAGGTCTTTCTGCCCAAAGCGGAAACTGCTTTATTGCTGCTAACTACTGAACACCTTGTCTTAAGGTCAACCTCCTTTTCTCCTAGAATTTGCGGAAAGATAGAGGCAAAACTTATTTGTGCCAAATAATTAGCACATAGTATGTACAGACTTTCAAAGCAGCTGTACGTGTCTTTAGCTGAGACCAGAATTTAGACAAATAATCTGCTCTAATCAGTTTGTTCCAAGTGCTTCATCTGCCAGATACATTAATGCCCAGAGATTTGCTCAAGAACAGAAAGAATGGTGATGTATTAAATTATAGAGATGTTTTCAGATTAGCACATATATTAACAAATAGTTTGTATTTATTCCAATAAAAATTTCTGGCATTATGGATGGATTAGCTCCTGTTTTCTCACTCAGGAAACAAGTGTAATGTTACTTACATGGTTAGTGCTTAACCAGATCAGAGGTGTTGCTGCAGCTATTTGTAGTTGCATTCAGATGAGTATGTGCCTATGTCTTTTGATCAACATATATCCAGATTTAACTATAGCGATAACTTACATTTGGAGGAGTTAATATTTTATGTTACAAGTGGATAGTTTTCTGAAATGTGTTGTTTTGCACGTGCTGATTATGTTTGTTTGCTTGAGCTGAGTACTAACTTTTCATGTGTTGCTTTTATTTCTAGAAACCACAGATTCCACAGAGATAGACACTGACAAGGAGAAATATATGCTAAATGACAGGGGTAAATAAATGCATACAGTATCACCGGATGGGATGGCTTTTCAGATTATGATGCAATTTATTTTATCATGTAATTTGCATTTCATGTAACAAATAGTTTGTTTTATGATGTCTTTACTGTCACAAGTTAAGTGGCATTAATGGAAGAAAATGTACTGAGCTGCTGTTGAGGAAACCAGTGCCAGGAAATTGAAGAGACTGTAGAGTTTAATCAATATTGATAATGGTATTTTTACTTACACTGTTATAGCTAAACTTTTCATTTCCTATGATTTCTTCAATGCTTGAATAGTAAGGTCTAGTCAGCTGCTGCTGTCATTTTGCATAAGGCCATCAATAATTTTTTTTAAATAACTTTCAAATTATTTTTTTTTTTTAAATCTTTCAATATAAGTACAAATAATTTGAAAACAAAGACAGAAAGGAAGATGAGCAAGGGTGAACTTAAATATATTTTCCTTAGGAAAGCATGTTAATTTTTTCCCCCTTCCTCCGTTCAATGCCCAGATTACAGAGGCAAATATTTTATTCATTGAAAGGTGTTTTGGAAAGGAATTGAAGATCTGAAAGAAAGCTGAAGACTTTTCAAAATTTATAATGAACTGTTTTAGCATTTAAGTTTAATTGATATTTTATTTAGAGATTTGGATACAATTAAGGAGAGAGTAAAAGCACCTTCTATGAACTATGCCTTTTCTCCAGTTTCCTTCCCGAGAGAAAACTGAAACGATGGGCAGAAACACAGTTTAACTCAATTCATATTTTTGCCTGTGTTGTTGTTACTTAGAATATTGAACCATATTTTCCACATCACTATTGCTGACTGCAGCATAACAGTACAGGAAGAACAGAGGGAAAATGCTTGGAAATAAGAAAATTAAATAATTTCTATTCTTACTCGTGCTGATGAAAGAGCTGGTCTCAGACTGGAGATTGTCCGGCTGCTGGCCACCTCGCTGGGAGATTCCACCCGAAGGAGGAAGCACGTCCTTGCTCCTTCGCTGTTTCTCCAGTGTCCTTGTCCACGTGCTCAGGTCCACTAATTTGTCTGCAGTACATTGGTCCTTAAATTGACAGGTGCAGTTTAATTGTAGCTATATTCATAGTGAAGTAGTAAATACAAATAGAATATTAGATAATAAAGAAGCAGATATAAATCTTTATGAGGTTTTGTCTGTGGATAAGTATGGATTAGAAAGGTTTTATTGAACATCAATACTGAACGTCAGCACTAAACTGTGTGTAATTGCAGGCAGGCCCATGAAGGAAATGTTTCCAGTGGGAGACTTGCTTTCAGGGTGCATGTGGCTCTGCATTTCGGCTTCCAGCAGCACTGCAAACAGGAACAAGAATATTTGCTCTTGACATGAAAGTGGAATTTGTGGGACGTCTATGGGGAATAAACCCAAAACCCTAAAATCCACTTCTAAGGGACTGCAGTCTCCTGGGATGTACTCTTACCCACAGGCAGTGCATTGACTCAGCGGGGGCTATTTGTCGAGTAAAACACTACACTGTGTGGTGAGGTCCCAGTAGCCTGTTGTAGTGTTTAAAGGGGATTTTGCACAAAATTTTAGAGTAAGAAAACATCTAGGGAAGCTTTCACTTCAATTTCACGGGATGAATAGAGGCAAACAGTGAATGGTGTCAAAGCAACTGTAGTAAAAATGAATTACAGTATAGTAAATGTGCTTCATAGTACATTAGCTACAGAACATACATAATTGTGAATATGTTAACATCATTTGAATACATTTAATTATGCATATTAATAGTAATTGATGATTTATGAACTGAGCTAAACTTCCGCTGCTGTGTTGTGTCTTAATGTGTCTCCTTTTTTGTTTTCTTTAGGTCCAGTTTTTTTCCTTGCTTGTTTTAGCATTGCTGCAGGATTTGCGTTATTTTGGTATTGCTGTAACTCAGGTAATCTACTCCGGGGTTTTTTCTCTTGGTTGCCTTACTCTAGCATGGGAACAGGAGAGCAGCACGACTCTTGATCTAACGTGGCTTACTTAATAGAGCAGGTGTCATCATTCATTAATGAGGCTAGGATACAAATTGTGCTTTAGACATGCCGAGATATAAATAATGGATAGTTTGCCTACAGAAGACACCACGACTAGGGGCTCTTTTTAAAGACAGTAGTCACATGAGCTCCTGCTGCTATAGCAATGGGTTGTGATTCCCAGCAGTCATGAGACAGACCCAAACCTTCTGGCTTCCGCTTCCCTTAGAGCTGGGTGAAGCATGACCAGTGCCAGGGCCGGATGGCACTGGCTCCATGTGCTGAGCCCGCACAGTTACAGCCACTGCCCCTAGGTGCCAGCTCTCCCCGTTGGCTGAAAGTCGCCTGCTTCTCAGCAGCCAGCAGAGCAGAGCTCCTGCTCCTCTGCACAGCCCTACCTTCCGCTCGCCCAACGTTGCCGCGAGAGCGGCAGCTTTTAGCAGAAAGTGCGTTGATGCGTCCACATGGGTCAGCTTCAGTGACGCGGTGAGTCAGTGCCGGGGCGGAGATCCATGGGGAAAGAGTCACTGATTCGGAGGTGTCACCTTCTCTCAAGCCTTCTCATGGTGCTGCAGGAAGTGCCAGTCTTCGTGTGGTGGATGGGGAGCAGAATCCAAGCTCCATTTTGGTTTAGTGCCTTCTGCTCCTCATGCCCCAGTCACAGCAGTTACAGTTGGACATCGTTCTTTCCTATTTTTTTTGGCCGAGCCATAGGCTGCAGTACCACCAGTTCATGGACATTTCAGGTGACGTGGGAGTCTGGGCTATGTTACCCTTCATTCCCAGATCAGAGTCCCTCAGCTGGACTGTCCGTGGAGTCGGGGTTTAAGGCTACAAGGGAGACATTTAGACATTTGAGGCCAACCCATGTGTTTCCTTAGCTGCCATCACTTCCCTTCATCAGCTTCAGAAAAGCATTCAGGGACTGATACCAAAAACCCCAAAGAATCCATCACTTCCCTTGATCCCAGTTACTTGTCCATAGTGTTAGAAGTGTGTGTCTTATTCTCAGTTTGAACTGGTTTCAGCCCCAGCCTGTCATTTTTGTTAAGCCTTTCTCTACCAGGTTGCAGAGCCCCTTAGCCCCTTGGTTCTGTGCCAGCTGACACTTTTATAGTTTCTCCCTGTGGAGGTCCTTGTGCCTCAAGTCAGCTCTCTGGCTTTATTTTTGCTAAAATTAGCAACTAATCTCTCTGAGTCCTTTGTTCCAAGGCTCTTTTTTCCAGTTTTTGAGGCTCTTTCCTGTACCTATGCAATGTGTAACAGGGCCACCCGACCTGGATGTGGTGTTCCAGGCTTGCACCATCCGGTGCCGTGCTCAGGCATAAAGCTTCCCCCTTACCTAACTCGGTAATCTCCTCTTCATGTGCGTGAACTTGCAGCAATGAATCCTAACGGATTCATCGTTATCCTGTCTTGGCAGTTGGTGTATGTAATACTGAAGGAAATGGGCTTTCCTCTAGTCATTTTTTATTGATTTTTTTTTTTTTTTTTTGTAGATGCTGCTTACTAACTAGAATGAAACTTAATTGTGTTCACTTTCTCTTTTTCTTCCCACCTTCATTCTGGTTTAGATGCGAAAGTCATAGGAAGACCCAGGAGAATCTTGGGCTTTTCTCCTATTATCATAGGAAGGCACGTTAGAAATATTTGTATGTTGTATTTGGAAGACATATGAAGAAATTAAGGAGAAGCTGCCTCTTCGCTTGTCTGTACAGTGTACCTGCCGCGGGAAGACAACGGTGCATGAATATTAATGTACTATACTCTCATACCAAAGATTTTACTAACTAGCTTCATCAATAATTGTGTTGCCTCAAGCTGTATTCAGAATTTCAGCTATATATGTCCGTCCTTATGGGAACGGACCATTTATTTTTGTAAATGCTTATTTTAAAATATTTATCGTTTGGGTAAAAAATATTTTTAATACAAACTTTAAAATTATATCCTAAGTGATCATGGGTCTTAAGCCATGTTTGCATATGTGTTTTATACTGGAATGAAGGATCACAACTGTTTAAAGAATGCTAGCCTGTCTTTTGTGATAATTAATTGAAGAAAAGCACTTAAACACACGCACTCAAAGCCTTACTAAGAAATGGATCTCCATCTCAGGGCTGTCTGTTTTGTCTGGATCCTTTATACTGACTGCCTGACCTCGGGTGGGCACTGGCACCTACGGAGTTCCTCAGCGCCAGTGACCTTTGTGTCTGCCTGGCACTTGCCATGTTTTCCGATTCTCCTCTTTGTGCCTCATGCCAGCCTGCCTTCTTCATGTTGGCCGTGTTTGAATGCGCTGGAGTTGGTGCAGACTGGTTCCCAGCCCGTGGAGGGGCCCAGGGACTGGAGTGTCCCATCCCAAGCACTTGAAACTACCAAGAAATTTTCAGATTTATTTAGCATTTCTCTTTCCAGTCAAATGTTTTGCAGTCTGTATTATCTGAGAAACTGAAGTAATCCAAGATATTTTGCAGGGACTTAAGTGCTATGACATGGGGCTTTTTTATGGCCAAAAATATGTATACTAACATATAAGGTTTCTTAGCTGTAAGAACCTAGCTGTGCTCCTGCCTAGCTCAGGACAAATGGCTCTTCTCTCCCAGAGGGGAGGTGCAGTAGTTCTGAACTGGCTGTGAGAAGTGACATTTTCAGCGGATGGTTCTTCAGTTCCCTGCTCCAGAGTGGACAGAGCTTGGGGAGACCAAGTCCCTGTACTTGGGTGAATGATGCCTTGTGGCTCTTCGCTCACTGACGCAACTTTTAGTCAAGCGAAATTTGATTTGATCTGGATATCTCTTCATTCAGTCACCTGAATAAAAGTCGCGGCTATGTCACAAGTGACCACGCACTGGAGGATCCCATGCAGAATTTTAAGTCATTTGGAGCGGTTTTCTCAAAACAGGCAGACTGAAAATTGTCTTCTAAGCTTTAAACTTTATTCATGCTGTAACAATGTCATCTTCTCCAAAGTAAATCATCTTGTAATAACTGTATTTTCTTCCAAGACAGCACTCGTGTGATACAGTAGCAAGCATAGTTCCTCCTCTGGGCTATGAGTGTAGGGCCAAATTTTCAAATAAAAGACCCAAAGAGTATTTGTGGGAAACATCTTGAGAGAGGACAGAGGGCTCAGAGGACCTGATCTTACTCTTCCGATAAAATGGTTTTACCGATGGCATTGGAGTGTGGTTGGGACAGGAGCCAGCTCCACGTAGAGGTAGCCACAGTCTTTGTTAGGTCAAAGCTCTTTGTGATCGTCACTGGCCGGCGTGCAGCTCACCTTGAAACACCCAGGTGAATTCAAGCAGGCTGCAGGATAAGCTCCGGCCCCAGTGTAAGGCAGCACAAGCTATTTGGTTCGGTATTTATTGTGGCACTGGGGAGGCGAGCTCCCAGGTGCTGGGTTTGCGCTGCTGCTGGTGCCTCCAGCAGCCACGTCAAAGCTGCCGTGGCTATTTTTGTGCAGCTCCAGCTGCCGCTTTGACCGCGGAGCCGGCGTTTCCCTAACAGCTCCCCGGTGTAACTGCAGCGCTCAGCGGAACAGTTTCCTGCGCGGGCAGATGGACGTACCCGGAGATCAGCAGTGGGCCCAGGGATATTACAAACACTTAATAGCCTGTCGCTGCAGTGAAAACATGGAATGAGACAAACGCCACGCGAACAAAGTAACACCCAGCAGAGCGGTTTATTTAAGCTTCTTTTCCCCTGCCTCCACCCCACCAGCTCTTGGGTCTCTTCGATCTAATCTCCACGGGGAGTCTTATTAGGGAGAAGACGGTGAGGGAGCTGAGCGCGTTTCCCACGGACTTGGCTAACCACGAGGCTCTGCTGCCCTCGTTACACAACGATCTGCTGTTGTGCTGCCTTCCATCTTGGGAAGCGCTCTAATTAGATTCTGTTGTTTCCTTTCTGCCTTGCCTTGTGCTTAAGGTGACAACAGGTTGGGTTTTTTTTCTCCAACAAACCAGCTCTGATTTGTAACATTTGAAATGAAATGTTCCTTTCCCCACTGCTGCTTACCTCCTACAGCAGCCGTTTTTTAAGGGACTACAAAAAAACCACCTCTGAAATCTAAAGGGGTTTTACATCTTTGCCTTGAAGCCAACTTTGAAACCTCGTCAGAGGAACGGTATTCTGTTTTACAAAAAAAAATAAAAATATTCAAAGTAATTGCAACAGTCACATCTCATTTTAAAGCAGAAACAGAGGCCTTATTGCTGCTAGGCAGATTCTTTCTGGTTAGATAATCTGCTGCGTTACCCTTTGAATAACAGGTTGCAAATTGTTGTGAGCTGTTACTGAAACCCCCAGAAGTTACTGGTGCCTTATTTAAGCTGAAGGTGAGATTCTGCTCACGACTGAGAAGGATGCCTCGCCGTGCCAGGAGCCCCCCGGCTGGGTGGGTAAGGCGGCCCCGGGAGCACGCCGGCTGTGCGGCAGGACGCAGCCCTCTCGCCTCCTGACGCTGGGCAGCGTGCTCGAGCCTTGAAAACCATGTGGAATGGGAAAGTTTGCTACAGGCTGCGGCTGTATTGCTTCCCTTGCTGAGGTTGCTTGAGATGAGGATGCCTCTCGGGGGTGAAAAAGTCCAGGATGAGCTCTCCCCAGGGTTAGGGCTGGGAGGAGAGAGGAAGAGTGAGTCTTGGTTCATCCCCATGTTGTTAGTTAAAGGACGTGACAGCAAAGAACAACAAATAATCTGTTCCTTTATTAGCGCTAGTTTTGAATGTAAAAAGTAGAAGTGAGGCTAGCTATAAAATTGGCACGTGCATAGGTTGGGAGACATGCTTGTTTCTTGGAAGATTTTTCCTTCAGGAGCAAATACCGAGGTTTAGTACGCTTCTCCGCAAGTGCATCTGTGCAGCACGTGCAGACAGCATGAAGTGGTGGTTCCATCATCAGTCCTGAGGACGCCCGTCTGTCCCTGCGCGGGAGCCGGGTCCTTGAGGCAAGCGGCGTGCGTTACCCAGAAAGGCACCGAGCAGGGGCTCGGAGGAGCCTGGCTGGGTGCAGGGCTCCCTGTCAAGGCAGGAGTAACTGTGCTGCTGTGGAGGAACGTGCTTTGCGTCACCTGCGGGGAAGGCGTCCTGGCGGTGTAAAATCAGTAGGTGGTTACGCGTGCAGAGGATAAAGGCCGTTCTGGTGAGCGCCGCGGTTCTTGCACTGCAGACAGTAAACTTACAGGAGCTAATCGTACGTACCCCCGCTCGGCTTGTGCAGCTCTCCTTGAAGAAGTAGCACGTTTGCTTTTCCCTACAGCCCAAGCAGTGTTGTGCCTTCAGCGGCGTTCTGGGCTGAGGAGCCAAAGCTCTAGTGCACGTGATGTTCTCCGGAGGGCTGGACGTGGTGCTGGGGAAGGAGAGGTCAGCGTCTCTGGAGGGCGGCTGTGCGTGTAGTCAGGCCGTCGGCCACGCTGCCAGCTCGGGCCGTGCTCTGCAGAGTGCCCCGCGCGCCGACCCGCTCCCAACCCTGAATCCGAGGGGAGGGAGGGGGCGATGAGCTCCTGCTCTTCAGCCTGGAGCGCTCCGGGTACCTAGCCAGAAATCATCTTCCTCCTCTGGGTGTTTTTTCTTAATAATGGGCTTTTTGATTTAAAGCAAAGCTGAGCTGCCCCGATTGTCTTGGTGGTAATGTCGGGGCTATCTAGATCCGAGGACGGGAGGGACCGGGTGCCATAACCCGCTAGGCAGAGCCGCAGGCAGCTGCCCTGAGCCGCGCGAGTTGTTCGGGCAGAGTGCCGGGGCCGTCTGTGCAGAGAGGCTGGAAGCGCAGTGACAGGTCACACCATGATTTGCACAATCCCGTTTAGAGACAGCCTGCTATTTTAAAGTACTTCAGTGAAGTATGATGTGCCTGCGAGCCAGGGCTGGAATAAAGCGATGATTCATTCTGGGACATACTGGGCTACTTCATAGCTGCTGGCTGCAGTTTTCAAAGCTGCCAAGGCAAAGTTACTCTTTTTGTTTCTTTCACTTGTGATTTTTTTTTTTTTTCTCATACTGTAATAAATTGAAAACACATTTAGTCAAAATTTGCAGTTGTGGATGCTTTTCACTGCTGTTCTGTATGCACAAATGCTGTTCCAGAGAGATGCTGTGCCATAGCTGTGTAGTCGGCGTTGCTGTCCACTGAGAAACACCAACAGTTTGCTGTTTTCCCCAGTCCCCTGTGTTGTAATCGTTTCTCCTAACGTACGTCTTCTTGAATTCTGTAAAAATTCATGGAATTTGGTGGTTGTATTTTTTTAATGGGGTGAAGCTGGCAATTAAATTGAAATAAAATCTGTACTGAGAAAAAAGAACTGTATTTCTTGTAGTTACTGCTCCTCACTGCCCTCCAGAAGCATCCCACAAGGTGTTGCCCCCCGTGGCTGCTGGCCACCGACTGACCCCTCCTGCTCTCGGCTCTGCGATCACATCTTTGGTCTGGGCATTGGCGGCAAGATTGTCAACGTTTTCATCTGCTTTCAAAATTCTTTGCACAGTTTTTCTGCTTAATTCGTTTGGTGATCTGCAATTGAACAGGACCCGTCGGTGCAGACGAGGTGTCTTTTGGTTGAGCCCCGACGCTGTGTCACTTTGGTAGTCCCATGAGCCGTTGCCCATCAGGATTTGAGCAGAGACCTACCTGTGCTCGGCATGAAGTGACTTGGAATCAAGGTGGGTTTTCAGGGTTACTTTGACCACCCAAAAAAAGGACTTCAGGCAAGAAAAATATGCAGACAAATTTGTTACTGGCCTGTTCTTTTGGGTGAACTGTGAAGGAATTTGCTGGCCCGGGTGCTGCTATGCGTAGGGGTAAGGATCCTCCTGCCATAGCGACGTGCTGCTGTAGCAGGAGAAGTTTTGGGGGCATCCCCTGCTGCAACATTTTCAGCGGGGGGGGAAGAGGAACCACAGAGCCTCGGTGCTTTCCCATAGCAGGCGAAGCACTGTTATACTGAGCTGGGTTGTGTCAGCGGAGGAGGATCTCCTGTGAGATAACTGCTGATCAGCAAGAGAGACCCTCCTCATCCTTTGCCCTCTGACGAGTTGGAGCGAGTCTCTCCCCACCTTTCCTGCTGGCCTGCGGCACTTTGGGGCAGAGGTCTGGTGCCGGGAGAGGGACCCGCACAGGGCATTCTCCATGTGCGTCTCCGGGGTTTTGATGTGAGTGAAAAACCAGCTCAATGAGGCTACAAAACTGGAGGATTTGGGGGAGTGGGTAATTTTCATTATAGCTTCAACTCGTCCACTTCACAGGGACGTCATTAATGCCACATGCAAACAGAACCCGCGGCTGGGGATGAGGCAGGCACGCAGCAGCAGCGCTCTGTTTAATTCGATGGAGCTGGTTTGGCGTAAAAGAGCATTTCAGGTGACTCCTGCCCTGCCCTTTCTATTTTGGAGCACAGGCCACTATACACGGAGGTCGCAAGGAAAAGCTTTCTGCCGTGTTGCTGTTGATAAATCTTTAACAACATTGTGCCTACTAAAGCAAAAAACTTTCAGACTCAGTCTGCGCTTCGTGAGCTGGTAACAGGGGAAGTCAGATGGCAGCAGCTGGAGTGCCACGGCACCTGAATAAATAACGGGCGAGATGTGTCCTCACGGCACGACTGTTGTCCTCTCTTTTCAGTAGCAAAATATTTCATCACTTTGGTGTGGGGGTCTCTTTCCTTTTGGTTTAAGTCCAGGTTTTAGCTACCCTGGGGGTTTCGCAGCCCCCGCAGCCCCCTGGCCGGAGGATGCTCCATGGCAGCCAGTGCTGTTGCACATCCAGCACCGCTGAGCACCGATTCCAGAATGGCCTTGGATGGTCCCTGCGGCTGCCTCCCTGCTGAATGCCACAGCTCTTGCATTAACAGAAAGGGAGAGATCTAAGATTATTTTTCCTCTGTCTGCACTGAGCAAATGAATTTTAAAATCTCTTAGCAAAGGTTGAAAATAAAATGCCCGTGACTTAAATATTCCTGATCTGTAATGGCTGTGGACAGCTGGGTTACGTTTCTCATCTCTCTGGAGGAAAAAAAAACACCCACAGAGACGAGATTTCCAAATCTCCCTGGGGCTGAGAAGCAAACTGGAAACCTTTGGGAGAGGTGTGGTACCCTGCTCCTGCTGCTGCCCAGGGAGCGCTCGGCCCACTGTCCCTCTCCCACCCCTCCCGTGTCCTGGCATGGCCTTTCCACTTGCCTGGATGTCTCACTTCTAATAAAAGATTTTTTTTAACAAGCACAACGTGGATTCTGGGTATTTTCAGGGAGGGAAAAGAGGAAAAAAATAAATCTGCGCTCTCCATCCTACCAGTTCCAGCTTGGAGATTGTCCTCACTTGGAAGGACAGCACATTTTTAAAATTCACAGTTGACCAAACCAAAGGGCTGCTCCTGGGCAGAGCTGGGGTTTCCTGCCCCTCGCTCCTGCCAGAGGAGCCGGCACAGAGCCGCCCAGCCCCCGCCACGGTGGGGTACGGTAACCTGCACCCTGCCTGGCGCTCGGGCTGCTGGCACGGGGGAGCAAGGGGAGGCACGAGGGACACAGGCACCGTGCTGCACCGACCGGGAGCTCAGCGATAGCTCCACTCTCACGCTTTTCCCTGCACACCGAGAGAGGAAAACCCAGCGCTCATCACTATCTTCCAACGCCACGTCGGACCCANTTGGAGCTGGCTCAGAGTCACCCCGATTTAGCACGGCTGCTTCTCACTGCTCCGGAACTCCATCCTACCAGGAGGTAGAAGATAGTTTATGGCAGGTAGGAACCAAAGTCAAAGTCCAGGTATAGCAGGTAAAATAATATAATAATAATAGTAATAGTAATAATAATAATAAT
>VXBL01003182.1:1632-19115 GCA_013400195.1 Aramus guarauna
GCCCAGCACAGTGCAGTAAATTGTGCCTCTTTGGAACAGCCACAGCATTTTCCTTTCAAATATTCTACCATTTTATCAGGGTCCTGTAGCTGTTCAGGAGTGAAGTTCCAAACCATTGGAAGTGAGAAGTTCACTAGACACCTGCCCATATTCTCCCACATGCCATGCCACCCATGACTAGCAGCCTCGGGGCAGATCTCTGGGTGGGATTCATAAAACAATTTTTTGTAACCCTAAACAAGACCTAGAACACATTCAGGAGACATAGCAATAGGAACATGCTGGCTTGAACATCCCAAGGGTATTCAAAATTCTCAAAAACTGTTGTAACCAGCCAGAAGGAAAAAGAAAGGTGAAAGAGCAGAATAAAGTATCCCCTTCATCTTCCCCATAGATTGGGTGCAATTATTAATAAATTCCAAGAGATGTGATCCAAGGTACAGGCATGACAGCAATGCCACATACAAGTATCAGCTTAACCTCATGATCAGTTATTGTATCATAAATCATGTTATTGTATCATAAATCGATATTGCACAGCACAACAAAATGAGAATCCTGGTCCCTCTCCCAGAGGTGATGAACAGCACTACAGAGAATACGTACAGCAAGTAAGGATTTACATAACTCAAGCACGTGAACAAACATAATGCTGTTGTGATCAGCGACTATTTAACTAATATAATGAATGTGTATAACAAATTTGTTTTAACACACCCTGGTCAGATCTTCCATTATCTCAACCCTTTGAGCCCCATGTTGGGTGCCAAAAAGGACTGTCATGGTTTAGCCCCAGCCAGCAGCTAAGCACTACGTGGCCGCTTGTTCACTCCTCCCCCCATCTTGGTGGGATGGGGAGGACAATTGGAAGAAGAAGGTAAAACTCAGGGGTTAGGATAAGGACAGTTTAAGGACAGCAAAGGGAGAGGAAAATTACAATACTTATAAAAGAATATACAAAGCAGGTGATACACAGTGCAATTTGCCCAGAGCCCAACACCCAGCCCGTCCCTGAACAGCGACCTCTCCTCCCTGGCCAGCCCCCTTTATATACTAAGCATGACATCATATGGTACAGAATATCTCTTTGGCTAGTTGGGGTCAGCTGTCCTTGCTGTGTCCCCTTCCCAGCTTCTTGTGAAAATTAATTCTATCCCAGACGAAACCCACGACAACAGTGTGCCTCTGAAGACCTAAAACCAGTAAACAGACACAGTGCAGAAATAGATTAGGTAGACTATGAGCATCTGGATGAATCTATAGCATCCCCTCGCAGTTCATTGGAAAAGTCCACATGCAGAAAAAAAACACCATACCGACTTGTATTACAAATAGGCAGTATTTTCAAATGGAAGACTTCTCTTCTGAAGTCTTCCAGCATCAATAAGTATAAGCTTAGAAAATGGAAAATTAAGGCTTCATAAAGCTCTAAACAATTTTGTATTTGACTTTTCACCCAGCTGCAAATTTGAGGCAACCTGCATACAGTGTTGTGGGGTTGGGGTTTTGGTTGGTTGGTTGGTTTGTAGCTTTTTGTTTTGGTTTGTAGCTTTTTGTTTTGGTTTGTAGCTTTTTGTTTTGGTTTGTAGCTTTTTGTTTTGGTTTGTAGCTTTTTGTTTTGGTTTGTAGCTTTTTGTTTTGGTTTGTAGCTTTTTGTTTTGGTTTGTAGCTTTTTGTTTTGGTTTGGTTTTTCCTTGGTTGTTTTTTTTTTTTTATAATCTTGCAAAAATGTCACTTAACGATGGTCACTTGTTTGTGTCAGATCTTAGTTTCTAAGATTTACTTTAAATTAAAGGTCTCAGTTAAGTAAAAATGCACTTTACAATTTTGATGATTCATGTTCTCCAGAATATCTGCTGCGCACAGAATGCAAGATTCTACACCCTCAGTAGGGCTAATTAGGGGCTGCAAGACAAATATTAATTCAGGGATGTTTAAGTTACTGTTGCAATGATACCTGTTGAGGCAAAACCAAGTTAAAGATATGTACAAAACTGAACAAGGAAGAGGAAAACAAAGCAGGAGAAAAGGAAAAAAACCAAACCAAACAAAACCCCCAAAGAGTAATGAATGGGAGCTATACATTCTTCTGTTTTGCTAAAGCTACTGAGAGTTCACTAACACTCCTTCAGATGTTTTTTTGCAGGAGGGGTCAGGGCATTTTTAGTTTTGTGTGCCTTTTTTTTAATGCAGATATCTTCATGTTTTACCTGCTCTAATATAAAACACATTTCTTCATTAGCCATAAATCATTTCTGCAGGAAGAGGAAATTTTGTATTCTTTTGTTTTGCAAATTGGCTTCCAAATTATCATTGAGTTTTACAAGAACTATTAAGAAGAAAATTGAATAAAATATAGATCACTACCAAAAAGCTTTTAGAACTTCATGAATAACATCATGTCATTAAAATTTTTATTAAGATTACAAGTAAAGGTGTTCAATTTTTTTACATCCTATTTATATCTGAAAAATGTCAAAACAGAAAGCTATTAGAAATATAAAAATAAATGTTCATATTTGCATTTTTTTTATAGGTACAGTCATCGGTATTTTCATTCAAGTGCTGCCACTTCAATGAAATGTACCGGAAAAAAAACCAGACAGACAAACTGTTTACTGTAACAAACAACTAAAAATAACGTCTAACAGTTTATTTGTAAACCATGCCCTAGTTATACAAAACACTGGAAGAATGACTAACGAGATTTGTATTTGAGGCCTGTACAAGATCTTCGGAAGTACTTAAAACTCAAATGATGGTTACCTTAAGGACACACTATACTCAGGATAAAAGATGCTTTTATACTGAACCCAGGTCCCGGTTTCCTCCTCTGCATTCTGGTCTTCTATTGAAAAGAGATTGAACGATGTGAACCTTCTTACAGACACTTGTTGGAGATGCACATCTTTCAAGTGCTTTTTCTTCAGAACCTTTGAAATAGAGAGCAAATTAAACATTAAGAATAAAACTTTCAAAAAAAAAAAAAGAGAACAAACACAGGCTTATTTAACTGAAGAGACATGTCTGGAATCAACCATAATAGCTATGCTATTAGCTAATAGCTATGAGTACCTAGTCCAAGTATGTCAAGCCTGGAAAATAATAGCGGTATTGATGGTAGGGGTCAAGAGACTAGGTTATGAATTTATTATGTCTCAATATATATATGTTATCTCAATAACTGTAAAGCATATGAACTGTGTTCATAAGTACACAAAGTTGCTTTTTTAATTCCAGCTCCAGCAAACCCACGCCAGAAGTAGAGGCAGACTGAGTTCTTTCCTATCCTCCCACCACCACTGTGAAATGTTCTGTGCCACTCACTGTCCCTATAGATTAAAAAAAAATAAAAATCTGAGTGATATGTGTTTACCAGGTAGAGTACTTCCTAGCTTACAAGTCTACAGCTGCACACTTGCAGAACTGCTGCCAAACTTGCTACCTATCCCAGGCCCCAGACTTTCAGGTGCCATAACTGCATATTCCCCTACCAGGGCCCTGTAAGGGGACTGATGCATTAGCCCACTTTGACATGATCCCCAAAACACACTGACAGCACCTAGTTCAGTGCTCAGAGGCGGAAGAATTCAAAGCAGTGGCAGAAGCAGAATGTTCCCATTTGCATTTTGTGTAATAGCTAAATGATTAAAACTCTTGTTCAGGAAAGTGAGAACATGGACGCTCTGTCCTGCATAGTCGGCTGCACTCAACCATGTCTTCAGGGAGTGAGATATCAACTCCTCTGTAGAGGAAAACCCGGCACCCAGCCCATTTGAGCTGTATTGTTGCACAGAAGACAACTAGTGTTTCCTTGCCAAAAAGGCTTATCCTTTAGGTCAGCGATGTGGAAGGAGAGATGTCCTGGGTTTAACTTCTTTCTCCTAACATTGGATAGAATACATGAATAATTTTCATTGCATTTTTTAAATGAAGGTGCATAAGCAGTCCACGGTAATGAAAAAAAAAAGGGAGTAGAAAATAAACTCATCGCTATAAATAGGGCTGCAAAGAATAGCTTTACTGAGTAGGAGAACACCAAAATTTAATTTTTTTGCTAACCAGAGCTAAAACTGAAGTCAAATGGAAGTGGCTGTCCAAAATTATGAAACTTGAAGTGGAAGCTTTGCATACGGGATGCGTACAACAAAATAAAGGGTCTCAGATGGTTTTTGTTGTTGCATCCAACCTTTGCTGGCCGTGCTGTAACTGGAAACGCACTCACATCCAAAAGCCTTACAATTTGGTGCCATAACCTATTATTTTGCAGAATACTTGGAGATACAATTGCTCTGCTCACATATGTAGTATCTGCTATGCTCTTAGTTTCTAGCAGTAGGTCTGCTACATCAGGCTTACTGCTTTCGGATCTATTTTCATTGGCAGGTTTCAGCATATGAAAGGCACAGGCATTTTCATCAAAGTATTAAAAATGGCTGTGCGCTGTCCACACTATTTCTTCTACTTCTGTAACACATTGGAAAAATCCACACATGAAGGAAATTGCAAAAATAGCAAAACAGGATATCCAAATTAAAAGACTAGCAGAATTAAGACCTTCATATATCAGCATGCCTGGAAACAAAACGGACCAACTTGACAACTAAAGAAAACCACCAAGATCTAATTTTCAGAAAAGTGTATTGTTTTAGGGCTTTTTTTTAAAGCAAAGGCAAG
This sequence comes from Aramus guarauna, assembly GCA_013400195.1. Classification (NCBI taxonomy): domain Eukaryota; kingdom Metazoa; phylum Chordata; class Aves; order Gruiformes; family Aramidae; genus Aramus; species Aramus guarauna. The sequence goes on from VXBL01003182.1 coordinate 6,310, forward strand.
CCATTACTAACAGGGAAAAAAAATCCAGCACTGACAACACTTTTCTGTTTTCAAGGTTTTTTTTTTTTTTCTTACAGACATCATCTAGCCACTCTGTAAAATGCATTCTCTCAGTTAGCAGAAAATCTCATGAGCATTTGAGTACTCAAAAATTTTCTCCTACAGCCTCCAACTAAAATCAAGAGGTCTAAGACCTGAAAATTACAACAGCAAGTCAAATCTTTTAAAAACCTAAATATAACTGAGAAAAGAGAGCACAAAAGAAGAATGTGTTACATTATTTATACCTAACTCTGAATTTTTACATAGGGATTTACTTTTTTTTCTCAAGTCAGTTCCTAAAAACATGACAATTGTGTTACAAGCTACAGACATATGCTGCTGCTATAGAATAATCCACTAACAAAAACCAAAAGGCGACAAACATACTTGAACTCATAACAATGTTTTGAAGAGGTTGAAAGATAGCCTCTGTTTTCATTATGTCCTTCCAATGAAGGTGAAACTCCCTAACTTCCTGCACACTGCCATTATAAATGAACATGTCCCACGGACCTATAAAACCAACTAAATACCAAAGCAATATCAAAGCAAGCTAACGGCTTCTCAGCAGAATTGATACAATTCTTCTTTTTAATGATGGCAGAGTAGAACTATGGTGGGGAGCAATCACTGGACACCGCTGTTCTTTGGCTGGAGCTGGTGGCCTCTATCTCATCCCTTGGTAACTTTCAGCTAATTTTCTCTGCATATTTTTATTTAAAAAACTACCAGAAGCCTTGTTTCACTCTCTTCAAGATCTTCTTTTGGTACTGAAAGGCCTTGTCTTCTGCACAAGATCTTTATAGGCATACACAAATGTTGAGCTTGTACACGAGTCGTACATACAAATATTACCTAAATAAATAATAATATTTTAGGTTCTGTAATGAAAGATTCCCTTACAACAGTTAGGTTCCTTAAAAGAAAAACACTTCAAGAACAACAACGAAAAACAAGCTCACACTTCTACCCTGCAGTTTTCCCTCTGTCAAACTTGCATTTTCTTTCCTCTCTAACTTCACCTAGTAACAAAGAAGTCTAAGGCGATTCCTTCTTCATTAACACTTTTAACATTTAAAAAAAAAAACAAACCAGAAAGCAGCACCAGACTGTGTCCTGTTTTAGAAAGATTCTACTAAAATATTACCACAGATCTAAATTACAGGCCCCTTGGTATTTAATTGCAATATTAAGACCATACTTAAGAATCCTCATAAAACTTAAAGACGCTCGATCACTTTAAAAAAATTAAATCAAACAAGAAACATACAGCGAAAGACAGTCCCTTGAAATTTCCTGTATTTCTTCCATCTCATTGTGTATGGCCTAGTTGCACTAAAAGCCAAATTCAGTAACGGCTGACATTCTACAACCCTCTGTTCAGTTCTACGGCACTTACCTGAACACACTATTTTGTACATGCAAGAAAGTTTCTACATGATCAACTACAGCACGATCTATAACTACACCATCTCTAAATATTGTCAGTAGGACTGTACATTATTTATTTTTACAAATACCTTATTTACCAAATTGGTTTATTCAACTGTAAACAATTTACAAACTCAAGACTAACAAAAACATGGAAAAAGATCTGGCACATAGGCACTCTTCATAGAGAGAGGAGCAGGAAGAGAAGAAACATTGTTTTAGAACTCCTTCTGTTGAGAAAAAAGAAAAAAAAAAAAGGCTACTGCCCTATCCTCACTTTAGCTTTTACTTTTCAATTCTGAAAGCTAAAGCACATTAGCAGGTGAGCAAGACTTCTGTGAGAAGAGTAAGAGGAAGGTAATAGGCAGGATAAAAATATAAAGCTTACAGATGTCAGGAAAGTTTTCATTAAACTTTCCATAGGGAGCAACTTAGCTTATGCCTATTCCTCTAACTTCCCTGCTAAAGACTACAAACTGGATAATGCCATCAATTGCACAGACTGGTAGAGCTCAAAACACAGCCTTAGAGAATTTACTTCTCATTTATAAATGCACACTGCACATGTAACTTATTTTCCTTGATTCCGACAAGCTAAGTTTCAAAATATTGCCAAACCTCAAACTCAGTACATGCCTGAAACATTTTATTGATAAAGAACACATAGGTAATTATGCAAACCCCGGGTTCTTTATGCTAGCTTCATAGGATACCTGATAAAGGCTTTTTTCTTAATTAAATCAGCAAGCACACACTCAAGCATCTTTACCATAGTGAATCAATTTGTGTATGCATTGAATGAAAGCAAATTCAATATATAAACACATCACAGAACTGACTTTGCATAAGGTGTTATTATAAACAGTATGAAAAGCATTTTTTAAAAGCACTGTAAGAAACACTTTGACAGTGCTCCTTTAAAGATGGATATAAAAGAAGGTTGATACCTTCTTCCAATCCATAGATAGATCTGAGCATCACTGTAGTAAAGAGTGCAGAACTGATTTTTACTTCAGATGTACCAGTAAGATTAAATTGATCCTTGCTCATCGTACCATATAAAATGCAACAGAAAAACTAAAGAAGATAGAAAAACCCAGGGAATCTGCAGAGGAAAAGGTCAGAGATACATTAGTTTGAGGAAGAAACAGAAGCCTTCTCCCCAAATACCTACACACACCCCACAACTCCCCAGTTCAAATGTTACGAAAAGTTCCTCATGATTTTAAGAGTCAGGGACATGCCAAAGGCAGTATGTTGAAAAGACATAACTAGTATAGCCGCAGAGCGCAGTTTACATAGTCTGCTAGAACAAAAACCTACAAAGACAAACCCGATATTCCCACCAACGACTTTGACATTTCCTGCTTTACAGTACAATAAAACAGAAGTTTGTCCTGTTGAACAGGACCGAGGAATTTACGAATGAAAAACACACACAAAGAAAAGGTCAATATTAGCATCCCCACACCTCCCCAGTCAGCCAAGTGCAGCCAGGTGCCCCTTTCAACCCAGCTGCCGCCACTCTGCCTTCTGGGGAGAGCTCGGGGTGGGCCGCTCCCTTCGCGCAAAGCTAAACGTTTACTTTAGGGTGGTAAATATCACTTCCCGTAACAATAACAACTAATGAAACTGATTCGTGTTTTAAGCCTTTACGTATCTGCTCATCTACAGAGGAATCCTTTCCAACCTTGCACAGCTCCTAAAGGGTCAAAAAAGGTACGGAAGGCCAGAGCGACAAGCTGCTCTTCGCCCAGAGCACAGGTGTGACCACCTGCTGCTGCTCCTTCCTCCTCCTCCTCCTCCAGGCAGGGCCCCACCACTCACCAGGTTGCCAGCAGCTGCAGGTACAGAGCAGTTTTGGCTGCCAGGTGAGTGGGGTCTCAGCCCAGCACCCCCTGAATGGCACTTTGGGGAGTGGGGCAAAGGGTGGGAATTGGGTAGCAGCCACGATAGCCAGCCGCAGCAGTATCCACAGAAGGCGTCAAGCCAGAGCTGGAAAATCCCAAGCTAGGGCTCTCAGGCTGCGGGGTGCCAAGGGCTACCGGCCCTCCTCCCGCTAGCCCTGCTTGTAGGATGGCAGTCTGATTTTGGGATCTGTTGAAGGCACACTTTAAAGAGCCGTGTGTGTGTATGTGTATATATATTCATTATTACTTTTTTTTTCCCGGAAGAGGACTGCAAACCCCTCTGCAAGCCCCAGCGTACTGTTCTTCGCAATCCTCCTGTCAGGGGTGCGGGCAGCTCGGCGTCCCGCACGCCTCCAGCGGCGGCAGGACCCCACCCCCGCACCGCGGCCGGGGGCAGAGCCCACCCCTCAGCCGCCGCGCTAGCCCTGCGCGGAGGAACGGGAAGGGACGCGAACTCCCCCCGCCATCCCGGCGGCCCCTCCCGCCCGCGAGCTCCCCCTACCTGTCCGAGCAGGCGCCAGCGGGCTCTCGCCGCTCCCGCACGGCTCGCTTCGCACCTGTCCGCGGCAGGGCGGCGCGGACAGCCGGCATCTTCGGCCATACAGCGGCGGGGAGCGCCTGGAGCCGAAGAGGCGGGAGCGCACCGACCCCCTCTGCGCGCGGGGAGCGGTGCTCTGGCTGGCGAGGACTTGCCGCCGAGCCTCCAGCGGCTACCGGGACCGGCCGGGCTAGGGCTTGAGGGGGAGGAAGTGGGTGGCCATCTTTGTTAAGGGCACCGCTGGGGAGATAGGCTGCCGACGAGGCGTGCGCTACTGCCGCGTAGTGCCCAGCTCTTCAGGCGCACCGGAGGGGCGGGAGCGCGCCTCAAAACGGGTCGCCTGTGGCCTCCCCGTGCGAAACTGTGTGTGAAACGAGAGCGACCTGAGGGAGCAGCGCCCGGGACCGCGCCAGCCGTCCCAGCGTGGGGCCCGCCCGGCGCTGCTCCGCGCTGACATCAGCGGTGCTCGCCCGCCGCGGCTGGCTGAAGCGCCCTGCGCCATCTTGGCTACGGGCAGTCCTGCGAGGTAGCCCGGAGCCGCTCGGGCTCGCCTGCCATCTTATCCCGGGCACCCGGCTGGAGGGGGAGCGGGCCCGGCCCCGCCTGCGACGGGGAGTCCTTGCGCGGCGTTGGCACGGCCCTGCCGCGGCGGTGAGGGCTGACGGGGAGCGGGGCCGGGCCGGACGGGGGAAGGGGACCGCGGGCGGTGAAACACGTAGGGCCTTTCCCCCGCAGAGCTGCAAACCTGTCAGTTTTCCTGCGAGGGGGGTTCAGTTCTTGCTGTCAAGTTACCCTCTTGAGATAAAGTGATTTTACTGTTATACTTACGTACAAAAGGGGGGAAACTCACCAAAACCTTCCCGGGTTTTGATGCTTCAGCATTTGAACGTGCACAGTTGCAGCTTCCTTTCTCTTCAATCGTAGTTTCACTGAACTCCCAGCCAGCGGGAGCCACGTTTCTGAGTAGCCCAGCGGGTTGACGTGCAGGGTAGGCTGCGTGTGCCAGTTGTTGAGAAACAGCTAGTTCTACCGTTTCTAATCGCCTGCAAATCAGTCTGATTTGTTTGAAAGAGAAGGAGTTGTACCTTCAGTTTACGTTATGTATATTTCACATACACAGTGTAAATGATCAGTTTGGGATTTTCAGAAATTTCAGGTTAATTCATTTCAAGAAATGAAGGTTAGGACGTCATGTGTTGGACTGAAAAATCTTCTCCAAGGGCTGAGCTTCAGTGACAAATACTACTCTAAGCACGACCATCTTCAAACAATACGTCTTTATAGTAAAATAAAACCAAAACAATGCCACATCCTGGACTGTTCAGGACGTACGTGCGCACGCAGGACTGCGTCACCTGGAAGTGTCCTGCCATGGAGATTCTTCTCCTGCAAGGTACGCTCTTTAAGTATAGCCTTAATGTCAACAACCACCTTGGCACATCTGTTCAGGAAGCCAGCCGTGTTTTTCAAATGTCAAGGAAACATTTTTCCTAAAGAGTTTGAAGCTAGGGGATAAATACGAGGATTTCACTTATGTTCAAAGACATACACTTGTTCAACTTTCCTGTACTGTTTTGAGATAAAGCTGCATTTTGGTTGATTTTCCTGCTGTAGCAACTTTTTAGAAATTGGTGTCTTCCTAAAAGATTCAGTTAAAGCATCAGGAGAAAACTGCAGGGGGGAGAGGGGGATCAGCTAGCATAGAGGCAAAGTGGCCAAACTGATGATGCCAGGCCTAACCACTGTGAGCTGGCTCAACAAAATTTGACCTTTTCTGTGCTTACTGGTAAGTCGTGGTTTGCACCATATTAATATTAAAATATTCTATTGACTTCTTATAATTGTATTCACCTGATAAACTATACTTTAAAAGGGACTTTGATTTCTTTCTATAAGTAAATATTGTGTAAATGGGTGACAATGTATGATGCACAGTCAGAAAACGGTCTGAAATAATTTCAGGTCTTTGTTTTTCTAATACAGCATTTGCTAAAGGCATTATAAAAGCTTAACTGCAGTATGACAGCCTATAAAACAATTTATATGCATAATGCATAAATGCTGTTTAAAAAGATTGGTGCTTTGTTTTATTTTATCTTAAACATATTTTCAGATGCATGTGTGGTTGTTCTAAAATTGTTTCAAGTTGAAGTGTTTCTTCAAAGGTGACCCAAAGATCATATTGTTGTAACCCTCTTATTTCTAACCATAATGCAAGCAGTTCCTAAGTCTGCATCTGAAATATAAACAGATGTTTCAAGGAGAACGTATGAAGTCATGATGGATGAGAACGTGTGGCACTGTTTATTCATTGGCAGTACACTAACAGTTACAAATGGTGGTCTACAACACTGGCTCCAGGATACAAACAGGTGGTTTTCACCTGAAAGGAAGCTGTGCTTCTTTGCTTTGGAGCAAATGTTTGCAAACTGATTGTCACCGAGATCCTCTGCTATCCTCAAAATCTTTCTAGATGCTCCTCTAGGTGACTGGTTTTTCTCCATGCAGGGAGGTGTACAGTAACTCTAATATATACCTACACTGTGGCCACCAGCTCTATATAATTTTTCCAAATACATACAGTGGGAACTGTTGAAAATAGAAGGAGGGGAATCATTAAAAGATTGATAAAGTGTGGAATTGCCAAAATAAGTTGTGGATGCTAAAATTTTGTGTAAATATAGGGGGACGTGATACATGTACATGAAAGAGACTTTTTAAATATCCAGAAACCACGTCCAGCTCAGGAAATTGCCGAGCTAACATCCTTGAAGAGTGGGGGAATACCTGATGAGGAACATCATCTGTGCTTGTGCCATTCTTACGCTTCCCTAAGTATGGATTTGTGGCCACTGTGGGGTTTTTGTTTGATTGCTTCTGGTTTGGGGAATGGTGTTTTCTTACAGCAATTTTCTGGTGACTGGGAAGAGGGTGGTACAACTAACATGTCGTGCAGTTTCTTTAGCTTGACCAATTACGCAGTTGCTCCAGAGCTTCTCTAAGGGCTTTATTGGTTACTTTGACTTGTGCTTCTGATTTGATATACTAGGCTAGAGGGACCATTGACCTGAACCAGTAACAAACACTCGTATACTCTCATGAATGATGTAGTGTACGTTCATAAGGAGTTTGGCAATGGAACAGAGAGTTTCTCCTCCTTTCAAAGTCTACTTGTAACTCACATTTTAGATTTCACACATTCGTGAAGACAAACCAGGAACGTACCAACAGGTCTTGATGCAAAGTGAGGATGGGGTAAAAAGTATGTGATGCTTTTAAAGTTTAGACACATTCAAGTAACACATTGAATGTTATGAAATGCTACTTTGTGTGATCTGTGCAGTGTTATGTACTGTGATATGTGTTAAGCCTATTATTTGATCAAATGAGATTTTACAGCAAGCAAAAGTAAGTAGCATTGTGCTAGCAATTTTAATACTTTTTAAATATTTTTACAAGAGAAGACAGCTTTGTTGGCATTGAGGTAGCAGTAGTCTACTCGTGGATCATGGAAAACCAGATGCTTAAGCTTATTCCTGATAAAATTGTTGCAGAACCCTATCAACTCACTGCTTCACTTCATTCTGTGCCTTATGAACATCTATACCAACACTTTTGAGCAGGTGGAGCAAGAACCTGAACAAGCTGTTGGGACTCCTAGGTACAGGGACAGAGGTGTGGGAGACAGAGCTGTCCAGAAAAGGCAATGAGAAATTACACTCTTAAGACAGGAAAATTATGAGGAAACACCTCTGAAGAAGGAAAACTGAAAGAATTCCATAAAAATGAACTAAAACCTAGTTCTAGAACAACAAACATTTACATATAATCAATTAAAAACATATATTAATAGTACCCTCAACTTTGAAGGGACGACATCAATAAATGTTTCAAGTAAAGCACATTTGTCAATGCCTCCCTAAAAGAACAGGAAGAATTGAAAAGAAAAAGCTATTCCCAACTGTGGTTTTTCTTCTTAATGGCATGTGCTATGGTAATAATGCAAAGTTGGTTTTAGTTCTGAAGCTCAGGAAGTGTCATTATTGCCTCAACACATTCATGTTGGAGTAGAGAGTCCTGGCTTGCAGCTGTTTTTTTCTTTCCTTACTTAGCAGGAAGGAGCAAAAATCCCTTCCAAAAGGAAGCAAAATACATCCATAGTAACATCTGAGCTTTTGTACAAGAATCTCCTGAAATCAGAGCAGGAAAACTGGAATGACATTTCAGCAAGGTATGAGGCTATGACAAAACGAATCAAGGCAAAATTAGAAGAATTGCACAACAAATATACCTTCAATTCAGGAAGCCCAATGGTAAGTGGCAGAAAAATACAAACATTTCTCATCATGTGGTAGTTTTGAATATTTTAATAATTGTGGCTGGATAGTAACAGAATGTGTTTAGAATAGCTTATATGTGTTATGATAGCGTATTTACCTTAATTTCACCATGGGCAAAAGCAAGTAAAGGTACAATAATCATCTGACTTTTTGATAAAGGATACAAGATGTTGTTAGTTACAAGAGCAACTGCAGGTGATCTGAGCCTTTTGTTCAATTTAGAGGAGGTATAGGAAGCTTAAGTACCCTAACTTTGAAAGAACGTTTCTGATGCCTGCAATTCCTTCTTTAGTATCAAATATGTGCGCTATATGCTGTCATTTGTGTTTGCTACAATTGCGTTCTACAGAACAATGATTGAATATAGGGATCCTAAGGAAATAGTCTACCTATATGTTGGACTTGAAACATATTTGTTTTGTATTGAACAGATCAGGTTTGGAGAGAACATGTACTTTGAAGAGAATGGCTGTGTATTTCTTTCAAAAGCAGATGATGGTAAGGGATTTCTCTTCCTAACACCGGACAATTGTTAGAAGTGTTGTACATGTATCACTTAGTGTACTTCATTTATATTAAAGCTTAATTGCTCTTTCTTAAAATAACTAAACTAAAAATATAAAAATTACCACATTCTTTCATGATTGATTAATTCTAGAATCTCGAATTTGAAAAAGTGAGGTGAAGAGAATTAGGGAATAGTCTATATTGATACTAAAGCAAGTTTCTGAAGAGGAGAGAAAGGTCACTGCTTTTCAGAGCCCTAACTTAACATTGCAAAAAAGGATAAGCACATTCATGGCTTTTTTATTTCTGAGGGGGTGGGGAAAAAAAAATACTAATTGTATTTAGTAAAAACAACTGTGCTTTAGGTATGTGAACTTTATATTTTAATACATTTATTAGAAGCCAATATCTATACTTGTAAAATATTTTTAACAACAACTGCAAGACTTCTTTGTCCCCTGGAACTGTAATTTTTTCTGTTTATTTTTACAATGGGCATTTGCAAATATTTTGCAAGACAAGTATTCGGTGTTGTTAAATTCCAGTAGTATGCTTGTGAACATTACAGGCAGACTTGTTAAATATAGGCTTTAACAACCACTGCTCATTTTGACAGTGCCTTAATTACAGGATATTTTTACTATCTCCCCTTTTTTTTTTTTTTATGTAGTAGATGAAGGAAATGTTGACATTTTATTCAGTACTGAAGATCTTGGTTTTTCTGATGCCTTTATTCAACGGATCAGAATTTCACCAGATCAGAGATACATGGCTATCAGCTTAAAAAGTGAAAATTCTGAAGAGGCAACCTGCGTTATTATGAAACTTGGTCATTTTCCCATCATGGAAAAAGTAATTCCAAGTGTATTTAATTTTGGTAAGTTGTTTATAAATATCCTGTGGATCACACCAGCTTTCAACACAACATTTTTGTTAGGTTACAAATAATATTAAAATATTTAAATAAAAAAAGGAAGAAACATTTTAGCTTTAATCTTTACAGCTATTGAATTGTTTCCTATTTAAGATTTCTTCCACACTACACGATTACAGGTTATCTGCTGTGGATGAAAGTGACTGCTTTTGTGATACGAGTTTTCCTTCATTGTAAAAGCAAGCATTTATACATGTTTGAACAGTCATGCATATCATTCTTTTTATTTAATTCAATACACTTTAAAAATTTACTGACCTAACCGTTGGAAAATAAAGATGTTTTTGAGAAATATTCTAGTTATTAAACCCTTAGAGCTACAAGTGAAGTCACCAATAGCTGTAGGCACGTAGCTTCACTGAAAAGTGTACAAGTGCTACCTGCTATTAAGCATTGGCTGGAATTGCAACTGGACTCTAGGATGTGGGTCACAATTCGGAGCCCGAAGAAGTCAAGCTGTGAGTCAGATCTTTCAGAATAGATTGTAGAGCTTTACCTTGATGTTAAAATAAGCAGAGGTAAACTGAAGCCAATGGAAAGTCTTTTGGGTTTTTTTTTGATAGTATGTTCAAGAATATAGCAAAAAGAATGCAATAGCATGTATCCAAGTTCTGTATCTTGTATTTTGGATTATATTGTTAGATGTCATCAAGTATATATAGTACAGTAAGCAATTTGCCTGGGTAGGGCATGAATTTAAAACTCTAGGTTAAACTTCCTTGTTACAAAAATGAAGAGTAGCAAGAATTTAATGTTGTGTTTGCGCAATTGAAGTTTATAATGCCTGTTGAAAGCCAGGCTTGAAAATTTGCCAGTGACATTTTTTCACTGTACTTGATTTGAACATGTTTCTAGGTTTGTCTGGAAGAATCAGTACATTTAAGAAACCAACTCCCTGTTGCCTACGCAGGCAGATAATAAGAGTACAAAAAATGACTATCAGAATGGTAGAGATTACTCCCATTTTGTAAACTTACTCAGGTGTAAGTGAGGTACAGAGGTATCATGAAGTACAGAGGTACCTCAGTCATGACCAAGAGAATTAACGTCTTACGACCACTTGCAAAGTATGTGGTTGTACTGAATGATACGCAGTAGCGTGCAACAAATGAAAGTTCTTGAAAATTTACATCTGTGGGTTTTGTAAATGCTAGGCTACAGAAGAACTTGGATTTCCCTTCTAAAGGCTTGTCTTCATAGTGAACCCTCAGCTACCTGCGCACTTTGGAGCCACATTGCTGTTCAGACAGCAAATTGTTTGCATTACTTCAGTGTGGTACTTCCTTGGGTTTTCTACTGAAAATTAGTATTTATGCATAAGACAGCATATAATAACTTTTTAAAGCATATATATTAAACATCATTGTGGTGGCTGTAGGAGCAACAGAGATGTCAGTAATTTGCCTGGATCCGTTAGATTACTAAACTTCAGAATATCAAGGTTCCCATATTTTACATTTCTAATGTTGATGAGCACATACAGAAGCATAGAAAACTGGAGAATTTTTATCTCAGCAGTACCCATGGGGCACATGCATCATCTCTTTTCTCTAAATGGCATGCATGCAGTCACATGCAGTGCTGCAGAGCTCATACTCCCTTTATTATATTGCTGACTCCATGTAAACCTCTGTTTCTCTGATCAGTTTTAAATGGCAACATACCTTCTATTTTCCTGTTACCTCCAGAACCCCCACAGGGTCAAGAGCTTCCTCCTACTGGGCCTTGGAATATTGTCCTCTGCCTTTTTTTTTTATGCATTACAAGCTTCTTATTCTGTAGGATTCAGAGAAAACATTGAAAATTCTTTTTGCAGCTTACCCCAGCCTCTGGGCTGTAGAAGTGCTGTCCTCGGTTCCATGTCAGCTGCAACCCACCTTTTTCAGCATTGGGTCCCGTGTTCATGGAGCTCCGTTTTCTCTCAGTAACAGTATATACAGTTCCAATTTTGATATGCCTTTGTCTTCTTTTTTTTCCAGAATGGGCTACAAATGATGTTCTGTATTATACAAGTCAGAAGAACCTTAAATGCCAGAATGTGTTTATGACCACTTTCACTAATCAGAAACATACAAAGTTAGTTTATACAGAACAAGATGCAAGGTAATACTTACCTAAAATATAACAGGTCCTTTACGTATTCTAGAGAATTTTATACACATAATATAACTGGTTTGAAAAACAAATTCTTCCATATCATATCCCAAAAGGTAAAAGGCATTTTTAAGTTGTGTTCTGCTGTCAGTAGTGCCTTATGCAGTCTGAGAATGTGCCCTGTTATCCTCTTGATAGGTGATCAACAGAGATTTAACTTTCCTCCCTTACCTCATGAGTTCAGCTGAGTTTATAAATGTCAAGGTCAGTCTCAGGTCAGGGTGTCCTTTAATGAATGCGTGACAGTTTCATACAGGGTAAATCAGACTGTGGATTTCATTTTGTTTTCACTGCTATTGATGCCTGATACATCTTTTAAAAAAACATAGAAGTTCAGGCTAATCCTTGCTCTGGGTAATGGATGAGCAAAATCACTACAGCTTTCCCAGAGATAGAACTATTGTTGACTGAATACCCTCTCAATAACCTTTCTTTAAGCAGTGGTTTAGGAATCACAGAATCACAGGAAGACAAGAAGGCTCTTGCTAAATTAAGTGCAGAGCTAGTTTTTCAGCCGTGTAGCATGTGGTAGATTTATACAGCATTCCATAAATGTTTGATTATTCTTAATTCAAGTTACAAATTCAGTAAAGAAATTTCAGTTGTACTTTCATCTAAAAAAAAAAACAAAACCAGGAAAAAAAATCTGCAATTGAGATGGAGTAAATAAGATCCTTTTGTTCTAGCTGCATTTGATGCATACTTTTGGAAAATCAAGTTGCACTGACCTGACACTTCCCCACAGGGAAACTGTTGGCATAATTCTGAAGGTCATAGTCATTACAGTAAATCTACTAGAAACTTACTCTAAAGGTTCATGTGCTATTGCAGCTCATAACGGAACTCCCTTGTTCATCAGAGATGGCTAGATATTCTTTGGCATTGCCATTGAGCAGTTCCATTCTACATTTCACCACCACTTCTAGGTGCAATCAAATTTTTTTTTTTTT
>VXBL01003182.1:19120-37834 GCA_013400195.1 Aramus guarauna
AGGGTCAATTAAATTTTTTTTTTTTTTTTTAGAAGCTGAAAGTTTCTTGACTTCCTTAAAAAAAAAAAGCTACAAAGATAAAAAAAATTGTAATATCAAAGTCAGAGTCCTTGGGGAGAAGAGTAACCTGCATTTCAGCTTGACTCTCTTAGAGGTAAGGTCAGCAGAGCTGAACTTTTGGAATCTCTGCTGAATGCAGTGCTGCGCTCCTGCCAAATTTGTGTGTATTAGAGAGGCAGGAGGCTGATTCCTTACAGACTTTAGATCCCCGCTGTGCCTGTCCTCCTAAAGATGTCAAGAGGGTGGAATTAGAAAAAAAACACAATAGTACCAAAAAAATTTGAGTTCCACCTGCAAATAATTAAAGGCACTGAAAATGCTATCTAGAGCACCCTTTCCTTCACCAGTCAAATATTTTGAAGTCTAGAGGGATCATTATTGCAGTCACATATCTGATCTGTATAATGCAGATTACGGTACTCAACCCTGTAATTTCTTAATGAAATCTTCTGGATCTTTGTGTTGGACATAGTTTTGCTTTTAGAGACATCCAGTCTCAAAGATTCAAAATGGTGAAGGAACTGCTGTGTCCCAAGATGTGACATTCCAATTAATTAGGATGACTTGCAGAAATTTGAATCTGAATTTCAGCCTGAACTTGTCTAATATTAGTATCAAGCCACTGGTTATCATTCTGTTTTCTGTTTCTAGATTTTAGAAGCATTTAAAGCCTGTAGGTAGTTCCAAAACCAGTTCCTAGTTTCCAGCTTTATCACAGCAATTCTGTACATCTTGTCTCATATAAGCCTCTGTACTTTTTTTAAGAATTCTTTTTTGTCTTACTTGCTTCAGACAGTTAGGGTCAGTAACACTTAGGCTTTTTATCAATTTATCTTTATAATAACTCCTACTTTTCTTTTGTTATTGCTATTCCCACATGATGTCCTTTATTAATTTTATATTAATTATTTGTTACTACTTTTTTCTTTTTAATAGGGATGGTTATCAGCTCAGTAAAAAGTTCTATATCTTTGCCTGAATTTTAAAGCCTGTATATGTCAATGAGGTTCCAGACTGCCTCAGTGATGCAAAAACCTGGATTCAGTGGGGCAACAACTGAACTGCTTTCCTTGCAGATTTCAGGTTCTGCACACAAGATTGTGGGTTTTTGAATCCCAGGATAAATGCAGCAGGAGTGGGTTTGGGAACCAAGTAGTCTGGAATTCTCCAGCCCACTTACAGGCATGCTGTTTCTTACCTTGCAGATGGAGGCCCGTAAGTCTGAAACAACTGATATATTTTTAAAATACTAATACAGTTTAAGCTTTTTTTTTTTTTTAATTCTTCCTTACAGATTCTTTGTGGACATATATTGTACAAAAGACAGGCGTTTTCTCACTATCAACAGCAACAGCAAGACAACCTCAGAAGTTTGGCTGGTTGACTGTAGACAACCTTTTAAGTTACCTGCTCTTGTACAAGCACGAACAAAAGGGGTCATTTACCACATTGAGCACAGAAATGACGAGTTATATATTCTTACTACATATGGAGAACCCACAGAATATAAGGTAATTTTAACCGATAGTAAGATTCATAGGATTCATTCAGATACCTGTTGCAGATCGTATAGAAATAGTAAGTCTGACTGTCAATTCTGTGCTTCACAGCTTACTGAAAGAATTCAAGAGAGTTACACAGAGCGCTGTGTGGATTGAAAGACTGATAGTATAGTACATGGAGCCTCACCTGTAGCATGCCAATTTGATTCTAACTCCTTTAGCAGGATCAGGAAATGAGTATGCTTAACAGTCATTTCCCCTATGTTAAAATTTCAGTTGGTGATCTCAGTCTGCATAACCAAGCCACCTACAGTTCTGCTGGCCACAGTGAAAGCACTTATTGCATGAAAATCTTCTATAGGTTAATCTATGAGAACTAATCTTACTTTACCAAACATAAGTAAAATGTTCTTCCATTTTGCCAAAAGGAGTTTAAAACCCTCCAGTTTTAGTCAGGCATAACCTCCCAATACAAACCAGTAATTTTTTTGCAATAAAAATGTTGCATGAGATCACCTATATGTCTGTACATCTCATTTGTAACTCTTGCTACAGGTTACTAATGCAAGGTTGTTTTTTGTTTTTATAGTTGATGAAAGCACCAGTAGCTTCTAGTGGCATGGAGAACTGGCAGTTAGTTTATGCACTGGAAGAGAAAACCAAGCTAGTAGACTTGGAGATGTTCAGTGACCACTCTGTTATGTTCCTGAAGAAGGCTGGTCATCTTTACTTGAATGTGATTTCTTTTGTTTCACATTCCATTCAGTCAGTAAAGGTATGGTTTAGCTTGGCTTAAGCAGCATAGTGTTTTTCCAGCACTATTTTTTTTTTTTAAACATTATAACAAAAGGAAAGATAAATTCCAAGAGTAGAAGTGGTTTGGAAACTATAATACTGCCGTTTGTCATTATGACTAATTGTATTACCTGTGTCTGTTCTTCAGGATTTCATGCAGTGGCTCATTGTAGCACTTAGAGAGGAGCTGTCCTATGAGTCAGTTCTTTCTTCAACTTACTACTGTCAAGCTCTTTACAATACAGTCGATTTCTAATGTGAAATAGGAGTTGATTCCCTAAACACTCTACTTCCTTTTACTGGGCCTATTTTTGGTTACACTCATCAGTGTAAGCAAGGAAATAAGCCTGGCTCTCCCACAGAAGAAATATTTGTCTTCTGAATGTTCTGACGTGGACACTGTCCCGTTATAAATGGGATGAGTTGATATTGCAGTACAATTTGTGCAAAGTATTTCTTCCTTTCTCTGGTTGTTGCTAAATACTTGTGGATTAAAACCAAAGTGATCCAATTCAAAACCATGATTTCTGGAGACCATTCAGATGAAATATTTAATTGATTTGTTTGCCTGAAAAATACAATCTGAACTGCTTGCAAGTTTATTGCGACAAGCTACCAATGCTGCATTTTGTAAAACTGCTACAGAAAAAGGTTTTCAACAAAGTACACTGTATGGTCTCTGAAACCTTCATTTTTGAAAATGGTCATAGTTTATTTATTCAGAAGGGGTCTGCAGTTACTCTGGAGAACTTGGACTTTCGCTGCCATTTCAGAAGTCTCTAGCAACCTAACCTAAGTAGTGGCCTGGCAGAGGGTTTGACTATGTCCCTGCTGCTCTCAAAGAATGAATCTTGATTTCTTTTATTCTTAGCAAAGTCAAAAATCTTAAATATAATAGCAGTAAGTGTCTGAGGGTGAATGTGCCAGGAAAAGGTTTTGTTCTTCACAATGGCTGGCACTAGGAACAAAGTTAAGAGGCAGGGGTTTTCAATGGCTTAGCATTACTGAGCTAACTCACAGCAAAAGCATAACAACTGACATGGACTTGGCTGTATAATATGTTGAAGTAGGACTGGAAATCAGAGGGGAAATAGGATCTAAAAAAATAAAAACAATACAGAATAATTTCAAAGAATCTTAATTTTTAAAAAAATCTGCTTATTGCCCATTTTAAACTGAACTTGAATTTATTTTTCTTTTTTATTTCATTGTTGAACTTTATCCAATGGCCTTAGGGGAAAAGTTTGCCAAAGTCTTTCACTTTTTGACTGCTTCATTACTGAATTTAAAAGAAATGCAGATTGTGCTACACACAAACTGAAGATAATTAGCTTGATATTGAAAATCTTTTCCTCTGAAGGACACACTAGGCAAAATTAACAGTGTAAGGGTCTGACTTGAAACACCGTGTTTTCTCAGCTACCTACATGGGCCTGTGAATTTGAAGTGGAATCTCATCCTGAACATACCACCAGCACTTGCTATTTTCAGCTCACCTCCCCAGTACACCCCCCTAAGCGTTTTGCATATTCATTTAAAGAAAATAATCTCATTGAGCAAGCTGTGCAAGAGGTACCAATTATTACGAATTGTCACACTACACGTTTACTAGCTAAAAGCAAGGTAAGATTTTTCAGTCCTTTTCCCATTCCCTTTATTCTTCCCTTCCTCCCCACCCATTTAGAGAAAATGCATTTGGCAGGGAATAGAGATTAAAAAAAAAAATGTAAAGAGCAGTTGGTGCTATAGTTACTAAACAGTGGGTGTTTTCTTCAGTGCTATAGAGAAGAACAAGAGAGTCGTGATAAGATTTTTTTTCCCATTAACCTGGGTATGCTAGAGGAGATAACTGTGTATGAGGAGTCGAGAATCTTAGTATAGTATGACTTAGAATTGCTAGTTGGTGTATGGTATCATACTCTCCATGACAAATGAGAAAGATGCCAGCTGCTGAAAAGAACACCCCACAACCAGCTGCACAGTACAGATCAAGAAAGGAAAGTTTTAACAGCCTGAGCTTTAAAAAAATTGGAGATGTTAATAAAGAGTTTGTGCTGCAGTAAGTGGTAAACTATTTTGTTAATAATAGATATTCTTGGTGTTAAAGGGGGAAGGAAAACTTGGGTGCTTTGGTAGTTTAAAAACTCCTCAGGTGTTGCACTTAAATGAATTTTATACTCTGCATCCATAAGCCTACACAGCAGAGGTTCAGTCTCTTGCTTTATTTTTCAAGAGCGCTTTGTACATTCTAAGTGAAAAAAATTACTGTAATCAAAAAACACATTTTAAAATAAATAATTGAAGTTTTCATTGCCATGTGTCATTGAGATTTCTGAAATGTCCTTTATTGTAAAATACTCCTTCATTTCCAGGATGAAACTTTGGTGCCAATTACAGTTTTTCATAATATGAATTCTAAAGAGCTACACAGGAAACCACTTCTAGTTCATGTATATGGAGCTTATGGCATAGATTTGAATATGAGCTTTAAAGAAGAGAAGCTGATGTTAATTGAAGAGGGTTGGATATTAGCATATTGCCATGTTAGGTAAGTCAAATATAAAATGGAATTAAGATTTTAATCTGTGGGATATACAGATATTTCTTGATAGGCAACTCAAGAGGTACAGAAATATTTTTTTCATGTAGCTATACCTAATTCTTCATGCTTTTCACTTCCATGTCTTTTTAAATTTTTTTAAAGTAGTTTTTAACAAAAAAAAATTACCTCAGGAAAAAAAATATACTTTGAAGATCACATACTGCACTTAGGTTACTTAACAGGATGGCTTCATGTAACTTTTAATCTTTCAAAGTCTCATTACTTCTTGTCTCATCTGTGCTCAAGAAAAATTGATAACATTCAAATTGCAATTGCTACCTCCCTTTCTTTCCAAGGGCATTGTGTACTAATACTAATGTTCAGTCTGCGTCTTCTGAAAGCCATTTGCTTTCTACAGCAACAACTAAGCATTTAACCTGCATCCCTTGTGCTTTTATTGGCTAAATCCTGTCTCCAGTTCAGCTACAAATCTACTACTTTTGTAAAGCCACTATGTGCAATAGGCTTCACATTTTCATTGCAATAATAATTCAGTAGGTAAAGATAACAAAAGAATCACTTTAGGGAGGGGAAGGAAGTGGGAGAATGAGCAATTTTTGAAATACCAGTTCCAGAACAAATTCAGCATACAAATATATTCAGTCTGCTATATTCAGTGGCAAGCATTGTGCTGTTCTTCCTCCCACCCCTCTTAGTATCTTAAGATGCAAATCAGTCCTAAATGAAGATGGATTCTTCATCCAAAGATGAAGAATTTTGGCAGACTAATCAGTTAATTCATTTTAAACCTGAATAAGGAAACTTCAGGTGGTTTAGAACCAAAATTGTGATTGCACAGAAAGGAATATAAATAAAAAGTTCTGTATTACAAAGTGTAACATTTCAAGTAGTACCTGAAATTAACAAATTAGAAAAAAAGAGAAACTTTCTAACAGTGTCAAAATTTAAGCTATGCAGGAGACAAATCCTGAGAGTCTCAGTGTGGAGCTGAGAAATAACTATTTTACTGTTTTTAATAAGTGCTAGTGTTAGTGCTATAAGTATTGAAAATGTTTTAGTTATTTTAATAGTTTTCTATATAAAAAGATAGTTTTCTGTATAAAAAGATAATGCCTGTAGGCAACACAAAACCAGACACTATGAGTGTCATTTCCTGGAGTGGTGCTTTTCCTGTGAGTCGCAGGACACAAGCTCACAATTTTCACCAGTCATCATGAACGGGGTTTTTTTGTTTGTTTGTTTGCATGTTGTGTATTTTAGCCATAAAGGAGGGTAATGACAAGAATAGAGAAAAGAAGTGTTCATTGGAAAGGCAAACTATGGTTTTGCAATTCTGTGGCTGCTGCTGTCCTTTCATTATCCGAAGCTTTGCCATGTAACATTTTCCAAAGAGGCTCCAACTTGAATTGTTTTAAATTTCAGGGGTGGAGGAGAGCTCGGCCTTAACTGGCACAAAGATGGATGTCAGCATAATAAACTCAAAGGTCTGTATGACCTTAAGGCTTGCATCATGCTGTTGCACAAACTAGGATTTTCTCAGCCAAAATACACAGCACTAGCAGCTGCCAGTGCTGGAGGAGTTCTTGCAGGAGCCCTGTGCAACACTGATCCAGAACTTATCAGAGCCATGGTTTTACAGGTGAGGTGCTGCAGACCTTTTATGGCTTATGATGTTAAAGTATTTTCTGTTTCATTCTACCAGTTTCAGAATTGGAAACACTCCAATTCAGAATTCACTTTCCTCATTTGTTTGAGAAAACCTTGACCTAGGCATTTGAGATCCTGTGTCCTGTTTGCTAACTTTCTCTTTTTAATAACTTCTAAGGCTCCTTTTGTAGATGTTCTAAATATAATGATGAAAACTCATCTGCCACTGACAATTGAAGAACAGGAAGAATGGGGAAATCCATTAGCAGATGAAAAATGTATGAAGTACATCAAAAGCTATTGTCCATACCAGAATATTAAGCCACAGGTAAAAGTATGCTTTCTGTGTGGAATCGTACAGTAAAGCATAGCAGTTTATAAGAAAACAAAAAGTAGGTAACTGGAATTTAAAAAAAAAAAAAGGTCCATTTTACTTGTTCAGGGCTTTAAACCCCAGTATTGTAGAATTCTTAGCTGCTGCTTTGTGTTAAAATGAATCATTAAAAATACAAGTATAAACTGTTTCAGTAATAATCTTAGCAATATTTGGAGTCATAAGTGACTACTGAAGTTAACCAAATGCCTTCTCCTAAATAATCAATAGATTTCAAAACCTGCTTTTGTTATAGGACTGCCAGAAAGTAATAGATTATTGTATAACAAACCTCAACATGTAAAGATACCTTCTTTTGTGGGGGGTTTCTGTTGTTCTACTGGCTTTTGCAGACTTTGTCACAGGAGGAAGGAGGTAATTTCCACTGATTAAATACCTTTTCAGAGGCAAACAATGAAATGGAAAAGGAGCTATAGCTTTGACATTGTCATCTCGGAGGAAATTTTTCTTTATTTGAAGTAATGTGTTAGCTGCATTACATAGCTTCATTAAGTAAAATCTTACTATATAAAACCAACTACTACTTATGTGTAGAAAGATTGCAAAAGTAAATTTCAGCTACTATCCTAAGGTGAACCATTCCATGATTATCACTCCCCTTTTTTTGCAATCATCAGCAAGCAGACATGTGTCAGACCTTTACCAGTGGAGAGAGGATGTTTTTGATTACCTTTTGCAAGTAAATGATCCCCTAATACGCAGTCATTTTTCAGACCAAAATACTTTTTGCAGTTAGAGTGATAAAAGTCCTTTTTTCCCCCGAGTAGGTAACTACATAATAGATGTAGTTTTAGATAAACCATAACAAGTAGTGCAGTAAGATAGAGAAAAAAGTTACTCATTTTATGAAAAAAATCAGTTGTCAAGTATTTAACTGGTTTTCTTTAATCTCAGCGTTATCCATCGGTTTTTATCACGGCATATGAAAATGATCAACGGATACCACTAATAGGAGTTCTACGATATGTTCAGAAACTTAGGAAGGCTGCACTAGATCATGCCAGCAGAACAAATAAGAAAGGTAAGAATAAGAGTATTAAAGATACATGGAGTTAACTAAACCACAGTATTGTCATGTAATTAAACGTGATAGATATTGACTCCTCCTTAAATGCATTCATTTGTACAATATGATCCAATATCTAAAGCTCTGAAGTAATTTCTCTGCAAAGATGAGATGCGCAGTCATACTGACAAACAGATAAACCTTAGCTCCTACGGTACACTCTCCAGAGCTGTAAGAGGCACCAGATATCTCTGTATTGTAGAGCTGCCTTGAAACAGTCAAACCCATATGTGTTAAATATTAATGGCAACAAACCACAAGAGGCCCAGGAAACCCTCTGAGATGAAAAAACAAAAAATATGACTGGGAGAATATAAGTTGGGCTCAGTCTTTCCTAGGCCTCAACACATGGTGACTGTTGGACAGGACTAGGTGAACCCACACTATCTAGTCCAGCTACTGATATGGTCAGACTGCAGTTAACACCACACAGATAAAAATCTTATTTTTGCTGCTCTGTAAAAACCTGCTTTTCCCAATTTACTGAAACTGCAGGTGTTAGTCTAACTTGGACTGACAACAATGCCAAAGCATGGACACTTTTGTACCTGAAACTTCACCCTAGCTTTGGAACTGCTTCTACCAAAAGGCACATTCAGGCCTTATTATTTTTCTAGTACCATCTAATGTGGGGAGAGGCTTTTACCATCAGTACCAAAATAGATCTCAAATTAGCTTCTCTAAATTTCATTACGTCCCTTCCCTGCTAGCAGCACAACTGCAATGGTTGAGAAAGGATAGCAGATTCTGCAATTGCTGTTGCAGTCTTTGCTCAGAAAGAAAAAGGACATCTTTCCAAAAAGACTCAGAGAGGGAACAAACACACTAAATATATAAGCATTTTTCAAATACGTAGTTAATAGAAATATAAATAGTTCATCCAGCAAGCCCCTGTATGATTTTTTTTCTTAAGAAACAACAGAAATTGTCAGGACAGAAGGCAGAATTATCCCTGAAAACTCACATCCCCACTTACCTTTTTCCTTGTTCGTTCAATGTCAACTGATCGGTAGCTTCGTTGTTCCAGGAAACTGCATCTCTAATATTATCTTAGACATCCAGGCAAATGGCAGTCATTGTGATTCATCTTCGGAGGATTCACTTAATGAGGTATGTTCCTTTTATTGCACACAACCATAACATGGTGGGGGGAGGTCTCCCCTCAATTGGTATTTCAACTTCAGTAGTTCATGCAGTCATTGAATGTAAGTTTGAAGTATTAGAAGAAAAAAAAAAAACCTGCTGGAATTAAGGTTGCTCTTGAAAGCTCTTATACATATTGCAGGAACAACTTATATATAATTACATATGTATATATACACACATATATGTATATTGATATGTATACATATATCTAAAACCAGCCATTTTCTATATACATAAAATTATATATATTTTTTTAGATATCTTTGTACATATATATATATATATATATATATAAAAGCCAGTGACAGAGCCAGGTTATTGAACCTTATTGTACATTAAGCCCTCAAAACAGTATTAAACTTGCATGGTAATGTGCTGAGAGCTTTGAATGAAAGGTTCTAAGTTATGCAAAACATTGTTCCAGCAGGAAAAGTCCTGCACTGTACAGAATTAGGTGCTTAAAATTGACATACTGGCTATTCCATCCCATTTCCTTATGAGCGCTACATATATGATGGGTTTGATCTTTACATTTTGAAATGCATGATCTGTACTATCAAAGGACACTACTACGGTGAGATTTCAACATTTTGCACTTTGTACAATCATGCATGCTAAAAGCAACATACCACCAAGACCAGTAACATTGTGACTGATGTCTCAGACTACCACAGTTGGATACAGATTTTATTATTGTTAATTTTAACAAATCCTAGCAAATCTTACTTGGTTGTTGTGGCAGTTATGCCCAAAATGAATTCTTTCAGGAGAAGCCTCATTCTGTCCGAGGGTAAGATATTACTTAACATTAGTATGGGAAAGGGAAAAATATTAGAATAGCTGTGCAAGAACCTGAAGGTTTATTGTGCAAATTTTTTATTTTTTTTTTTGTAATAAAATATTTTCATTATTTAGGTTGCAAGACACCTTGCTTTTCTGAACAAAGAGCTTGAGGAAGTATGCCATCTCCAGCAAACAAAATCCTGCAAATAAACACATTGACCACCTCAAAAACTTCGAGTCAGATTTTTAAGTACATGAAAAGTGAATACCTGCTCCAGATGATCTCTCCTCTTGGATCTGTGCTTCATGGGTGTAAGCAGACAAGAAATTCAAAGTTGGGCGTGGCACTGGCATATAAACATACAAACTAAGGGCTGAATTTCTCCCCTAACAGACAGCACAGAAGTAGCTGCCTGCATTAATCGATTTGTTCAGTACAGTTGTGTTCACATGAGCAGTGCAGCGCTATACAAGTGGAACTGAAGTGCAGCGGTTGGTGTTTAAGCCTAATGTGAGGACACGCACTTTGTACAGGCAGCCTTTCCAATCTAAGCCCTCTTTTCCAAGACCACATTTTACATAAGGCAGTAAAACTCCCAAGAAGTATTTGATTTAAGTCTCACTAGGATCTTCTAAAATGAATTCCAATACATAGGTGATAATGACTTAAAAAGTTACTATGAACTGCCACAGGCTTTGGATTCCACAGGAACTCTTAATGACTAGCAACTGTAAGGGCCAGCACCCAGAAAGCAACTTTTCTCTTTCCTCACAAAAATGGACACACTTGAACAGGACAGTTCTTAGAACAGGTTTATGTTTTTCTCCATAGAACCTAAGGGAGAGTTTATACCATACTTTTTCCTTTTCATCACCAATAGAGATGGAAGACAATTAGGTATCCATTTTATTTTTCAGGATGTTTATTTTGTACACAAAGTTTTAAAACCCAAAGAAAACAGAATTTTTAGCATTTCCCTGAACATGAAAGCTTGGTTATGCTACACCTGCACTTAACAGTTCATGTAGAGTAAATTGAAGGCACTGGAATAACAAGCTTTTTCTGCCACAAAACAATTTCCTTTAAAATCTTCCATAGTATGAACAGGCTCTGCTGTTTTATATTCAAGGACCAGGCCTTCTCCCATTTCAGTTTTAATTAGTTTGGTATTGACAGCTTTACCAGCATTGCTAAAATTAGTACTCAGTCTTACAATAGCTTCAGATGGAAGGCTAGGAACTATAGCTTTCAGGTCTATTGTCGATTCCTGCCCAAAATTGAGAACCATCATAAAGACTCTGTCTAGCCCATCCAATTCCCGTACATACACAAAAACATTTCTGTCATTCCAGATGTAGCACATCCACCCCCGATGAATGGGTAGCTCATTGTTACGAAGTAAAGTTAGCTCTCTGTACAGATTCAGGGTTGAGTTGGACCAGGTCATCTGGATCTGCAACAGTCAGCATTAACAGGGTCATTTCTTTGCACTGAGTGTAGGAAATACTACTTAGCCCTCTCACCCACACAGTCTGCTGAAAACACACCTGTAAGAATTCTGTTTTGACAATTACCTCTCTTCAAATTTGTCTACACATACCACTGAAAAATTGCTTTTTCTCATGCACTTCTTTGGCACTTGTGGAGCAGCAGAGACAGGACATAATTTCCCCAGCACTAATGCTATTTTCTTACTCCCACAGCATCCTTTACTGTACCATTTATTTGGGAGAAAGCCACAGCCATTCAAAGCTTGATACTTAAATTTTTTCATTTAGTCTAATCTACTGAAGTTACAGGGTTTGTTTTGTATTTTATTTTTCCTGTCTTTGATTTTTTTTTTTTTCCCCTGTCTTCAATTCTGGTCAGCACTGTACATCAGCAAAATCTGTTTGGTTCACTGCTCAAGTGCCTTGAAAAAAAATTTTGTTTACTTATGTTAGAGATGGTCTATGTTAAGTTCTTGTTATAAGGCCAGTGCTTTCTGTAGTCATAGAAGTGAAAAAAGACCAGATTTCAGTATTAACATACTTGTAATAATTTTAAAGGGCCAAATTGCCACATCTACATTATAATTGTAGATGCCCTGATTAAATGAATGTAGATGAAGTAGGCTCCTTGTTCATGCAAGGATTTCCTTTTCTAATAAAATTTGTTAGGATTCAATGCCTTTTTATTTTCCTCCCTTGAGTTTGTTCTTACTAGCTACACTACCAATTCCCACTAAGTAAAGGAAGTCAGAGCAAAATAGATACATTAAAGTATTTTTAAACCATCAAGAGTTAGTCACACTTAACAGATACCTACCTCAACGTTTACGCTTTGATAGTCAGAGTTAACAGGTAACCAGCTACTGTTGCCTTCAGTAAAGCCAGCATTCGCTTTGCCATCCCACTGCATGGGGGATTTCTCTGGAAAGGTCACCTAGAAAATAAAGCGGTGTCAGAGCCGTCACCAAGAAGTTAGTTGTTTTGATTAGTATATTAAAAAGTTATCCCTTGAAATAGCATCTTCTTACATCTTCCAAACAATCACCATTTCAGGTATTGCTTGCTTTGGTTTAAGTTAAGCTTCAATAAGCAGGATGTAATCCTGCTCCAAATCTAAAGAGAAAAGAATTGGACAGTTCCTGAAAGAGAGGAGAATGGATGGTCTCATGGATACAGCATCATTGGTTAAAACATCAAATTCCCAAATGACTCCACTAGAGTTGTCTCCCCTTGCAACAGATGGTTGGATAAAAATTTACTAATGACAGCTAAGATATTCTGATAAATACCTAGATGTGCAGTGAGTGAATATATGAGGTAATGAGTCCTAAGAAGAGGTGCATTAAAATAACAGTAAACAACTAGTAAATGCTATTCAGTGTCTGTTCTTTCAAACTATCACACTTTTCACCTTAGAACTCTTCAAGCTTACATTTGCAAGGGGTACAATTTGGATGGGACTGTTTGCATTAAAGATAAAATTATTTCCAAGTGCAAAAAACTTTATTGAAACCCAACTTTTAGCTGATTAAAAAAAAGTGTCAATGTAAAAAGTCTGAAGTTCTTTTGAAGAATTCAGAAAAATTCTGAAAAAGCTTCCTCATTGTTATTTAAGAGCTTGCCAAAAGATCTGACACTTAAATTTAATGATATAAGAGGGCATAAAATATTTTGCACATACTTTGAGTGTTTGTTTTACATGAAAACTGTTTTTCATATAAAGGGCACTTTTCAATACAATCTGTCAGAACAGCAGCTCAACAAAAGAAATTGTCACTTTGCTTTGTGACATTATAAATAATGGGTTTCTCCTTTTAGCATGTTCTGAAAAGCAGGGGGAAAAAAATCCTAAGTTTTCAACACCGGTAACACTCCCTTTCATCTTTACCTCTTTCAGCTTCTCCTGAAGTGTTTCAAATGCTGAGGCTAAAAACTATACCTGAGCAAATACTCTCCATCTTTCTAAGACACCCATTAATCAGGGATTCTTCCTCTCCAGGCTGAATGAAGAGTGGTTTTGTGCTGTTACAAAGCTGTGAGCCACAGGGTGGCCACTAAAAGAGAGTAAACCCTGAGGAGCCAACGGCAAGCCACTTTTCTGAAGAGCAGCATTCTGTCAGCAGTAATCAGCAGCAAGAAGAAAATGCAGGAGGTTTTCTGACCTAGGTGTTTCTCAGAGGAAATGAGATTCCCTTTTAAATCAGAGAATCATTTCCTCACATCTGAATCAGACAAACCTGGTGATGATCCTGTGCTGCTTCAAGTACCTCTTCCCTTTGCTACAAAGACAGCCAACACCATTGGTAACACCATCAGAGGCTGCCTCCTTCCCTAATGGGGGCTTTCCACAGTGAAAACAGCATCTGCCATAGGCCCACGTTCTCACGGCACTCAAAGTGGTCATAAGAGGGAGAGCTGAGCTGTTCCCTTTGGGGTATGACCGTTTCCAGTCATGCCCATACATCTTGGGCAATGAGACACAACAGAACTCGGGTAGGATCATAGAAGAGATGAAGTTAGAGGGGCTGAATGTGAAAACTTCTGTGTTACACGGGTCAGCAGAGCATGAAAGGCACAGACGCTTTGTTTTAACCCCCTGTCCTTCAATAAACTTAGTTCTGAAAGTTTCTGTAATCTAACGAACACAAACATCCTGTCAGGCATTACTTGTAGCTCTAATCAAGTGAGTTAGACACCTGATTCCCAGGCTTAGGTACCAGAGGCCTGTATAGGAAGGGATCTAAAAAATGAAAAAACCCTGCGTGATGAGCAAAAAGCCGCTTCTCTGCTTGCCACCAGGCAATGCTGAGCAGGGCTGGTCTGTACACCCACCCCTTTCTGGAGGCCCCTTCTTCAGAGCTTGGGCATATCGTAGAGGGCTGTGGCTTGGCCAGGTGCCTTTGCACAGAGCAAAGCAGTCCGCAGGAGATGGTGACTGTAGCTACGGTCTTCTCATGAACTCTGATTTCCTTTAAATAGCAGCCAGGAAATAATGGACTTTGACATAGCAATTAGGGTACTTCTGTGGGAGCAAGGAGATAGCGACTCGGTTCCTCTTGCCTCGGATGACCGCAACACACCTCTCCTAACCACTAGCCCAGGTCCTGTGTTGGCACTTGCTGCCCTTTCTGCTGAAGGAAAGCAAAGCAACACTGCTGCAAACCACGCAAGACTGATCTGGCAGAGGGCAGAAATCAGGGACCGTGATGGCAGTCTTGCAGTTCAGACACACATCAAGGCCTTGGTTCTGGTCTCTGGCCTGGCCATTTCTACGTGCTGTCCAATGGCTTTGCCATGGGGAACACCGAAAAGCATCTAAACAGCGAGAAAGACTGTCTAGTTAACTAAACAAAAGTTCTTGGTTTTTTGAAAGTTCTGTTACTCGGAACTGAACAATAACAGGATCAGAGTTTATACAGTCTTTGCTTACGTTTTCTGAGGCAATGTTCCCCATGCCTATTTCTTCACCATAGTAAGTTACAGGAGTACCAGGGAGGGTTAAAAGCAGCATGTTTATAACATTGACGTACTCCTTCCCAATCCGAGATGAAATCCGAGCAGCGTTAGGGCTTCCAACCTGAAGAAAACATCATTCTCTTAAACACACATTATAAAATGCCATACATATATGTGGAATTGGTTAACTAATTTAACAAGGTAGGGTTTTTTTTTTCCCCCTTTTTCTTTCTCCTCCAGGCCTGTGGGGCAATTATCTTGTTTATCTTGGTGCCAGTACAAACTTCTGACCCAAATAATTTAGCACACAGATGCTCTGGTAGCAGCACACGAGGCAGAAGCGAGGAGAGATGACAAATAACAACTCTCCACAATTACAGTTCCCTCAGATTTCTGCCATTTACTCTGCTGCATGGAGGTGGCACTTGTTTTGAAGAGATGTCTTGCGCATCCCAAACATGCTTTCTAGCAAAGACCAGTGAGGTTTTAAGTTGACTGCCCTCAGCTGCCCGCTCTGTTCTTCCCTGGCCTTGGGAGGTTTCCAGAATCCATTGCACTGAGTCAGTTTATGGCCAAAGATAATTGTGTCAGTTTGCAGCCAAATATAACTGTACCAATCCCATCCTCACTGGTGGTTTAAGCCAACGTCCCAAACAACGTCGGAGGCGTCGAGGGAGAGGCATGATCGTAAATTCCCTTCCGTCACCCTTACACGGGGAGTGTAACTGTTACCAGAGGGCAGGACAGCCGGCCGGCCAATGCCAACGACTGCCACTACAGCAGCTGAGAATTTCACGTGGATACATCCTATAGCTCAGCCATGGGCTCAGGCTGCTGATCCCACTGAAATCAGTGTGTGTGGTGAGGTTCCTATGACCTACAGGAACAAGACCTTCTTATAAGGTTTGATCTAGAACTCTTACCACCCAGTTTGGCCATTTTCCTGCAGGCATGTTTTTCATCCACAAGTTGACAGCTTCAAAAATACTATTGCCAGATAGATTTTTCATGTTAATTAGGTTGAAGTTGAAGGGAAAATCTGCTTCTTGGATAAAAGTTGTTCCATAATACATCATTGTTGCTTCAATGTTGTCCTGTTCATCACCATCAGAACCCATAAACCTAGAAAGAAGTACACAAGTATTTTTTGGGCTCATTCTTGCTTTGCACAGAGCAGAATAAAGTTAGGAATGGTGTTGGACATACTTAGAGAATAGCACAGCATTAAGAATTATGTTCACTTCCCTCCTAACCATCAAAAAAGATTAATGCAGAGAATATTTTGTAAAGCCAACAAGGAGACATGGAGAAATATTTCTAAAAATATCAACAAAAAGCTGTAAGTATCTGACTGAAGTCTTATCTGAGTCCACATCCACATAAAGCAATTTCCATGCTTTCCTTCACAGAAAAGGACCTGTGGGTCCCCCAAGTTGAACATGAGCCAGCGATGTGCCCTTTCCCCAGAGGAGGATGCCTGTATCCTGGGCTGCATTAGGAGAAGCGTTGCCAGCAGGTCAAGGGAGGTGATCCTTCCCCTCTAGTCAGCACTGGTGAGGCCACACCTGGAGTACAGGGTCCAGTTCTGGGCTCCCCAGTAGGACAACATGGACATACTGGAGACAGTCCAGCAAAAGGCCACTAAGACCATTAAGGGACTGGAGCATCTCTTCTATGAGGAGATGCTGAGAGGTGGGACTGCAGAAGAGCAGTCTCAGGGAGGGAATCTCATCAATGTATATAAATATCTGAAGGGTGGGTACAAAAACGACTGAGCCAAGTTCTTTTCAGTGGTGCCCAGTGGCAGGACCAGAGGCCATGGGCACAAATAGAAACACAGGGGATTCCCTACGAACGTCAGAAAACACTTTCTCACTGTGAGGGTGACTGGGCACTGGCACAGGTTGCCCAGGGAAGTTGTGGAATCTCCCTCCTTGGAGATGTTCAAAAGCCAGCTGGACGCAGTCATGAGCAACCAGCTCTAGGTGGCCCTGATGAGCAGGGGAGTTGGGCCAGATGACCTCCAAAGGTCATGTGTCCAACATGAACAGTACTATTAATACTATGCAATAAATCGGCCACAAGGCTGATTAATTAGTCTCTGTGGTCCGAATGGTCGCCCGTTCTGCTTACTTTTGTAC
Source organism: Aramus guarauna (assembly GCA_013400195.1). Lineage (NCBI taxonomy): Eukaryota > Metazoa > Chordata > Aves > Gruiformes > Aramidae > Aramus > Aramus guarauna. The sequence continues at coordinate 36,165 of VXBL01003182.1, forward strand.
AGTCTGCAGGTAGGGCCAATTCCTTTCCTTTCTCTCACACGTGGGAGAAGAGGTAATATAGCCTATGCACCACTAATTTGTGTTTGAGGAAGGAAACTGTTTATGGCATATTATGTTACTAAAAGAAAACATTTTATTGCTATCAAGAGGGTGACAAATATTAGGGAAAAATTCACTCGCTGCAATAATGATTACCTGTATCTGCCAGGTTCACTGCTGAACTGGTTCATGGTTTGACGGAAGCTACGGATGATATCATGCATACCAACTTGCGTAGTTGTGTAGTCATGGTAGAGCTGGGAATAGCCTGTGATAGTCTCCTTAAAGAAGAATGCAATATTTCCCACTAGTGCACCAATATTTTACATTTCAGAACTCTCCAAATTCTTCCCATCCTTTCCTGAGACAATGCACCAGCCCAGATAAATATTAACTGAAATGAGTTTAGCATAGTAACACAGTGCAGGTTTGAACTGCACCTGGGGAACTCTGAAGGTATGATAGCAGAGGGATGATTATTTTGGATCCCATCTTTTAAGAGGGAAAGTCCACCTGCAACACTAACTGACCGAGCCCATCTGCAGCCTGCATCTTTCCAGCCTGGCCACACACCAGGCTGGAAAGTGACAACACGGTTGTCGTAACTTACAAAGGCAACAAATGATACTCGTGGAGCCGACCAGTTTGATGCGATCCCCAGCTCCGCAGGGGAACAGCATCTTAGTGCTGACACTATCTGGGCAGGTCCCTGAGCTCGCTGCCTCAGCAAAAGCAAACAGCATGAATAACAGGGTGCATGCTCCACAACACGTCTGGCCACCTCTCGCTGTGACATGCTGCCAATGCGTGGGGGGGTTGTTTTACTCCAATTCCTACTAGCAATGTCGAAGAAACACATTCTAGTGACTGCCGCAGGATCCCAAGCGAACAAGAGCTCTGAGCTTAGCTCCTGCAGTGGGCTCCCCAAAGATAACCAATCAACTACTAAAATCCTAAGACTGGTCTTTTTCAACTATCAATTGGAAAGCAAATTATTTTAAACAGAAAATTCAAGGCGACTGTGTCAGAGCAGAAATACCAAGGGTCTATGGACAATTCTACCCACAGTGCTGCTGCTTGCAGGTCTCTTGCTGACCTACACCCTCAGCCCAGGGGCTTCTTCCTGGGATGCGCTCCTTCTGCCGAGAGCCCAGGAGCCACCTGCCTTCAAAGGACACGACTGACTCACTCTTCCTAAAGCCACGATTAAGACCCAAGTGTAGAAACACACGCTGTCTTGCCCCAGGGGGAAACACAGGAAAAGAGACAGAACATATACGTTACTGGATTCTGGGACTCGTTCACTTGAGGCTCATCCCGTAGATGTGTTGCTTCTAAGAGAAATTTAACAGCGCTGAAACTAAATCCATCGATTCCTTTGCCAAGCCAAAATTTGATAATGTCCTAGACAAAGGTAAAAGTTGAGAATTCCAAGTGAGCCCATCCCATTCAAAGTAGTACATACTTAAACAGAAAATACCTACTAACAGGTTTAGTTAATATGTAACAATTTATTTCTTAATTTGTACTTCGAATTTTACTAGAAGTTAAAGTCAATCATGTTGACCTAAGGTCAAGCTAAGATCTAAATAAAGCATGTGTTACTATTTCATCCAGGAAAAAAAAAAAAA
>VXBL01003182.1:37867-81947 GCA_013400195.1 Aramus guarauna
AAAAAAAAAAAAAAAAAAAAAGACTGCTTTGTAATTTCTCCCATAATTCACACTCCCAAAGCCAGGGCACGCCTCGCAAAAAGCCGTTTCTAATCTCATCCATCAAAACAACTGGGCTCATGCTAAGTGCTGTTGTTGGTGAACACCCATCACGGCTGCACACAATTAGAACACATTGATTCAAATATGCAAGAAAATGTTGTTCTGCACAGACCTTGTGCCACCAATTTTCTTTTTATACAATAAAGCTCTTAAAACTTTTGCTCTCTTATTTGACTGATGTGTAATTTTTTATTTTATTTTCAGGCTTATTTGTTGATTTGCAGGAACATGGAAAATAATTATCCGAGTTAACTGCTATTGATTTGTAATTTCACTATCAAATTCAGAGATTATTCACTATTAGTAAGATTACATTCTACTTCAGTAGCTATTACATTACTACAGTTTTAATTGCTGTAGTCTTAACAAACAACTCTAAAGTTCAGTCCCTCTTGAGTGGTTTCTGCAAATGTTCTTTTAGACCAGCTAGTTTTTGTTCTCAGATGAAGTTTGTTTTTTGGTTTTTTTTTTAAAGATAGTTTTTGAATTGCCTTTTTTTGAATGTATGAAGTACACTTGCCTGAATAGGGTGGAGTAGAACTAGTCCACGCTCAGGCTTTACAGATTTTTGTTTGGCAAATAAAGACTCCTCCTTAGTGAGTTGTACTTTCCTGTAGAGCCATTCTGAAAAGAGCAGCAGCTGCTTGGTGTCTGTTCAGTACTGAATCCACCAAAAATTAAATCATGCTTATGCATGTGCTCATCCCAAAAGCAACACCAGGTATCATCAGTGCAAATACCAAGCACTGACGTGGTACTCACTGAGACTGGTCTACTTTTAGTTATGCAAGAAAACTACAACATGGTGGCTGCTAAGTTTCACTGCTCTTGCACACCCTGTGGCTAAACCAAAGTCTTGAGCTTCTCCAGACAAGTCCATTTGCTTCCTGCTCAGCCCTCCTAACATTCTGAAATAGGATCTTGAATTAAAATACTAGACAAAGATTAGTCTTTAACATGCTGGAGGAATTAATGGTGTTCATAAGCATTTACCAAAGGTGAGTGTTATCAGGCCAAACTTACCAGTTTTCATTTCTTTGCATAGTAAATAAACATCTATTTGATACTGAAGCTTCAGTAATGTATCAGGTACCATTCAAAAAAAGTTAGCCAGGACCATTGAAAAGTACGTGCGATGCTAGGGAAAAAGGTGTGAGTGGAACGATGTGGCATTAAGGGACGTACCAAAAGGTAGACAGGTTACTAGTGGAGTTCAAGCATCAGTCTCGAGAGCAGTCTCGTTTCGTGCTTTAGTTAACAAGTATGACCAAAAGCATTTTGTTTCTTCACGCACACGCAGTACCCGTGGCGAGGAGCGTGGCCCAGGAGAGACAGAGAGACCGTCAGAGTAGAAGTGGGCAGCTGTGAAGACTACCACCAAAGAAACGCTCCAAAATTCAACAGTACAAAGTAGCAAACACTTAAGGACTAAATCAAAACACTTGAGTCGCTGTACTACTTGATGGGGTATGACTTAAAGGGGGGGAGAAAAAATAAAAAAGCAGGAATTGTCAGACTCCCCATGTTCGCGCCCACTTCCCCGTATTTTAATGAATTCTACATTGTCCGCTGGGAGCCACGATGCAGACAGGCATCAGCTTTCACCAGAGCACCACCTCGCCTTGGCGAAGCACTCTCGCTGCGGTTCACCTGTCCTCGCCCCTGTAAAGTCATCAGAGACGTAGACAGATCGAAACTCACTATCTCCCCCTTATCCGGAAGGCGCAGGCATTCCTTGTAATTCAAATCAGCATTGCCTGGCTTTCCTGAGAATGCAAACATCTCTTTGCTAAAACAAGGTGCCATCCCCACGTTTGACTGGCTAATTAACAGCTCCTTGTATCAACAGAGATAAACACTTCTCTCCACCTCAGTGATTCAGCTCTGTTTCAGCACAGGCTTCAGTGCAAGAGCGGCTTTACCTTCCACATCAATCCTTCCATGAATTGCTGTCCTTGATGCAACATTCAAACGCGCTAAGTGCCTTCATCCTTGGCTCTTGGAGTCTAGAGCCGAAAGCGGTTAACCGCTTCCAGAGAGCGGCCACGTTGGATTATTTCACTACCAGCACCAACTTCAAAGCAAGTTAACAGCAATCTTAGGACACAGAGGGAGAAGAACCTATGCCACCGTACGAGATTCTGCCCAGACCTCTTTTCTGTTAAATTTGTTTAATACTGGCCATCCGCGTTTGAGAAAACCCTCAGGCTGGAAGCGCTGTGAGGAATAAGCAGCAGTTAAACAAAAGGATGGAGAGTGTCCCTCCAGGGAAGACTGGAAAAGCGGACCCCACTTTATCTGTCTTAACAAAGGCTGAAGGGAGATGATGTCAGAGCTGAAAAACAAATCAGCATAAACAAGGTTGGGAAAGGCTATTGCAGCTGAAGGACAGGTTTGGTCCATGGAAAGCTAAGCATCAACAGTTTGCGAATAAGGTTAGGCTGAAAAGTAAAGGGCTCCTGGAGCATCAAAGCGAAGAAATTTTATGATAGCATTTAACAGGAAGAGAAAGCGGAAGGGAGGTCCCTTGGAAATGCGATAGCCGGTTCCAAAAACCCATCAAGATCTTGCCAGGCACTTGTGAGAGCAGGGGACTTAACCCAGATTAAAAAGCAATAGTCGTACCCTCTTCAAATCCAGATCTGCAACACCATCCGCTGCCAGTACCTCCACTCAAGGACAATTTTATTGGTATTTTTTTTGTTGTTTGCTTTTAAATTAAGACTTGAAGCAAAGTAGCTCTGATACTGGAAGTATTGCAGCATAAGGCTTGAGTTTTGCTTATAAATTTAATGTTTGTCTAGACACCTCTTTGTTTCAATTGTTTACATACGCTGCAATCCTTGAATTACTTCCAACTAGATTGTAAACTGCGGAGCACAAATAATCAGAGAAATTAAGTGTCAAAATAGCTGCTCTGCTAATGGTGCAGCAGCAGTGGGTTACGCACTTACATGGATTTCTTGTAGGACAGCAGGGTTGCGAAAATTCAGGTCTGGCTGTTCTTTCCCAAACTGATGAAAATAACACTGCTTTCGCACATCGTCAAACTGCCAGCTGGAATTCCCAAAGACACTCACCTGCACGTATAAGAGAGGGGGATAATCAGAACTCCTAACCTAACAAACATTTACTCCTATGCATACTTTAAGATGTGGTGCATTACAAGCGTAAAGTACAAAATGCCGAATCAATGGACTAAATTGAGTAATTTTGGTACTTGTGTTTTACATTTCCTTCTTCTGCTACTTGCTCTCCCTTTAGTCATGCTTCACCACACGTATTTCTGGTTCAATGTTCCGCTTCTTTCTGGGCTGGGTGTGGGTTTTTAAGTAGACTTTCACTGGGTATTATTCAGAATAGAGGGGAAAGCTTATTAAAAATAGATTAAGTTAACTCAGACCTTTCTGCAATTTCGTATTACCCCTTTGAAGCGTCAACAACATTCAGCATGTTAAAATGGTGACTTCATCGTCATCTCTGTCGTAAGAGATTCCAAAAGCTAAGATAGCTCTTAAGACCCTAAGTTTAGGGTGAAATTACACTAGTTGGTACAAAATGTTAATTCCACCTTGAGTTTTTAGAACATACAAGTTCCTGCTCACGCATCCATCAGTTCAAATTTCAGATAAATATATTTTAAATAGACACACTTTGTGGTCTGATCACCTTCCAGAAAAAGGAAAAAACCCAAGAACACACCATTTCGCTTCCCTCCCCACCAAGTATGACTTCAGAGGAGCTGAGACAAAGTTCCTAGAGCAGAGTACCCAGACACGGACGGGGGTACGCGCGAACAACATCTGAACAACTTGTGCACAAGTTGTTTTTTAGCTTTTTTTAGCTTGTTTAATGAGTGAAGATTTAACACTGAGGTAAAGAAACAAAAGTCACTTTTTAAATTCTGTTTGAAGACGGAACTCCTCCTCGCCGTGCTGGTTTAAATCTTAACCTGCCCTAGCTCGCTTCGTGACATCAGTTCGTATCTCTCAACAGTCATTTATAACCCAGCGTGCAGCTGGATAATTACGTCACAGCTGCTTTTGCTCGCTCGGGGCTTGCAGGTGTCCCTTCCCCTGTTTACCCAGTTGTTTGGAGGAGTGACCGAACCGGCCGCCTGAGTGCAGTTCTGCCAGATGTAGTAGTCCGTGTACTTCCCAGTCTGATTGCGACTCAGCTGAAACCATCGGTGTTTGTCACTTGTGTGGTTTGGTATTAAGTCCATTATCACCTTCAGCCCTTAAAAAAAAAAAAAAAAATAAAAAAAAATCAAACTATAAACCGCCCCCAAAACATTAAATTTAGCCTTTTAAGATAAAGTTCACATTTTTTCTAAATGCAGTATCAGGAGTGTTGGGGCTTTGCCCATCCCAGAGGTCTGGCAAAAGAGAGAAGAAAAAAAAAACAAACCACCAAAAAAAAAACCAACCACCAAAAAAAACCACCCCACAAAAAGCCCCAGACTACCAACACAGTTAAGACTAATGAGAATCTGCAAGTAGCAGCAACATATCTTGCTGGTACTGTTCCCCCCAGCTCGTTGCTGGGGAGGGAAAGAAGGGGGAAGAAAAACAAAAAAAATCAGAACACATTTCTGCTGTTATGAACCATTTCCACTAAATCCGGCTCCAACATCTGCCTCCCACCTCCCAGGTGGGAAAGGCACTTCGCCAGCCTAGCATCAGTGAGCACACATTCTTCCTCGTGCTTCCTAGGCACTAGACGTTCTTTTGAAATCCCAAGTGGTTTTGGGACTGGCAAACCACTTTCCGTTCAGTCCGACAGCTGTAAGGGGAACCACCTGAGCAGACGTTTGGTCTGAGGTGTAAACCCACCAACCAAGGACGCGATCGCAGGCAGGAAACCTACGTTCCCTCCCAACCCTGTAATTGTTTTCCTGCTTTCTTCAGAAAGCAGCCATCGGTCATAAAATTCAGTCAGGAACCACTGCATCTCAACCTTGACCCCCCAGACTGTCGCTGCCCATACCACGTGCACCAGGGAGCACGGACATACGCCAGCTCACCACCCACACACGTCCTCGGAGAGGACCGTGCCTGCAGAGGACGCACGCAGCCTGACGCCGCTGCCGTAGCTCCCCGCGCCTCTCCCCTCACCGGCATCTCCGTCTGCTTCTGCTCAACGCCACCGCGAGGGAACCGCCAGGTACACAAACCGAAATCTCAGCTCGGAACCTAGTGCTACAAGGGGCACCTGTATAATGTGTGAATGTCTTTTTTAATACAATTATTTTGCTCCGAGTTGCGGCTTACCTCTGTCGTGTATGGCTGCAAGCAGCTTCTCAAAATCACTCATTGATCCAAACATGGGATCAATATCATAGAAGTCTTCAGCTCCATATCCAAGGTCTTTTAAGGGGGACTTATAGAAAGAGGTGATCCAGATGGTTTTTATATTCAAATATGTAATATGGTCCAGTTTTTCTTGGATACCTGTTTAAAAGAAAAGGGCATCCTCTGTTTAGAAAAGACAAAATATTCCTGTTGAAGTAAGTTTGCTGTGGGCTCTCAAAGATGGTACACACGTCCCTTTGACGCAGAGCCACCCCATTTTCACTGATCTCAGGTAGCAAATCTTGACATTTCTTCAGGGATAGTATGAGATCACAGAACAGAAACCATTCAAAGCCACTTTTATAAGGAAGATAAAGCAGGAATTTAAAAAAAAAAATCAGTTCAAAGCAAATTTCTACTCTGTATTCTAAAAATATTTACAATTTCATTTAATAAATTTAGCACTCGCTCCTGAAAACAAGCTCCTACGTTTTGTTAACACACAGGAACAGCATTACTTTCCCATTTCAAAGAACATCAATGAATCCTCCGACCACCCAAAGGGAAGCACAATTTTAATGCAAAGATGCCAGGTTTTCCCTGCCATCGGGGAAGAACTCTTCTGGGGTTTTCCTGTTATTTTCTTTAAGGACACCTCACTCCGGCCTCCCCCAGTATCTTCAAACCCCAAGCTCTCCTACCTTCCTGACACGCAACTACAGCCACAGTTTCTTTTCTTCACTTGCCAGTTGGGTATATTATAGCTACTACTTCTTGTTCAGAAGTGTATTGTCTGTTACGGTGTTGAGCCTTCCCCTTCTGAAACTTCAGTCTCAGCTGAGCTACCGAAAACCAGCCTTGCCTCTTAGCAGCAGGTACCCCTTCTCAATGCGTTCCTAAGAGCTCAAAAACACCCAGACCATGAACAAAACAGGGAGTAACACATCTTTCTCTCCTCTTTGTCACTCTTCCAGCCAACCTAATACGACAAAGTGCTCAGCACCACCCGTCCTGACCGAGCTCGGTTTTGGGCAGATGTTTTACTCTGATGGCAGTTGTGCTGCTGCTCGCTCTCACCCCCACCTCCAAACGCCCGTCCTGACTCCAGGCTTAGATTGAACAACGTGAGCAAGAAGCTCCTAGATCTATTAATGACAATGTGAATTGCCATTAATGATTAGTCAGATGACTTTTAGTCTTCTCTCCAGTACGGTGGCTTTTTCTATCGGGAGATTTCTCTACTTTTTACATGTATACACATGTATGTACACACAGACGACTACTGCCACACAGACAACTACTTCCACACAGCTTCACACGCACCAAGAATGGAAATTTACCCACCTTTCAGATCCCCGTTCCCATCCTTGTTGCTGTCCTTGAAGGAACGAGGATAGATCTGATAGATAGGACTAGCCTGCCACCAGTCCAGGCACTTTGGAGACAGAGCAATAATTGCAATTGTAGCGCACACAAGCACGATGGCAGCGGCAATTGTGAGCCAGAAAAGAATCTCCCTGGTGACTCTGTACCGGGCTTGGCCGGAGAACTTCAGCAAGACTTCCTTCGGCATCCCCGCGTAGGGCTTCAGCACCGGCTCTTCCACAGCCGCTGGGTCCGCATCAACAACGCACGTTTTTGGCATTTCTTCTTGGCTACTGGTGTCGGTCTCCTTGTCATCAAAAGCCTCATTTTGAACAAATCCGTTGTTCTCCACACCTCCCTTCTCGCTCAGCTCCATAGGTAAGCTTTTAGATTCCTCCTCAACCATTTCACTTCCTACGTCTTGTCCTGGAGACCCAGGCAAGGGAGTGTTGCCGACACACCTTTGTTCAGTGAAATGAGAAGCAGCATAATTAGCATCTAGGTTTATAATCAATCCTGACCAAATGGGCAAAGTTCAAAAGACAAAGAGGGCAAAGTGCTCCTACTCTTCTGCCTCACAGGCATCTTCAGCAAGATAACAAAGCACTAGAAGAAAGCGCAGCCTCCCCGGGGAGGCAAGCCTACGGCTCCCGTCAGCCGAGTTACGTTTACCATTGCGCTCTCAGGTACACCAAACTTCTCTTCCTTTTGACAGCAGGGGAAAATTTTGAGCTTTTTACCAGTAAAAGATTTAGTAAATTCGCAGCTTTCCAGACTAGTCATGATCTCCCTTGCCTAAAGCAGTCTGAGCATTAATGAGTAATTTAAACATGGACAGCAAGAGAACGAGCTGTTGACAACTTTTGGCCCCAAAACAATACAAACTAAGAAGAAAAAATACAAAGGCTGGTTGTGCTTCATTTCTCACAGCTTAGAAAAACAACCCCCCCCAAACTAACACAACCCAGCCCACCCACAGCTCTGCGGCAGTAACCACGATAAGGCACATACCGATCCTGCCATTCACGGCATGTGACAGGTTGCTACACCCAGAGCTGTCCCGGGGTCAGGACGGGATAGCACTGCACAGGCACCAGCGAGACTCGAGAGAAAAACCCACTGCCCACTATTAAAATCTGTTTTTTTTTTTAATTTGTTTAAAGGAAAGCAACCGTTCCCTTCTCCCTCTTTCCCCCCGTTCTACAACTCTACCAGCAAAAAGCAGCGCCCAAAGTCTGCGCGAGCGTGCACAAGGCACACACCTGCGTGCCAGGGCCCCCCTGCCCCAAAGCCACCCGCATCCCCCAGGACAGCCCCTCCAGGCAGTGCCCTCTGCCCAGGCCTACGGAAGCAAACCCAAAGCAACACACCTTGGCCAAGGAGCTGCCTTATTACACGTAAAAGCAAACATCTGCCCGCGACCATTAGGGTCAGAGTCCCAGGGAAATTCCTGTGGGCAACTGCAGTGGAGAAAAGGTTGGGTTTGGTCTCAAAACAGAAAAGTATTATGTTTGCCTCAAACCATGAAAGTAGTTAATAAACTAGTGACTGAAAATGTCCAGCATGCAATAGTCACACTGTTCAAAAATGCGTTTTCTTCAGTAGCTGAGCTAAGAAGAGGCCTTTTCCTCTGACAGATTTAATGCTTTTGTACCCCTTGCTCACAAGGGCTGCAGGTGGAGATCTGCTCCCCCATCACCTCCATGGGCTGCATGGGGACAGCCTGCCTCACCATGGTCTTCTCCAGGGGCTGCAGGGGAATCTCTGCTCTGGGGCCTGGAGCACCTTCTCCTCCTCCTTCTGCACTGACCTGGGTGTCTGCAGAGTTGTTCCTCTCCCATCTCACTCCTCTCTCTGGCTGCAATCGCTCCTGGTGGTTTGTTTGGGGTTTTTTGTTGTTGTTGTTTTGGAGATTTCCCCCCCGCCAATTTTATTTTTCTCCACTCAGGGCATAAGCTTGTATTCAGTATCTGGTTTCAATGTGTCAGTCTTCATTTGCTGTATATTTCATTTATCTTTTCTGTAATGCCAACTGCTCCTCCACATGCCCCCCCCCTTCAGTTGTTTCCTTTCAATGATTTCAGATTAAAATAGGAAATGTGTAAATACAGAAAATTTTTAGATTGCATCATGTACGCTTCGAGACTTTAGTACTCCCCCACCTTGCTTTTTCCCCAAATTCAGAAGTTTAAACCTGCCCATGGCTTCCTGCACTACCCAAAAGCTCCATCGAGCACTCAAACTCAGCCGAAAGCAAAGCGAGCCAGAGGCAAGAGCAAAGGACAACCGAAACGCAGCCGCCTGCCGCGTGTGCGTAGGTCAGCCGAGCCAACGGGGCTCCGGATGGTTGGGCACAGAGACGGGGCTCGGGGCCGGGAAATCCAGGAACAGACTCACAGCACCCTCAGTTGTGGGTTGCTGGGTTTTGTTTGGGGTTTTTTGTTTGTTTGTGGGTGGGGAGGGTTTTTGTTTGTTTTTGCAGGGTTTTTTCCCCCTAGACCCTAAGCATGTTAGTAAATTGTGATGCTGCCACAAGACAGAATCAAAGTTGAGAATACAGCTACGTATAAAAATACATATTCTGTGCCTTTGGTTGTGTATTTACGCATACACACACCCCAGCACCGTGTCTGACCCTCCAAAAACCTCATCACTCCCCACAAGAACAAAGGCAAGTCTCCCAGATCATGACCAAACCAACACAGAAAACCAACACCTGTAAGGTGAGGCTGGGCTCCTGCTGCAGTATGTAGAAAGAGAGAGGTTAGTAGTATGTTAAAAAAAAAAAAAAAAGCTAAATAATGCATGCACTGAAAAACACCAACTAGGAGTAACACTGGCAAGCAGACTGTACACTAGTTATCTAAGTAGCAAGGTCATTTTGTTTGCTTTTTGTTTATTTTTAGGATGCATTCCCAGCCATAGCATCGCATCCAGCAGGGTCAACCACCACTCTGCTCATTCCAAGTCTTTCCTACCAGACTAATGAGGACAACCTGCCTGCATTTTTAGAAAATACGAAGGATGTGTTCATCTGGAAGCCAACTGCATGACAAAACAGCAAAGCATCAAGAGTGACATCTAATCAGATTTTAGTGCTGCTTTTTCCTTTCTCCGTTTCTCTCTAACATGACACCTGACACACGAGCCCGCAAAGCCAAGGCGAGCTGCGCTGTCGGTTTGCTTGGTACCACATCGTGACTGCGTCACGCTGAACTTGCCGCAAGTCATGGCCAGCATCTCTCTTGAACGCAGCCAGAGTTTGAGCATCCTCCCGTTTACTACCCGCAGCGTGGGCATACAACAGGAGAAGGTGGGGGTCAGAGCGTTTACATACTGCGGATGCAGATCGGCACTTCTGCAAGTCCCAGAAAGCATCTCTGGCCTGTCACTGGGACACAGGCATGTAATTTATCATAACAAATAGCTGGTCAATGGGCAATGCTACATGACCACGACTTAAGTTGCAGTTTGGTGTATAATTCACCAGCATTTAACAATTCAACTCGTATCGCTCCCTGACTGCTAGTTCCTGCCTTCCATTGCCCCCTGCCTCGTGCCAAGGTGAAGTGTTCAGGCAGCTGCACAGTGAACCAGACCGGGAAACAGATTTGGCTGAAAAAAAAAAAAAGTTATTTTCATTCTTCACACAGCTCTATTCCTAATCCGCCAGGTCCCCATGAGACTGCATGAATGCTTCTGCCAGCCCAGCACTGGGAGAAGCAGGACAGGCAGGGAGAGGGGCCAGGACACAAAGCGTAACTACTCGACTGAGCAACTCTTCAGTCAAATCATATTCTTTCTGTCTGTCCCTTACAAAAAGCCAGGGAGCAGAGAGCAGTTAAAGTCTCACGCCCGCAAGTGCTGCTGGAACCAAAGATGAGGAAAGGACTTAAATTCCGTTAGTGGGTTACCCATGATCATGCGTGAAGATCCTGCAGAAGAGCTTCACCTGAGTACTGCATCGCTACTACACAAAACTCTGTTGAAACCCTGGGTCCAAGCGAGTATTTCAGGCCCCTCCTTTTCTTTAAGCCAGTAAACTTAACGGTGAAGATAGCCTACATGGACACGTGCGCTTGATCTAAAGATATAGGGAGGTTACTCTTCATATGCATACTTCTTACAGCTGACAAAGGCGAATTTAGTATTTTGGTGGTCAGCAGCTGCCGCCGCTCCCTGTACGCAGGGTTTGGAAACCACTCTCCTTCTCTGAATGTCTTCCAGGGGCACAAAGGCCAACGCCTGCTCTGCGAACCCTGCCGCGCGGGAACCGTGTCTTCAGGAGCTGCTCTTGCCCTAATGTAATCCCTAAGTAACACTAAAGGCTTATTTATACCTTAAGTAGGACAGATCGTGTCCTAATTGCCAAGGGTCCGGCTAAAAAGAGGAGGATCATGCTGCTGTGGCAGATAAACGCAGCGTGCACGCACTAGAGGCCGTGTAGAGATGGGTCTGGGGGTGCTACCTCAACTTTCCTCCGGTGGCTACAGGGCATGCAACGACATGGGGGCACATGAAATTATTTTAAGGTTAAAACAGAATATAAGCCACCCAGGTTGCTATCTTGGTGCTTATAGGGTTTTTACAGCCAGGCTGTCCGGGCTTACAGACTTCAGTCGTATTTCAGATCGACTCCACGTTGCTACGCAGGAGCAGCTGCAGCACAGGCGGGTACCAGCGGAGCACAGGTACTCCTAGGCTGGACAGCTGGACCTCAGATGCTAAAAATTCTTCTAGAAAACCTGGAGGGAAAATACAGCCAAGGAGCTTAATATAGGTCTGGACGATCACCTACCACAGACCCTGGAGAGCAAGCCCAAGAATCTGGTACCTCCTCCTATGTGGTTTTCTCCATAGACTAAAAATAAAACTGCACAGGTATTTTGTTTTTGTTATAGACCTACCTATTTCTTTTATTTTTTTTTCTCCTTGTCTTGAGGAGTCACTCGCCATAAAATTATTTGATAAAAGGCAACCGCAAACTTCATCTTGAGAGGCAGATCACCAACAATTCCCACTGAGCTTTAACTTTTTCCTTTTAAAATGTATTTTACGTACGCAGGCATTATGCTTCTGGCTTGCTCTCAAGCAATCCTGAATCGGTTCCCTCCTGAGCAATTTCATAGTTTAGCAGGAGTAACTAGCCAATGCAACCGCGTTAGCAGAATCCACTGAAAAGCATTAAGTAGTAAAGAAAACACTTCATATTCTGTGCCAGTTACTCTGTTTACCTCGGGGTTAGATAGGGAAACAAAACGAATCGGTATGTGGGCAGTAATAGCTGCTATCTCCACACAGATTGCCATGGTTATTTCTCTAAGATGGAGGGGTTAATTTCCACAAGTATTTCTTATATGTAATTATTTAGATGCACTGGCTGACTAAGTAGTCTGCTGTTTGATGCTATACAAATGCCAAGTAGCTTGCCAGTTATTCGATACCATACATATTACACCGAAAACCACACGGAGGGGTGATTAAGCACCCTAATGTGCTAAGTGTAGGAAGATGTTTATTGTTAAAAAGTTCTCCTGCTTAATGCTTTTTCATTAAATGATTTGTTACCACTGGAACTCATCTGACATAATGCACTTTACCTCTAAATATAACCTCATTATTTACAGAATCAGGGCCAGCCTTTACACCCATGTAGAGAGGCAAACACTATGGTTGTCAGTTTTTCTCACTGGCTCCCGCAAGACTGATGGATAATCTGACCTTCAAAGCTCAGTTTCATTCAGCGCTAAGTCCTCCCCTGAAGCAGAGGGCAGCCATCAAGAGGGAGATGCTCTAGAGGAACAAGTTTCTGACGCAGGATCTTTTACCACGGGCATCCCTGACCGCACGTCAGGTTTCTGCCATCAGCCTGAAAGTCCTGGAGGGTGGCAAAATGTAATCGCGTGGGACACCGTGACATGGTTTGGTGGTGGGGAAGAGGGGGTTGTTAGTTTGTTTTTTTTTTTTTAAATAATGCTCTGAGTGGACTAATGGACTACGCGATTAAAGGTTAATGGCGTTGTAAACACTGTAATTAGCTACTGCCTGGCTCATGAGACATTTCAGGGGTAGGTTTCGAGGGAAGGAGGCACCTGGCCCCTGCCCCTTGGGTAATCAGTATGGCTGGCTTCTCCCACTAGTTTTAATGAAAACAATGATCCTCCAATTCTTGTTGTTAGCATAGCTGCAAGAACAGCAGCACGCAGGGTGACGCCTCCCCTCCAGAGGGTCAAACGCTGTACCGTCACGCATCCATAGAAGAACTCACTGTAAACTCCAGGTTTGCTGCCTCTGCAGGGGCGAGGCGGGGGGGGGACAGACGGACCTCGCTCACATAACCGCACCCTTCTCAATTTATGCTGTTACCACTCTTCCCATCACAGCATTTGCCCCTCGCATTTCTGTCCTAGAGGATGACAGCTTTCAAAGTCTTTTCCAGCCTAGTCCTTAAAACCTTTGCCAGGGAGAGACCCAGACCTCGATTTTACCTGTGTATGAGCTGAGGATGTTCCACATAGTATTAAAGCCTGCAAGACTGTTGCTGAAGTTTTGATGGCTATAAACTGAAGTGACTTGGGGTTACTGAAAGATCTCTGAAACGGGAAATTCGTAATACAGACACAGCACAGCTAGGCAGCCCAACAGGAAGCCAAGCAGAAGCTCAAAAATAGCATGGCATTGCACTGCAGCACCCCCACATCCATCCTTTGGGTTACCACAGGACAGCACCCCACAGCAAGCTGCCTCTCTCCGCGCCAGAACTTCTCTCTGACAACAATTTACTGTCACTCAACAATAACCATGGAGCAAGTTTTGGTCTGTTGAGCACTAAGGACTTCCTAATGTGGAGGGATGAAAGGATTTTCAGGGAGGAGCTGTCAGGCAAGGGATACTGCGTTCTGCCCCCGCCTCTGCATGGGCACAACTACTGCCATACGATACAAGCGGCGCTGCTTTTCGCACTGCCTCGGTTTCCCCACCTGCAGGAATTCACACACGTAGTGTCACAGTCAAATAGCACCGAGCCTCTCCAGAGCTTGGAACAGTGAGTTTACTCCTTCCCTGCCTCTACCTAGATAAGCCTTCCTGCACCTAATTTGCTTTTTCACATGTATCAAATTGGTGGCAGGTATTTCACGATCAAAACTACTCAGGTCGTGCTCCCCTGAAATAATTTCCTGCCGAAAGAGCTCCGTTCACATCAGAAATCTCCCGCCTTTGTACGGAAAGCTTCACTCTGTAGTACTGAACTGCATCCCAAGGCTTTTCCAACGGCAGTTTGTGACCAACAGTTCATGGATTCCACATCAGGCCGTAACAGTCCAGCAACAGGAAGGCAAGTGAGCGTGTAAAAATCAACGCGATTAGGAGTGAATCCAAAGAATTGGAAGTACACATTTCTGGAAGAAAACCCTAACCCAACGCAAAACCAATTCTCAAGTTCAGGTGGACTGACCTCGCACGCCGCACAGCAAGAGCTAGCACGTACCAGGTTCTAGATTCAAGGGAGGGGCTCTGGCCAGCACCAGCTAGATCTCTGCATCAAGGAAACATTTCACAACTATTAGCAGCCATTTCCAAAGATACTTAGGCCCACACTGACTGGTACATGTAACAGAACTTAATCTTAAATTTCATATTTACATGAACATACAGAGACATGGAAAGTAAGGATTGCCTTCAATCTGAGAGTGAGAAGAACCACTAGAAAACTAATTTTAAGTGATAACTTCTAAACACCACCGAAAACAAGTTTTGTTTCAGAATCACCTGGCATTCCAGGATCCCGTTATCAGGGTGAAAGCGTTGCTTGGTGACAGGCGAAGAAAGCGTCGCCTGCAGCCAATACCAGCCTTTCTATTTTGAACTAACTGAATCCACTGAACTGTGTGGGCCTTTCAGGCGCCATCTCTCACATCACCTATCTCCATAAAATAGTTTCAGGCAGCCGGCTTGTCTATATCCGTGAACCGGAGAAAAACATAACCCCGCGTTCAGCAAGTCTTCACATAGCACAGTCAGACCCCCCCGCCCTCGTCACTCAAACAGCGGAGGGACAACTGCCACACATGGCCATTCCTCTCTGCCTCGAGGATAATTAAAGTGATTGCCCGGCCTTCATTAGACGATGCACTCTCTCCTAGATCTCAGGCTTTTCGCTCTGCTGTGCTCTTTAGGGGTCTCCAGTACCAAGTACAGGGGGACTTTCATCCACCCAGAATGAAACCAGTTTGCATTGCAAAGACAGATCTCCCAAATATTTGAGTAGTGAAGGCTGAATAGAAAGATAGGCATACAACATCTCTAAGGCACTGGTAATACAACAGTCATCTTGTACATTTTCCTCCTTTTCCTTAATTTCATCTAAAGGCTTTTATCTAAGGCAGTTCAAAGCACAGGAGCTACTAAGGCTGTATTAGAAGTTGTATCTACAAGATAAAACTTTTCATTCAGCTTCAAGTAGCACTTGAAATACAGTAACTGCATATAAAAAAAATTTTGCTCCAATTACTCACACACTTGGATCTCCGTGGTTTTTCCCCTCTAACAAGCTGAGTGGGAAGTTAAATGCAGTCATTTTAACCTCTGAAGCAACAGTAGGGAACTTGCTAAATGTTTTTGAGGTGAGGATAAGTAGGAATGAAGAGATGAATGTAAAATATATTTCACCATTTTAAAATTTATCACCCAGTACAATTAAAAAAAACTTCCCATGACTAAAAGTAGAGACTGTGAAGTTGTAAATCAATCACATTGTTGGCATTAGCAGACTACTTCCTACAACTATATCCTACGAAATTAAGTGTAGATTTAGGAGAGCTGGAAAAAGTATTTTGGTTTGATTTCACACATTCTCTGCTCCCAAAACTGAAACATTATTAAACAAACTAGAAAAAACCCACACCTGCTTTACACACCCAGGCCAAAATCCTTATCGCACTGTTACACTTAAGTGTGTTTATGACCTGAAGATGACCATTAGATAAAGGATCAAAAAAAAAAAAAAATCTGAGTGCATTCTCCAGTTTCTCCTAAAAAACCCAACTTAAATATTGTAGATTATTTGTTCAAGCTTAAGCAGACATCCACCTTTTTGCGAGTAACCTGCCAAAACAAATATTCACAAAATGAATTTGATGGGGATGGTGTTAGTAAGTTTCCTTACAAAAATATCGGGAAATACCTTTTCATTAATGCAATCGGACTTTAACATGTATGCATTTACTTCAAAGTTTCCAACTAACTTCAAAATGTAGGGTATTTACTAAACTACATGTTCACCCCCCCAAAAATTAGCTAAAATATGTCAGCGTAGAGAGGTGTGTTTTCACCAGTTTATTTTAGAAAAAGACAATTCAGGTTTTTCAAGGAGAAATTAATACTCTTGCAAGGAATGTAACATACCCAAACATTTTTGTGTACCCTTTCTAAGTTCTGGACATTAACTCCTGAAAGTAGTGTTTTATCTCACCAGACATAGAATTTTTGTTCTATGAATTTCCGTCCAATTTCTTTCACTGAAAGCTTTGCAGTTCTTTGAAACCGACACGAGTGAATTCTGTTTGGTCATTGTCTGACACAACTTCACATAGAAGCTCTCTGAACGATACTTGTTTGAAAACATCCCATAACTACCCAACAGACTCCAGAAGCCACCTGGAAGAGGCCAGAAAAATCAGTATTTCTGTATTTACAGACCAGATGAACTTCCAAGATTGTCATGAGGGAGCTCATTAATTGGATTGTTTCCACCTTTTTTAAAGGTCAAAGCCAGGGTCTTGACACCACCAAACACTATTACCACATAGCCTCAACTTTCCCAAAACTCACCTTAAATTCCCCGAAGTCTGAGGAAGCACAAAAACCAGTGTAAGTCATTTCCACAACATACCTGCCAACAGCTAAGAAAATTATTTTCAAGAACACAGTTTCAATTAGTTGCCACAAGTCTTCAGAATGCATCCTCCTACTACAAAGTGTTTTGCTTTTTATTAGCAAGGGCAGCTGCTTTCCCAGAAAGATTACCAAACTGATGGAGAATGGAGGTAGTTTTCATTTTTTTTCCTCTAGAAGCCCATCCCTGTGACTTGAATCCTTATCAGTCTTTGATAAGTTTTAAAAGCAGGTACTGAAGCAATCCTTAGTTGGTGTTAATTCAGTGTCACTAATTGCAGTAACAGCACAGAAAAGCTTTTTCTGTTGGCATTTCCCAGTCAAGAGGCATATAGACAAATAAGGACAGCCAAGGACAGAAGCTGGAAGTACTCATCAATGGAGAAGGAAGTTCTCAATGATCCAAATCAGTCTTTAAATCCAGGCATCACAGCAAAGGAGAGCTTTAAGAAGGTTTTTGAAGAAGGAGAAATAAGGTATTTGGGGGAACATGACCATTCAAATGCAAAAAGGGCAAAGCACAGCAGCACCAATTAAGCATGTAACAAAGTGAACAGAAGGGAGAGATGACCTCAAGCAGGGAGGTAAACACAAAAAGGACGCACCATAGGCACAGTAACACTACACTGCAAAAGCTGCTTGTCTTTTGATCAACAGAGAAGCAGTTAGGTGGGAATATAAGATGGTACAAGCAACATATAGCTAAGTCAGGTCTGCACAGCAACAGTCCAAATAAAGATGAGCAGGATGAGATCCGATGGGCAGACTGAGAAAGGGGTTACAAAGACACCTAAGACCCCAGGTGGAGTTTCCACTGCATAAACTGCACACTTACCTGGATTATACCGCAAGAGTTCAGTGACTTGGGTACTCTCTTGTGGGTTTGTCAAGTTGCCTTCATCTCTGGGAGCATCCCATGCAGTTGCTCACCTGCACCAGTAGAGCAACCTCTCTCTGATTTTAGTTTATAGCTACAAATAGCTATAAAGATCTAAAAGCAATGTGCCTTCAGTAGACAATCCTTAAATCTAAAATTTGCTTTTTAGCCCAGAACAACCCAAATTAGTTAACAGATTAAAAACTGCTTGGCACTGTGGCTTTTTTGCCAGAATAGACCTGATACCTAATATCGGGCAGCATTGTTTTCTGCTTCATCTTCCAGAAGTAAAAATCACCCACTAAAGCTTGGTTCAATGCTGTAACTAATCTCAAGTTATTGATTTTGATTTCCACTACAAACCAAAGAAAATGACTGGGTTTCTGGGGCCAAAGAAAAATGACTGGTTTTCTGGGGCTTATTTTACTTTTTAAGATTTAAGCCAGTGATTATGGCTGCCAGTATGAGAAAGCTCACAGAAGAAGAAATTTCAAGAGAGGAATGGACTACAAGTTTAAGCTGAATTTTTGGACTTTAAATGAATGCTTTCCCGTAGCTGGAATAAGATTCATTCCAGCTGAACTTGGGACGGATTTGCCCTCAGAGCTCTAAATGTTGTTTGTGCTCTTCATCTCCCGGACAGAAGCCCACTTTGAGACTTTTGGCTTACCGAGAAAGAGCACCACGTTTCCTATAGAACACACACAAATCCATCACTAAGAGACACCTCTTCAAACCTATTTGATTATCTTTTTAGATGGAACACTTGCATCTTCTTGATAAATCCTTCTCAAAAAATATAAAGCATATCACACTGTTTTAGCAATCCTTTATTGAAGATAACAAGTTGGTTATGTTCACTGTATTGTATGAAACATCACAATATCATACTGGGAAGGTACTATCAGTACAGGGTTGGACCAGAGCGGACAGTCTGAACAATAAACCATTTTGCATTCTTCATTCCCTATCTTTTAACAACCCCAAAAAAACCAGTAAAGGGACAAATACCTGTTAACATCATCATTTAGAACACTTTAACTTACAAGGCTAAAATCTAATGAATAAATAAAATATACTGTGGCAATAATCTTCTCTAGACCAAAAAAAAATAAAATCAGATACACAGTGAATCAAAATGATTGGGAAAGCTGGCCTTCAGCACCAGTATGAAAGAGCGTGTGGTTTTTACAGACTCACCATGGGGATAAAGTTACAGAAAAATACCATGAATTCCATTTCACACAAAACCAGTTGATGACTGTCATTAGCTTAAAACTACACACAAGGGCAATTACATCCTCGCTGAAACACAGTTTAAACAAATAGGAAAATGTTTACAAGGCATCCACAGCATGTAAATCATGTACAGATGGATACATTCATTGTTTCCCCTCCCCAATAGCTTTTATTTTAGATAAATACTTTACTCTTCCCCATTTTCAGCATTTACTGGACTCATTACATGCACAACTCAAAGAAGTCAGAAAAAAAGTCAAGGTTATTGCAAAAATAGAATTAAACTAAGAATCTTCAAGTACCTTACATGACAGCCACTCTGTACCATGCCCATTGCTTATAAAATGAAAGGTCATTGAACCCATGAAAATATCTCTAATATTTTCTTAATTTAAAATAGATAATTTTAAGTGTATTTATAGTAATCTCAAAGTGATAATTTGAAATTTGAAAATAATGCAAACAATTAAAAATTATACCCATATTACACAAGACTTCTGTCTGTATCTTAAGCTGAAAAAAATCAAAAACTATAGAAAACCACATATAGAACAAAAAAAAAAATCACAATTTACATTATAATAAAGGCAAATTTTCAGCATTTTTTAAAAAAACCTGCAGCTGTGAGAGATGTCAAAGCAAGTCACTACTAACTATAAATTCATCAGTTTGGTTTTAAAAGATTTTTCTCTAGCAAGAGTTTAAGGGTGTGTTGTACACATGCGTAAAATTCTTACTGGTTTTAGATGCCTAGAATCTTCATATATTATTGCCAAATACACGTATCTTCAAGCAAGCAGTAGGCAACATATCACAATTTGGACACCGCAGGGAAACCTAACGGTCTGGTAATACAGGTAAAACTGGAAAATTAAAAACAAAAAAAAAAATTACACATCTGATAGCGTATTGCCCAATTGAAATTACTTCCAAGCCACAGAGCTGCAAAGCCTTCCAACTCGGTAAAGTGAAATAAGTAACATCTCAAACAATGACTTGTACTCTCATGCTTGCGTGTTCCACATTTCATTTAGCCATAGCGTATCTTCAGAGTACACCTACAATCCCACGCACCTCGGGTACGTACACCGATCTGCTGAGAGAATCATTCCTTCCTTCCTTCCTTCTTAGGGCCACAGTTCTTTACAGATGTAATCAGTATGCCTGAGGCTGGTAAAAATACTGTAGTACAGGCAATGCTAAGAGTGGCAATATCAGAGAACACAAAATGAACAAATGATGGAAAATTCTAATATCTTTCTGCCCATTTCACAAAATGTTGGAAATCCACCAGAATTTTTCCCTTGTATTGAAGAAAACAAATTTAAGTGTTTTTTTTTTTTTCCCCTTTCAGCATCAAAAGCATTTTAGTAGATTTGTAAGGCTACCACGGATCTTCTAGATCTCCAGCACCCTACAGGGAAAGAAGAGGAGAAATATTACTACTCACCAATACAAATGAAAACATTTTGTTGCACTTTGGATTTCAGTGGCATAATTAAGCAGAATACTACTAGTGCAAGACAGATGACATCTTCCTTTCCTCCCCCCCCATACCTGCTCACTTCCACACACATTCTGTTCTTCAACTTAATGAGGAATTTACTTTTACAAAACATGAACCCAGTAAAGCTATTATAGCATAATGACTTAAACCCAAATATTATCTAAAATTGTACTAAGTCATAGCTATCAATAGATACTACATCTATGGACTACGAAAAAAAAATTATCTATAAAATACTAAGGAACTCAGCTCTTCAGGTATTCCTGGTCCACAAGAAATTCCCGCAGGCTCTTTCATTAAGGCAGTGAAATTTGTACCTATTTTTGAACAATGATATTTTTGTGCAAGTGTTATGAATTGACCACTGACAGAAGAATTCCAGATTTAATTTATCAGCAGATTAGTTATTACCACTGTATGATCACTGATCTACCCAAATGCACGTACATATATATACGTATCATACACCAGAAAACATGGAAAAGATTGGGTAGAAGGCAAACTTAGGTAGAACAGCCGGGTTTTCATTTATATGGCTGTTTAACTTAAGCCTGAGAAATGTTGCCAAATACAGGATTATGATGAATGTGCCAAACCCAAAATTACTCAAATATTTGTAGAAATTAATAAACATCATGACGAGTTAATATGAGAAGCTCTGAAAAGTTTCAAGTCATGTCAGAATGATAATATTTCAAAGGAAGTTTATTACTTGCTTAAAAGAGTCCATATGCATACAGATATTATTCCACAGCATATTCTTTATTTTGGCTTAAACACAAATTCTTAGAACTTGACACTAGGTACTAAATCTAAGTACATTTTCATTTCCGGATATATTATGCTACAACCTGGGAAGTAATAATACAGTCATCTAGAAAATAGATATTTATGAACAGTGGATACAATCTAAATTGGAAAAAAGTCAAACACATTTCATGAAGAGTAAGTGACAACCTAAAATGTAATAGCTTTTGTAATTTAGTTTGTAATACAACCTATACACAATTCAAATACAAACATGCAGTATACGATGCTGGGGAAAAAAGTCTGAAGAATTTGTATAATTCAATTTGCACAAAAGATATGATTAAAGTGTGAATTACTTTACAATTAGCAAACATACCATCAAAATTATTATTTAAGAATGCACTTAAGAAAAAGTTAAAATTTATTTTTGCATTAACATGTTAGATGCCTATTGTTGGTGCCACAGGATTTAGAAAAAAGAATCAAAATCCCAAATAATGAGAAGTTAACTGCTTGCTACACAACATAAGATGCAATTACTATAATGTAGTATAGTAGTTGAACTTCTAAGGAAAAAAGAGCTTTGTATAAACAATCTGTACAAATAACTAAAGAAAAAACAAACAGATTTCTAGGATAGATGTGACAAATGTTGAGATATAAACACAGGAAAAGACGCCAAGCGAAGCGTTAAATCTGCTATATAAAACATTATGTCTGTTTATCGCTCATCTCATTCATCCCTCAATCTTCGTTTGCGCTCTGTATTTCAGCAAGGTGATTCCCAGATTCTGAGTGGGTGCCTGGTACGGGGTCACTGGGTCCAGCATGAGTATCTGAAGTAGATGCTGCAGCTGATTCAGCAGTGCACTCTTCTCCCTGCATCTTAGCTAGCCTGTAACTACTCAGCATCTCTTCCAGAAGGTGGCGGTAGTTCCCCCTATGATTAATTCTCATTTGCCTGAGCGCTTCCACCAATTTTCCCTGCGTTCCACTTTCCTCCGCTTCGCCAGGGTCCTTTTTTTAAGATTCAAGACCCCAAAAAAATCAGGAGTTAAACTAGGATATTTTCTAACAACATTTAAAAAAAAATAAAAAGAAACAACACATTTTTTCTGAATAGAAAACATCAGCTTTGCTCTATTTCAATCTAAAACACCTTATTAGCAATACACATCTTAGACAAACATGGATGATACTGTCCTATTTTATACAACATCATAATTTAAGAAATGATACCTATTACAACAGCATTTTTAATAATTTGAATTTATTTTGAGCCAGACAGTTTCAACATGGTACCTCCTCCCAATTAACTCCACCTTGGTTCAAATTGGCTTTCGATTAATATAGTCGATATTCTCCCACAACTGTGGTCAGTTGTCAGTGACAAATTTGAAAAGTGTAAGCTTCTTTAGCCATCAGGTCAATATCTTTAATTGTGAATTTCTGCACAGCCAATAGCAACAAAGTCCCGTGAAAAACTTAGTAAAGAGAACAAATAACTAGTACTAGCAGTTTAGTTGAAGCATCACATCAGAATCAATGCTCAAAGTGTTTTAGGAAACAATCCTACATTAAAGACCGATCTTTGCATGCATGATGCTGCCACGAAAGAAACACGCAGCTACCTATCAGCACCAGGAGTGGTGGTGACTGAACAACATAAGACACTATTTTTGGCAGATGTGCAAATTGGCTAGAAAAATTAACATGTATAACAGCTAATTCAAATTAAAATCTCGCAACCTACAGCACAAAACCTGAGTAGTAAGCACTGATTAAGGAATGGAGGTCTCGTCTGCAAACCACCTACCTGGTTACAAGCATTCAGTTGAAAAAAAACTGGGTGGGTTTTTTGTGATAGACTTGCACATCTATTACAGTGCTGAGACTGATACTAGATATTTTAACTTTCAAGTGCTAAATCAGTACTGTTGCTTTAAGGGAACAGCACATTTTAAATTATTAATATCTAGCAAGTTATCAAGCTAGACAAATGGAACTGAATCTCTGGAAGCTGGCAGATTTTGCAATACATTAGAGGCAAAATCCAGACTGCCTTTTTCTCATGCTGACTTCATTTTATTGTCATCTAGTCCAAAAGCTTCATAAACTACAAGTATTGCAGTCACTCATTTACAAGCTTAATAGCAGCATTAAGGCAATATCTCGGGTTCAGTAGGATTTTGGATGCTGTAATATTCCTGGAATAGAAGCCCCAAGACTCATTAGTATAGTCTAAGCCAAAAAGGGGACAATTTTAGCACAAAAGTGAATGTTAGTGCATATAATGCTACCCCTCTACGCTTAATTTGTTGCATAGAGACATACTTCCACTGTGGTTTGCTGGTCTTAGTTTGAGATGTTTTGACTCCCATGTACTAGCATTTTCATATTCAGATAGCTCTTCAAGAGCCCAGTGAGGAGAAGCAAGTTGAAGGAGGTAGTTTTAATGAATGAAGTGGGACTGTGCTGATGAGGCGTTAAAACAAAGCCAGTGAAAACTCGGCATCAAGATGAGGCTACAGATGTATCCTATGTCTTAGGTTTTGACAAAATAGACTATCTGTATTTATCTAGCTAATATTAAACAAGGCAGCGTAACTGAAGAATTCCAGTTTTTTAAAGTTCAGAGAACACTGAAATTCCATAGTTCCTCCAGCCCATTAGTGTTGCTCTGAGGTTGACACTAGCAAACACACACCCCGAATCTCCACATTTCACAATATTCAAATCTTCAAAAATTCTTTTGGCAGGTTGAAGTGAACACTTTTACTCCCATGCCACACTGAAGACAAAGAGCAATAAGCAATACAATAGCAGCTCTGAGACCCCTAAACAATTCAAACGCTAGCAGGAGTCGAAGCAACAGTGCTGTTAGTGTTTGGTATTCAAACTCACATCCTGCTTTGCACCCTCTTTGATGGCAGGCTATTTTGTGCTTCCCTCATCTCCCTCAGTGCTAGCAGACAAGAAACCCGATGAGCAGTAGGATAGAAACTGCCCCTTCTATATACTACACACTATATATACACCCTATAATGCAGATTTCTCTCTAATGATGTGTGACTAAAACAGGTGCCTGAAAACTAGGATTATTGTGCAAGTTAGCATTTGTCTTCCTTCATGTTCTAATTCAATTTAGTGTTAGTGACCATAAAAACAAGAACAAATTTTTGCTAGCTATATTTAACATAAGCATTCACAATTTTTACACAAGTTCTGCTCTGTTAAACTATGTATATAAAAAGGGCTATTACAGGATTTACAATGTTTAAGGGTGTAAGAGTTTTGTCTATTTAAATTGTTAAAATTATCTGTGGCAGCCCTGAATGACGTACGATTTGATACAGCAAAGTGCCAGAGTATAATATTAGTAAAAGCAAGAGAGAAGCATGATTGGTTTCAAACAAGATACTCAACTGCAGCTTTAAACGAACACCACTGAAACTATTAACACAGCCACTGTAATTTTAACATTGTTCCTTATGTTTAAGGATAAGTATACACCCAAGTAGCCTAATTGGATAGTAGTCTTGTACTAGTAAGAGCACGTAAAAAAAAATAGTCAAAGAAATAGAGCCATTAGATAAAGAGTAATACTTTAACATGGGAACTAGAACACCAACTTGGTGGTATTGTGACATCACAGTGGTAACGATTGTTTAGCTATGAAGAAGTTCTTTTAAAATCCCTTTAAAGATCTGAAGCTACCAAGTCCCAGCAGATAACAGATTTCTATGATTTCACTCACACCTTTCAAGGCACAAGCCACCACATTTACAGCAGAAGTCCCTCTGCTGAAACACTGGCAAAGTTGCTCTTTGTGAGCCCAATGCAGGGCTCTCTCCAGCCCCGGATTTACAAAATACTTGCACTCTGCTGAGATTCCTAAAAGAACAGCTTATGACTGCTATACCCTGAAGCCACACTAATGATCTCTGAATATTGCTGCAGTAAGGATTCTTTCACTCCTCAGTTTCTCACTCTAGACAGCATATCCTTACTTAGGTTATATGTTAAAGATTCTCAGAAGATGCACATGTGAAGAACTGGAAGAAGTTATTCCACAAATCGCTAGCTCAGATGACAAAAAAAAATTCTAAGCACAACACTAACTGCAATCTTTACAGTGCTGAGTGAAAATGAAGTTAATCTAGAAAAACATACCACCTCAGGTTTCATTTACATACTTTCTAAGAATTTATTTGCAAAGCTATTACGATGCAGTTCATAGTAAGCCAGAGTAGCTAGTTTAAATTGTTCAATGCTAAAAAGTATAGTCTTCAGAAGGAAGTCATGCTCTCAATTGCAAAAGTTAATCTGGCTGGTTTGGGTTGTTTTTGTGGTTTTTAATTTTTTTACTCATGTATTAGTATTTTTTACATTAATTACGTTATTTTTTGTCAAGATACAAGAATGGTTCTAGCTTTATATAAAATCATCAGATGAAGATGACTGTCACAGGCAGACTTTCTAGTTAGTACCAACAGCATTCGGCACTACGCCCACACGCTAACAGCCACGTGTTCGCTGTTAACTACACACAGGGAAAGATTCTCAAGTGCAAGTCAATGCACCTTCATGCTCTGCAGACTCAGCATTTGTGCCTGCAGCGCGTAATTTTTAGTATGAAGATCCGCTCTTGCTTCATACTAGTTGGTAACAGGGGCATTATTAGATTTTGGTCTCACTTGGAAATGTCATCATTGGGATGTACTGTATGTTTCCTTCGTACCTGTTCTTCCTGTTTTAATGCGAGATGTTTAGCAACATTATCACAGTGTGTAGACATTGTGGAGAGTCTGATGTTGAGTAACTGAACAGCTTCCTTCCCTCTTCCCCACTCATGCACTAAAATATTCAGTTCAGAAGACCAAGATCACCACATATATACCTGGAACTGAGTAAGGCTAGCAAGGAAGTAATGTTTTCATCACCTCAGATGAGGCCCGCTACATTCATCCACTTCAAGGACAGTAAGACAACAATTCCTACTTGCTAGGAAAGTGCAAACAGGAATCACATCTGTGGTGCATCCTCCTCTCAAACTCATGAAACCTATGCCATAATCTTCAAATAAACCACTTTCACCAGTAACTTTACCCCAAAAGCAGGAACAAAATTATGGCTAAATATGAAGAGCAGTAGCAGGCTGACAGAGATGCAGAGTTTCCTGAAGGACTAAAGAAGCTGAAAAGAGGAAAGTTTTGTCTAGCTTGTTTTGAGGTACTATTGCACAATTTGTTGAAAGCTAAGTGAAAAGTGTATTTGTATTATTTTTGAACTAAAAAGAGGAACAAATCCTAAACAATAAAAAAAATTAGGTGTTTCTTCTCTATTTGTACTCTAATAGAACAGTGGCCTCTTCCACCTATACAAGCTTTCTAACTTAAAAGAATAAACCAAATATAGGCAGCCAAGATGATAGTGGGAAAAACACAGTAATAATTGTGGTAAGACTGCATCTTCACCATCCCAAAGCACATAATTTGTCATTTCAAAGTATTTAAAATAAAAGTTGACATCTCCCCAACACCAGTCATTGTAATGACTACCTGGGTGAGGACCTTGTAGCCATCTCAGAAGAGAAAAAATATGACAAAGGATTTATTAGACGATAAATGGTACCTTCACAGATTAGTTCACATAAACTGTACAGGAAGTGACAACATGTGTACAAGCAGTGATGGTTTTTTAAAAAAAATTAACCACAACTGATATGAACACCAGTTCTTACTCTTTATGCTAAAATTAAGAACCTAATAAGCAGGTTTAAAGTTACAGTAAACCATATTCAACACACTATTTAAAATTCAACATTTAGGAACTGGGCAGAAGAATGTAAGCCATTTTAGAAATCAGAACTGAAGTAAACTAAAATCATTTTACACTTTCCTCAGACTACTGCACATGGGATATTTAAAGACAGTGTAAACTCTAAAAAATATTAAGTCTCATCAGCTTTTACATTCAGTGTACCAAGGTCTTTCACACTTGTGTGTTTGCTTCCTCTTCTACTAGGTATCAACAGCAGACATAATACCTAGTTAAGTAATGTATATGCTGACCATAATTTTTTACAGTAATAAACTATAATTTAGAAAAAACCTTGCACTGTTGACTCACAGGCTTGACCAAAAAAAAGCAGTAGTCAATTTAATGTTTAAGCAGTCTTTCAGAATTGAGTATTAGTTTGCTGTCTTTGTTGTGGATGAAGTTCTGCATCAGATCCATCCAAAACAAGGTCAAAATGAACAGTAAGCTACAATAAATATTTTGTGTTTATAATACTTTATTAGCAGTGATGTAAACTTTTGCTTCATGTACAACACTACTTTGACATTCTCATTAACAAAGAGGTGTAGCAATCAAAATGGGAACTTACCCCCTCATTCTCTCTGTGTGGATTCAGCCTACTATACACAGCTTCAATAATATTACGCCTAAAAAGAGAAGTTTTAAAAAAATTAAGCACAAAAGTATTTCAAAACATTGAGAACTTAAGATGTTTGAGCACAGTAATAACTTCAAAGGGTTTAAGATGTTTTGCCTTTAAACCTGCCTCTTAAAGAGATTAAGTCCGCTCTCAGTGTCTTTACTTCCTTTCAACATGATGTTTGGGGATTCAGCAGTAAGTCAGGATTTGTAAAGGCTAAGCAGGGCAAAATATTTTCTTACCCTACCCTCCCCACGGTTACCCCTTTACACCTTCAGAATTTCCAGCTGCATACTCAGATTTTGCCAAGAGTAACATTTAAATCCGTGTTTTGCTTATTACAACAAAATTCTTCAAGTTAGCTGCTTTTCTTCCCTTATTTCTGGATGTGGATCTTGAAGACAGTTGAGGATTTTCCCATTTTTATTACATATACACAGGTTACTACTTGCCTATGAACTGAACTTTTGAAGTGTGGTGCCCAGAATATACAACCTCTGAGGTGTGTTGTCTAGTGTCTGTTCACACTGTAGATATTAAAATCCAAATGCCATTAGCTAGATTTTTTTTTTTTCCTGGCAATGTCATATAAGGCCACACCTTCACAGGCAGGCAAAATAAACACAAAAGCTTATAAAAAAAATAAACCCCAAAGTATAAACAGACTTCTAAGAAGAAAAAGGTTATGTCCCTGCATCTTCAAATCATAGTAAGACCTGGGAAAAGTTCAGACGAGTATAATAAATATGATCAAAGTTACTGACAGCTTCAATAAAAGAAGAACTGCTACATGAAGACTCAAGTCTGGAATTGGTCAAGATCTATAAAAAATTATGTCTTACAGAATGTGGATAAGCACCGACTGTTGACTCTGCCAGACAAAGAGCACAAGGGCATCAGATGAAGACAGCAGCAAGTGTCTCAAAAATATGCAGTGATGACTTTTGATGCAACAGAACCTTTTCTGCCCCAGAATACTGAGGATGCTAAAAGTTTAATAAGGCTCCTTCTGAACATATCAAACTTCATGGGAAGAGAAATTCTAAGTCACTAAGTATATAAACTACCAGAAGATCAGGAAGCACCATCAGCTGTAAGCTGAAAAAAAAGTAGCAATAGGGGAAGTATTTTACGTGTTTTCCTGGTTTTATATTCTTCCCTAGGCATGTACTTTCCGCTATCCTGAGGACAGGATACAGATCTAGAACAATCCTTGGTCTGATCTAGTATGATGAGTTATGTTCATACCATGGAAGCAAAAGCACATTCAAAACAGAAGAGTTTGGTTTTCGAATGGAATGTTAGAAGTAGGTAGACTTCTGAGACAAGCAATAAATCAAGTAATCTCAGTATGTGCTGTCCAGTATCAGAATGTGTTTTTCTAGTCACAATCCAGCATTTAAAACACTATATACTAAAATACTCAGAATTCTCTGAGGTGGTTTGTGGACCAGTGAATGCAGCGGACAGTGCATCAAGTCTCGGGATGGCCACTAACACTGAAAAGACATCCTGCTATCATGTGTCCAGAGGCAATATACGGGGATGATGAAATCAGTATTTACCTAGACACACCACACCAAGACAAGCAGAAGGCACAACAGATACACCTGACAACTCGAAGCCTCAAGACACTGGTGTATATGCAATTTGTGCTTGTTCATACACAAAGGTTTTGGGCTGTGTCTGAATGAGCTCCTGGAATGAAGTTCAGAATTAAATTGGTAGTGACACTTTCAAAAATTATGTCCAATATGAAGAGTGCACTGAAGAACACACCTTCTCCAAGAGCACAGCAGTTAAAGTCAATGCTGTAAGAATTCTGAAAGAGTTGCATGGCTGAGCTAGCATGGGATCCATCAGTACTGACTGAAGATTCTCCCAGCAAAATGAAACTGAACCTTTACGCAGATGATACAGGAAAGTTCTCTCCATTTAGTTATACATTTAGTGAAGGTGGAATGGCATAATTTTGACTAAATGTCTGCACCATGGAGAGCAATGGCAACTCACACCAGTGTAACAGAAAACACCTGGACAGTCCAAGCAAGGCTGCCACAGAAGCAGCAGATAGCCACTGCAGAGGATTTAAATTAGACTTTAAACTCAAGCCCTTGGGAATTTCCCTATCTTTGCAATTCACTTTTCTGTCTTTGAACAGCATATTTCTTTGTACTTTCCTTTGAAGGGAAAATTCAGGGGCAGGATGTTGAGTGGAAGCACTAACACACAAGCGACAGGGTGGCTCAGAACTTTTGTTTTCTTCGGCAACAAGTGACCATTCTTTTCGCAGCATTTGAAGTTACAGGGCAACCTGAGTCAAGCCAGACACCAGTCTTTGAAGAGTAAGATTTTAAAGGATAAAACACCACCACCAAGTGACCATAGAGTTGACCCTTTTAGATCTCCTGCCTCAAAGAATGAGCCAGTACAGGCTTCTACACAAGTGAGATGCTTGAAGGAAGTATGCAATGCCAGTAGAAGTGTAGCTACTTCAGAGGTTCCTGAGGTTTGCAGTAGTCAAGGTAACATCACATTGCGTTTCTACAGCTCAGATATATTAAAAACCAGAAACAACTATAACTGGTGTTAAAACCAAGGATGTGAGCCACAGACAAGCTCTTTCTGCAACCTGTTTCAGCCAGGTCTTGGGAGTTCAAACAGAAGGACAAAGTGTGAATTCTTCATGTCCTGGTAACATTACAGGATAAAGATCTCAAGACAAAGACTATTCTCTTGTTCGGACAAAAGTTTTAAGTTACAGTGTATGTGGTTTGGGTTCTGTAGTCATACTTTTTCAAAGCTTGTGTTCAGGAGCTCAATCCTGCAAGTAAAGTTAACTAAATACATCACTGCCTGTCTTTGTCCTAAGTTTGAAGGCCAAGAAATCATTACTCAATATTGTAGGTTATTCTCTTAAAAGAAGCTGCAGGTACACCTCCTGAAGTCAGTTTTCTGTAAAGCAGGACTTTAAAAGTCAAAATGGAGAGAAAGGCTTCAAATGGCAAATTCTGAACATAAGCCCATTAAAAAAGCAACCTGTGTCACAAATTAAAATGAATTTACATGCAAAGGTTCCAAAATATTGAAGCAGTACATGTTGCAGTTATTAATGAGCAAAACAACAAAACACACCAAGTCATTCAGCAGTTGGGCAGCACTAAGAAGAATAGGCACACCACAACCTCTCTGAATGCCTGGAACGTACACAAGTGGAGAAAAAGTCCCAGAATGTACAGGTACTTTTAAGCCTAGAAAAACAAATAATCATGGCAAACAGTGCTCATGAATAAGTACACACAGTGAAAACAGATGTATACACAAACACTCAGAGGACAGGACTTCATATTTTGAAAAATACAAAGATTCCAGAAGCAACATGACCCATGCCAGAGAACAATAACAGGTCCCACTGTTTGGGGAATTCTAGATTAACAATTGTTTACACAACCCTAAATTCTGTTCATTAAAATCCTTAATTATAGGTTGTTAGAACATCACCATTAGCCTCCCCAGAAAACCAATGTAATATCTGAATGTTTATTCCAATTATCCTGCATATCCTAGTTCAATATCTTGTTTACCTAACATTCAGTTTAAGACTAAACAAAGAAAAACAATTTTCTTATGAGAATGTTGGCTGAGCAAACAAGCATTGACCCAAACTTATAATGGACACTAGGTGGTGGAGGGAACACAATATCAGGAAAATTGACCTGGTATTTTGATACTCCAGTTAAGAACTATCAATAATGTAACAAACAAAGCAATAAAGAGCCAAGAATAAATAATTTTTATTTTTCAAAATGGTCATATGGAAATAGTAAACTGGTATGTTATGTACCAGAATATGATCAGTTTCCTCTTACCATTCCGGAATGAGAATGGTGACTCAAATGTTTGCGTAGTGCAAAAGGTAAACTAGCTTAAAAAATAACCCCCATATTTTTTCTTTGAGTATAGCCATTACAATAAGAAAGCTTTAAAACAATTAAACAAAAGTATTTGTTTCAGTTAACTAAACAGTTGAAGAAATTCCAGTACTGTACTCACTTGCCAGCTAAACCACCTCCTGGTGGT
This sequence comes from Aramus guarauna, assembly GCA_013400195.1. NCBI lineage: Eukaryota > Metazoa > Chordata > Aves > Gruiformes > Aramidae > Aramus > Aramus guarauna. The sequence continues at coordinate 69,418 of VXBL01003182.1, forward strand.
AAATTAGGGATATTCTCCGCAGTTAAAATACGAATAACATGAGCAAGATCAGGCATTCCTTCTTCACCCGATTTTTCCATAATTTCTAATTTGAAAACAGAAGAAGTCCTCAGATTACAGAATTAATACCACCCATTCCTTAAGACTCTAAAATATAAGATACTATCACTTAACAGAGACATTATGAAAAAGTTTAGATTTAAACAGGAAAACATTCTTTACATTTCAGGTAAATAGCCTTTGCATGGTGGAACAGAGCTATTCATATCCATAGCCTGCCTTTCCAGTATGCTTCTAGTCATTCTGTCTCTCAGAAAAACTTGGAAGTAGACTGCGAACTGGATGAAATATCCTGTAGACAGCAGCCCGATCTCTTCCAGAAAGAGTCCGGTTCAGTTACCTTCCCTTTGCATTGCAACATGTGCTCAGAAGTTACGTGCCATAAAGCCAAGGCTTCCCAGGAATTCAGGCATACTTCATTGAGAATACAAGGTATTACTTGCAAAGTCCTGACTCTCTAGTGCATAAACGCGAAGACCAACATGCAGTAAAACGGACCATTTTATATGCTTCTATCACTCAAGTGGCCAAAACAGAATATAGACCTGACGACTATTAATAATATGGTATTCCATTTTCAAAGTAGAAGTATCACACAAGTACAGTGCTAGTTAAATTGCTCTGCCTTGGAACAGAACTGCGTAAACTGAAATCAATCTTCACGTGTTCTTATTCAAAGCTGCTGTAAGGTGAACATGCAATAGCTGCATATACATTCATACAGGCATAACACTACCTGCTTCCATTCAGTCTCTAGTCATTCAACTACTACCATGGCAGGAAAAGGTTGACAAGTTACCGACAAACTGTAGCTGTGTATGTGACACATTAAGAAAGATTTTTTTTCTTCTGAAAAATCAGCTAAATTAAGGAATGGAGTGCCATTTCCTGTATTGTTGTAGATAAAAATTCTTTGAGTCACAAAAGAATTAAGGAGAATGAATGCTCTCAAATATCATCCTAAAAAAACCCATTTCAGTGAGTCTGTATCCTGGCTACTATCTAAAGATAAACAAATCATCTAAATTTCTTACAATCAATTGGTTATACTCTGGATGCTTGACTTGGAACCTGCAAATAGAGCTAGAAGCAGCTACAATTTGAATTTCTGAAGTTAGCAGAAAAGCACATTACCTACCTACTCTAAAGACTGCACCCCAAGTTTCCTGGTACTTAAACCTCTCTTGATGTCTATCATCTATTTAGAAAGCAAGTGATATGCAGGCTTCTCTCGGGACTAGTAAAACCAATAAAGTGCTTGCAAAGTACTTGCTTACTCTGTGTCAGGGAGATCTGCAGGAAAGCCCCCCTCCCAAAAGCAATTCTACTTTTAGAATAGTTTTACCATCCTGTAACAAATAAGGCACTATGCTTCTAAGCCCCAATTTTAAGTCAGCACCATACAATCTCTGCAATGAATAAGCTGGATATACTATTACTAGAAGTGATTAAACAGTCTTCCATGAAATTTTATGTATATTATCATACACCCATCCATTAAGAATGAATCACGGGTAGCAAAGGAAGTGACAGCTGAATATGCATACTTGAATCTTAAGACTTTGATCACTTCTTCCATACACATTCACACAAATCAGCCACAAGTTCTCTTTTTGTGCAGTTATACCTAGCTAGAAGTAGACTGCATCACTGTAATAAAATTTTGCTCAGTCACATCTGAAAGGCAATGTGTCTTATGCATATACTGCTTTTTATACCAAAAGCACATCTGATTCTATACACATGAAAAGTAGACACCAAGAAATAAGAAGAGAGGCTATAGAAATAGGCGATTACTAAGTATTAATGCAAGCATAAAGTCTTTAGATCTTCTTAAAAAAGAGTTAAAGCAATCACAGCTAAGGATTGCTGTATATTACTTGGCAACGGAAACTTTTACTGTGTAGCCACTTCTCAGGGAGTGCTAAACTGAACCACGAGCATCTTCTCTCCATTTGTAGAAAGAAATCAGGGCTTCTGGTGGAACTATCTCCTTTTCCTGGTATTAGAGTGACTACTTTCATCTAGAACATTTCTCCTTTCTTAAAAAACAACAACTTCCTAATAGAAAACCCGAGAATAAAGCAAATGACCAAGCATGACCCTTTTTCATTACACATCAGTTAGCAGATACACACCGTGGATTTGTTTCACAAAGGCCACTAAAGAAAGAAACTAAATGGTTTCACAAACAGATTTATAGGCATTTACAAGGTTTTCACCTTCATCTCTACGATGCTAAGCATAACCCTGCAATGAATTTTTTTCTCCTGAATGTGCAAAACAATTGCAGAACCTTTTACACCTCCATTGCTAATGTAATTCAGATGATTAAAAGAAAAATTTCCTGATATTATCGTATGCAAATCCATGAAAGACCACTACGAAGTCAACTAGTCTACTACTTTAGTCCTAAAGTATTTTTCACCAAAAGCCTAAGATTTAATGCAGAGATAGGTGCTTTGAGAATTCAGAAAAGAAATTTCAATTTTACGTAATGCAAGTCCTCAGACAGCATTACACGTTTTCTGTGTTCCAGCACCTCCTCTGATCTCCAGCTATAGGATTATGACAAAATAGTTTTAAATACAGTATATATTCCACATATGTAAAATACACTATCCAACTCACTGTATTAACTGAGTATTCAACTACTGTTAAGACTACTTAAATCTACATGGAACACATGTCCCTATTTACGATTTGGGGTTGGTTGTTTGGTTTTAAATCTGCATGTCTGATACACTTTCAAATAAACTGAAGCATATCAGAGAATTGAATTGACTTCTGTGCCTAGTTTTCTCTTCCCATGACCAAACTTCAGATTTCAAAAAACCCCAAAGAACAGAAAGTAGCATTCAAAAGTGGCAGCAAGAAAAGCCTGACCTAGCATATCTTACCTCCTGTCCAACACATCTGCATTACTCTGGCAATTAACCAATTAAGTGACTCAAACCAGAAGCACAGCTGTGCTCACTGTCATAAGTGACTTGATCACAAGCTGTCAACTATAATCTCGTAAGTATTTCAGAATACTCTCAAATGGGCAGCTTTGGAATGCAGTTATACACATTCTGTCAACCTCAAGACCCAAACTAGCAGAAGAGCTTTGGTATACAGTTGTTCCACTAGAAATCTCTGTATACTATCACTTGCTGAGTTTGTTTTAAAAAAACACAAAACAAAAAAAAACCCAAACAAACCAAAACCAAAAAACCCCACAACACCTCTGTTAAAACAAAACACTCTGTTTATAACTACACCTAATAACTTATTTTAGTAACTCAGGAAAGATCTTACAGAACTATTAACTCATTGTACAAATACATAGGACCTCAGCATTCTACTTCAGAATGTACAAAGCCAGACTACAAATGTTACATCTGTAAGTATTAAACTGCTTTTGAACACAGAGTTGTTTAATTAAACAACACCATGCCTCAAAAACCACCTTTCTCTCCAAGCCAAAGTTTAAAAAGCCCAAGCATAGCAGTGGAAAAAAAAATATGTTATTTTTAAGGTCAACAAGAGAACAGAAAAATATTCTGTATTGAATAATGTACTTTCAGTAAGAACAAATATCATTGATCAAACTAAAATTGCTTCAGGAAGTCCCAGAGGATTTTATATTAAGTGTCAATGTTGTCCTGATTTAAATTAGTCACTTACTGAAAGATAAGAGTATCTAACAGAACTCGTAGCTGGTCTTTTTGACAACATCTCCATCTTTGTGGCTTAGGAGTTCTAAGACAAGCTGATTTGTTTCAGCATGTTTTTACTAGGGGTATAAATATAATTGTTATTGGCTATCAATCAACTGTTCATAACTTGTGAGCTGTTAATTCTTTAACAGAGAAAGAAACATTGTTGTGCACAATAATTTATCATGAACAAAATCCATTATTTGGCTTTTGAAAGGAACAGTCATCATCTAGTTGGGTATTTTAAACATTAGTAAATCTACTACAGATGCTCACTATAGACTATCACTTGCTGTAACTGAACATAGATTCTTGGACTTAGCTGCCTAGCTTACCACATTCAGATCCTCAAAACACATCAGAACTACAAATAAATTATAACGAATATACTTCCCTGAAGACAACAACCCTAAGGTATAAACTATAATTAGAATACATCTAAAGAAATACAACTTCTGTCTTTTGAAAATAACTAGAAGAGATGATCAAATCCATATTATTAACAACATAACTTATCTACCAGGCTTTAAGTTTTCAGACTTAAATGCAGCTTAAATCTCTCAGGCACAGCTTTTCTATGCACTGTTTTCCAGACTATACCTGGTCTAAAGACCAGTGCAAAACTGATTATGGCAGTTGTCCTCTCCTGATCAAAAAGATGTTCCCATTTTCCAAAACTTTTCCTTAATACTCCAACACTTGAGATCATAGATATGCTACTCTCATTCCTTCCTAAATACTTGACATTCAAAGGCCTTACACTCTACCCAATTAGCAGAACACAGAATGATACAGAACTCAAGCGGGGTGGGGTGGGGTGGGGGTGGAGTGGCAGGGGATGCACGGAATCCAGAAGAGCTGAAGCAACAGAAGTCCAAGCTTTGAAGCAACTAATTCCTCTGGAGCACTTAAGCTTAACAATCATTTTGAGTTACATTCAAAATGGCTCTGCATCAGTTCAGGCTACAAACTCTTCACTGGTTTTTGGTGTGTGCACTATTTGTTAAATATGACAATATAACTAAAATACACTTCCGCCAATCAGTTGTTTTGATAAAGTAGTAACTTAGACTACAACACTGCATTGTTACTAGCAAATAGTGCTTCCTACACCATTGTCAATTAATCCAGTCACTCTGATCAGAAGTTATTTGACAGCTTTTCTATTAAGCTTCTTAACATTCACTTATGAAAGCAATAAAATACACTGCAGTTCCATACATTTTTCACCTACTTGCTAACAGAGAGAGGAGCCACCAAAAAGCCGGGAATACTAACTGGTATCCACTGTGTGCACACCTGACTGCTGTCAGTGAAGGTAACTGCTCCTGGCTCTCTCCCAGAACCTATTAACAGCTCATGTACTCTACTCATAGGCAGATAATAGGTATTTATCTTAACTAGTGTCATCTAGGAAGCCTGGGATGTAAGCCAAGTTCTGAGAAACACGCCTAGAGTTAGCATTTGAAGTGACCATTAGCTCTTTTAAATCTCAACAGAAACTACAAATATGCAAGCCATTTACACAAGAGGGAAAGGCACCACACACAACACCAGCGCATTCAGACATAACTTATATCATGGCCTCTTATATAGAGTTAAAAATTAAGAGTTTGTTACATCAGTTACCTAGATTACTGGGACACTGATGAAAACACAAAAAAATTTCCTACATTTACCTCACTTGCTTAAAAATGAGTGCAATCAAAAAAGGTATCTAAACAAAGAACAAGTGATGTTCACAGCTGTTCCACAAATGAAAAATTAAGTTACAAAAATGTCTACAGTGTCATTTCTAGCATTAAAATGTTGAGAATTTTTTGATATCAAAGTGGCAAAACAGTTGTCCACCGCAATGCTGTTCCAAGTGGCAGCATATGCATTTCCATTGCACTTGCATTTTACATTGAATTAGTGTTATGAATGGTTAGCTGTGCTATTTTTGTTTTTGTACACTTTCACAAGATTCTACATCTCCTCAAATCTATACATTACTTCTCATTTATACCTAATGCTCCTTATTTGGATATGAACTACTTTCTAATGAAAGCACATCCAAATCAGTCCTTTCAGTATCCAGCATGTTAAAAAGCCAGTGGGTGTCTCAGATAAACAAATAAACTAAAACCAACGCAAAAACCACAAGTGGCACTTCTCATATGTGACTGTGCTGGTCCCAAACACCTTGGCAACCAATTTTAAAATTACTTTCATGGAACTCTGCTGAACAGTCCTGTAGACTGCCAATATCACATTTTTCAGTGTGAACACAGAAAAGTACCATCAGGACAGCAATGCTATAGTATAAAGCTAAACCACTGGTCGCAGCACTTGCAACAAATACATCCAAGAAGGCTACACAACTCATTATCCATCTATGAAGGGACCATCTCTTCACGAAGAACAGTTTAACTTGGATCTAGTGATCAGCGTTCCAGTCCAGTCAAGAAAGGGCACAAGTTATCGCAGTCAGCTTTCTCTTCAGTAAACCTTTTCCTTCCTTGAATACTGTTGCTATAACTGATAACTCCAAAAAATGGGTTAATAAACTGCATCACCGTGAGTGACAGTGCTTCAGTACTTTTCTGATGAGATTACAGAAGTTTAAAGAATTATAACAACAAGGCTTTCAAAACCTGATGACTGCTTCTCCTCCAATGATGCTACTTCACAGTATTATCCTAGCAACATTTGTAACAGCAAGACAAACTGTTCCAAGAACATTTTCATGCCTGGGTTGCTTCTGCAAAGACTTGTGCCAACATAAGAACAGTATTATAAAAAAAGGCAAATTTTCACTATCAGCCCTGAACCTTAGTCTATTCTACCAAAACTGAGCTACACCTGGATCATTAGAATAATTGAAAGACTGAAGGGACCAGGAGGCCACTACATAGAGCTGTTGTCAGACCTTAGAAGAGCCTTAACCAGTCATGAAAGTTTTTAAGTTGAAGCAGGCTTTCAAACTGTTGCTTCCAAATGTCAGCTTTTCTGACATTAAGAATGCTGCAGAAAAGCAACAAATATATCAGGGCGAGTCTTTCATTCTTAGTCAAGCTAACTTTCCTTTCACTGTTTCTGCTTAAGGGGAGAAGTTGCATTTGACCTTTTGGATGAAGATACAAAAATCAGTGACTAAATTAAACTGGTTAGGAATTAAGGTTAGTATTCCATGAAAATTCTAGATGATTATTCACACATACATACACACACAGCTGGTAAGCGTTCAGAATCCAAAGGGATGATTTAAGGCTCTTGTATTCATAGGTATTTTCATCATTTATACTCTGACTTTTCGGAAAAGTGCATTTAAAAAAAGTTGTTGGTATGAAAATGAACTTTTAGCTGCATTAAATAGAAGCAGTTAAAAAAACCTTGCATAATTGTCCCTTCATGAAAACCTTATACAACTTTTTCTTTTTGTCACTTTCACAAAAAAGGAAACAAGCATCCCAAGTATCCCTTTTAATGAGATTTTAACAAGCAAGACATTAAAAATATCACAATTTACTTAGCTGATACAACACACTGCAAGGTCATTGGTTGCATTTTGACCTGTAAAGACAGAAGTAAAAACCTACAGCTCACATTAAGAAAAAGCTTGTGGAATACCAGAATAAACTAGCCACGTGGTTTAAAACATTTTTCCTGACATGCAAAAATTCAGAGTTGTAACCAGGCCTGAATTTGACCCAACATATAGTGGCATCATGGCTTTCAGGGTTTTTGTTTTCATGCTCAAGAAGGTTATGACAGCATTTCTAATGAACAAAACTGATTTCTTACCTTCAACCCGTGATTCCAAGTACTTATCCAACTCTGCATCTTTTTTCACCGCCTCATCTGAGACCTTAGGAGCATTTGAAAAACAAACTAGTACAATACTCATGTTATCACGACTCCCCTATATGACAAAGAAAAAAGATAGTTAGGATTTTTAGTCTTACTTTTCATTTTTCTATTCTAGTCACATTATTACTTGTTCCAAATACAGTACTAAAGCTATATCTGGAAAAAAGAAACCTTGAAATAAAACTGTATTGGGATTAATAAGAACCTTTAAGTTTCCAAACTAAACTACTAGCTAGAATTAATTTTACTGATTTTTATTGTACATTCTTAGTCTCAAAGCTTAAAATATTTAATGGACTTACTTACAGGTCAACCATTTAAAAATAGTATCAAGAAAACTGGTCAGAAATTAGACAGTCATTTAATGATACCTTAAGTTAAAAAACAACTCATGTTGCAAAATGAAATGCAGAATCCTTAACCTAGACTACTAGAATAGCTAGCTCCAGCTACTAATTGAGAACATTCACGTAAGACATTAATTACAAATCCATTTATCAGAATGCACCCATGTCATACAGCACACCTTAAAGAAAATAGCTGGAAAATATGAATTCATTTAGTATGGCCAAGCTGACCTTACAGACTATCCTGCTCTGCAACATCAGCCAACAGCTTTTTCAGATATTAACTTTAATGCCAGTTCTTCACTACTAAGCTCCAATACCACTTTCCTGCTCCTGTTTAGTTTTGCAAATTATAATCCACGGTCAAATTAAAAAACACAGTGTCTAAACCTCTTACAAGGAGATCCAGTAGAACCATAATTTAAACTCCCAGTTTGAAATCAATTTATACCAAAAAAAAAAATTAAGTGCCATTAGTCACTGCATGTTGCTTCTGTGTAAACCCAACCTACTGCATAGTTCCTATCATCTATCACAACTCCTCCTTCTCCTGATGAAATTAAGTAGGCATCTGACATCAGATTAAACTTCAGAAGCACTCAGAAGTTATTCTACGTTCCCTTTGGTACCAAGCACATGGTGACACCTATCTTATACAGCAATTAATATCTTATGGTACAACTCACACCCTGAAGACAGAGTACAACATTCTCATTCCATTACAAACTGCAGAGATCCAGGATCTGACTTGATAAAGTAAACACAAGGTCAGGGCTCAATTTTACTGAGAAGTATACTAGTGTGACTATCCTGTAACAAGGCTGGTCAAGTGCTTGGTCAGAAAAGCCACAGCATTTAAACCAATCATACAGCATATGGTACCTGCTGGAATACAACCCTGTTTCTGGAAAAAAAAAAAAAGAAAAAAATATATATATTCTTTATTGAGAGGATTCTGAATTTTAGTATTTTCCTCAAAATTGGATGTTTGGTCTGTGGCCTAACGAAGGAACTCTATTTGCCCTAGTAGGAGTTGTACTTTTCAGGGAATGCTGGAAATGGTATACCTATGAGACATTTGTAGACCATCCTGTAGATCCTCCGAACAAACTCTAAATTTGAGGAGCACAAGCAAGCTCAAATGTAAAAGCAGTGCTTCTCCATCTAAGCTACAACAATAAGCTGAGGACACCATTTCAGATGTTAGACAAACCATATCTTAAAAGAGGAGATGGTACAAACTCTGTTTTTATGCAAAGGATACGAACACTGCCCAACTTGAAACAACAACAAACCAAAATACCTTGCACAGAATTTATTAATTTTAAAAAAAATAATAATGTATTTGGAAAAGTTTAGAGCTGGAACTCTATGCAAGCATTATTTGAGAAAATAATAAACCTTTATTTTTCAATTGCTATCACCTCTCCAGGCACAAAGGATAAGGCTGTATATTCTTCAGCAAGGATATATAGTCAAATGGGTACAGAAGTTTGAGGGAAGGAAGAGGGAAAAGGGGAAGAGTAGGCCAGGAACTGCTGTTAACAATGTACCCATCTAAACAGAAGATCATTTTAGAACAGCTGCTTGGAGAAAACAGTTACATACCTTATGTAAACAAGTGTCCACTACCCAATTGCACACTTTTTCCAGGTCATCTGATACTTCAAGTCTAGACTTAACAAATTCACAGAGCTCTTCATTGCTCATTACATCCCAGATTCCATCACAAGCCAAGATGATAAACTCATCTTCTTCTGCCCTTAAAATTTCACAAACCTCAGGCTCTGGAGAAACAAGTTGTTCTGTAGGGCCTTTACCGTCAACACATTTGTAGTCATAGTCCCCCAGAGCTCGAGAAACTGCCAATGAACCATTAACACGCTGAATCATTACACTGCCTCCTGCATTCTGGATTCGCTCCTTCTCCCTTGGGTTGCAAGGTTTGTGATCCTGTGTTGAAAAACAGACTTGTCCATTCCTATAGAGAACAGCACGTGAATCACCACAATTGATAAAGTATACATGCTCAGGTGAAATCATAACTCCCACTGCTGTTGAGCCACTTCTGTCCATCCCATTTCTGAGGTCTGAGAAATTGCGCATATACTCATCAATTTTCAAAAAGCCAGTTCTGATTCCACTCTTGACATTTTCCACTGAAGGTTCAAGAGCAGATCCAGGTTTTTCTGTCGCCCTAAAGTCTTCGTTGTTAGTGATGTGTTCTAATAAGTGCGTGGAGCAATAATTTGCAACACGAGATCCTGCATGACCATCATAGACAGCAAAAAAAGACCAGTCCTCTAAGCCATGGGGAATACCTACAACAGCTGTGTGAGCATCTTCCATTTCCACTCTCCATCCCTGCATACTGCTGAGGCCATAACGCAAGCCATTCCCTGCACCATGAGCATTATGTTTTTCAGTTTTTGGTTTATCCAAAAATGCACCCATGTTTATGCAATATTGAATCTGAAAAACAGAGAAGAAAAGTCTTATTTATAAAACCACCACTCCATGTAAGCTTTGTTCTTCCTTTCCTGTGTTGCTTCTTTATAAAACAAGTGATAAAGCATGCACATGTACAGAAGTCAACAATCATAATGGAGAGAAAAAAGTAATAAGCGACATGAATGAAGTGTAAACTTAGACCTCTGTTTGCATGTTTGGTGGGGTGTTTGGTGGGGTCATTTAAAGAGCCACTTCATCAAAATTAAACGCTCTCCGTATGAAGGCAGAGTAGTTCACATACCATTGCAGCCCTGCCAATTTTGTCATTTTCTGCAGAAACTACTTCATGCTGAAAAAACAACAACCATATGACTCCTATTCTCTTTCCAGTTCTATTGTGGCATGAAGAAAAGCTAATACTTCATAAATAATAATTGACTGGTCTCACTAGCTTTGCACGTACCGTGCTACTCCTGTACTCTTGTAAAGCATGGCAAAAGTGACAATAGGGGAATGCAGACCATCTGCCAAAGGAAACAAGGCAGCAAATCCCATTTCGATCCAAGAAAACTTCTCACAGGATTCACTTCATAAATTATACTTCGTCCTTTGTAAAACAAGATCTCCATTTTTACCATCCCTAAAAGACATTCATGTGTTTACATGCAATTTTAAGTTAAAAATCAAGATCAATGCATCTTTGAAAATTTATCCAATTACAAGAGAGATGATCTAAGGGAAGAAAATAACCCACAGAAAGTTAGAAGAAGTTCTTTAATATCTGGAGACCTACTTCAAAATATAAGAATCAACCATCCCTAGAGGACAAGCTTGCAGGTAAAATGCAATCTACATTGAAGCTTTGGAGGACTTCTGACTTCCTCTCCTGTACTAGACTACCTTGCACTTTACGAAGTCAGAGAATACATTCTTTAATCCACAGATCCCATAGTACTTTTCTGAGAACTTCAGAAACTTAGATACCACAACCTCTGATCATGCTACTAATGACTGCCTCATGAAACCCTTAGTGACTGGATGTGAAAAATATGGCAATCTTCATCCCAAAAGAATTTGAGAGAATTCTGCCATGACTGATCCTGAGCAGTCAGTCACTAGGTCTCTGACACACTAGTATCTACCAAGCCTGCAGAGTCATGATAATCTAGTTGTGGTTAAAGAGTTTGTTACCAGATCAGAAAAAGATGTTAGGAAATCCTTACTTCTGCCATCTCTCTCCTCTAAACACATTTTCAGCATACAGAGCTTACTCTGACAGAAGAGAAAGAAAGAGTAGTACAATGCAATGATTACAGTTAGATTCAGGGCTCCACCTCCCTTTTTGGGGTAAGCTTCAGGACTTCCTTCTAGATAATCCAAATTTCTGCTACAGTGACCTCCATGAAGTACTGAGGATCTCCAACATTCCACAGACCCCAACAGTTTACTCACCAGTTATGCCTCTTGAAATGTAACTCCCACTCTTACTTTAATACAAATTTAGACAAATTTCCCAAAATACTGCATCAACTCCTTATCTGGTTTAAATTTAGTCTAGTTTTACTGTCTGTCTTAATTCAGGTTTAATGGCCTATGATTCAGGTGCTACTAACATTATGCAAAAGGAGCAATGTGGTTCTGTAAAAGCCTGAATATCAGATAACTTGATGCACTTTTTCTTAAAAAAAAAAAAAGCAGAGAGAAAGCACCTGGCTAAGTCAAATCATCTGAGAAATGCCAGGATTTAAACAGCTCTTACATTCAAGTACTATGCTATGTTCTAATTAGAAGTCTTCAAATTATCTGTTCTGACATGGAATAAAACACTAATGAGACTCCATATTTAGAAAGATTTGCTAGAGAAGATTATTTCTTAAACATTCAGCTAGAAATGGAGGTTTTGCACAGACAGTATAAATGCTAACACTGTGCAATTACCCCCTCTAGTTTGGCTATGAGATACTACCATGATTTTTGATCATTTCTCATTTATCAGGTTACTCCACACTTGCATAGCAGTTAGTTGTCTCTACGTACCAATCTTCTGCTATCAAGAAGTCTGATGTTACAACACAAGCCTCATACTTAGTAAGTTGTCTTAAGTAGCCATTTAAAAAAA
>VXBL01003182.1:81984-94576 GCA_013400195.1 Aramus guarauna
AAAAAAAAAAAAAGGAATCGTGTGACACCAAAGAAAGTGTCCTGAGCCTTTTATGCTCTCCAAAAAGGGCATTCCACGTATAAGGTACACATCCTTAGCTGCATAATCTACAGTAAAACCAAATTATTAATAGAACATGCTCAAAGGTTGTTGCCAATTTTATTTTACTCCATATAAACATAAAGAGTCCTCAAACTGGATTATATAAAGCAAAACCAGAAGTATCAATTTCACAGATAATGGCACATCTAAACAAAAAAAAAAAAGATACAGAATGATGTCAAACCTGCATCTAGTGTTCTTAAAATATTTCCTGTACCTTTAACAACTCAAAAAGTCAGTAAGCCCTTTCAAACACAAGCTATCCATCCTAAACTTCACTCACCTTCCCTATTAGTTCAGTTTTATGATATTATTTAAATAATCTTACAAGAAACCACAAATATTATCTTTATTCTTTATCTCTGTAGACACCATCTACTGGCCTCTCATTCTATTACCTGTGATAGCAAAGGTGAAGATAAAATGACTACACAACCTTGTTATGTATTGTGAGCTTCACACTGTATATAATTTGCAAGTGAAAGTAGTAAGTTACATTCTGCTCACAATTATTTGTGTCACTATTTTCCCTCTTTATCTGAAAAGAGTACAAGGTATTCATTACTTAAGATACACTGCCAAAATGCTTTTTACAACCCTTTCTCTTGAAAGATCTGATTTTGCTTTGAAAAAAAACAAAAAAGAATCAACGTCAAATGGTATCATAAAAGCAAAGCAGGGCAGTGCTACACACCACCATGAACAAATGCTCTTAGTGCTTTCAGCAACTGATGTTTTCAGTTAAGAGCTGAACAGGTTCCACAGTTTAATAGTTCAACTAACATCAGTAAAGGAGATTCATGAAAGATTTTAATAGCCGATTACCAGTCATTCACAAGTAACACACAACATAAAACTATTTTAAAAACACAAAAACATTCTAACTGGCAAAGTGTAAAAACATGACTGAAATGCTGCCAAAAATGACAGAAGTCCTCCAACACTTCAGACCTTGTATGAGATACCTTTAATTAGGTCCTTATGTTCTTCAAAATTGAAAGTGTGCAAGAAATCATATGACTGATTAAGAAAAAAAACCCAACAAAACCCCTAACTGTAAAAGCCTGTGAGCTCAGTATTGAGTGTTGTGGTTTTATATATATAAAAAAAAAAAAAAAGAAAAACACTCTTTAAAAAACCACCAAAAGCACATGTTCCACATCTTAGCTTTACCTATTTCATAAGTAGTTCACTTCTTACTGCACAGGAGTGAGAAACTGAGAAGATGATACTATACAAGATTATATTCTTGATATTCTAAATATCCTAATTAATATTACAAGTCTTTAATAAAGTATGCAGAGATTGACTTGCACTCAGTAAGAAAACAGTAAGTTTAGGAATCAGTTTATGGCTGGTCCTACAAAAAACACCAAACACAGAAGAAATCTGTCACTCTGTATATGTATTACGTAGGCTATATAAGGCAGCAACTGGTTTGAAGATGAGCTGAAAAAGTCAAGCCATTTCAGTAACCATGGAAGAAAGAAACAGTGATTTCACTGACTCATTGAAACTCAGGTTTTCAATCAAAATTATCTGTGATAGTGAGGCACAAAGACAACTTAAAATGGATGAACATCTGTTCTGTTAAAAACTTCATTTTTAACAGGAACAACTATTAGCATTTTAAAGATGGTAGGAAGTTACAGAAAAACAACAAGCAAATGACATGGCATACAGTTAAGTACAGTATATTCCTATCAGGCGTTATGCACAAATGTAATTTGAACTTTTACATTACAGTACCAACACACACAACTATCTCTAGCAGTAAACTCAGCTGTGTATCTAGGTACAAATCAGTTAAGTAAATCAGAGATATTTTAATGAAATTTGTGGTATCATGCCAAACTTTGCTCTTCTAGCAAAGCAGCTATAAAAAAAACAACAAAAAAATCCCAAAACACAACAAACCACCAAAATCCCCCAAACAAAAGCACAACACAAAACACTACTTGTTTTCTCCAAAATTAAAGGTTAGAAAAAGAAAACAGTTCCCCTGAAAAACAGTACTCTGGTACTCACATCTAGTTTTGTCCCTCAACATCTCGGGCTAGATCAGTAAACAGACTTGAGCACCTAAAAATAGGACTTGGCCAAACTGACTTGCAAAAATCCTACAGAAGGCAAAGTCTATCATAGGTCTAACCTGGTGTTTCCATCTCTTATTTTAAGCACACTAGGATAGATACAAGTTAATCTTGACCCAAGAACCTAGGTAACAGTTAAGTGAGGTCAGAATTCACAAATTACAGAATCATAGAACAATTCATGTTGGAAGGTACCTCCAGAGTTTATCCAGTCCAAACCCCTACTCAAAGTTCAATCAATATGATATCCAACACCAAAGACGGCTCAGGCTGTTCAGATCCTTGGCAAGTTTTGAACATCTCCAAGGATGGAGAATCTATAACCTTTGAGCAACCAGTTCATGCCTGACCACATTCGTAAGGAAAACAGAACTCCCATCACTGCATCTTGTGTCCTTTGCCTCTTAGTCTTCCATTACACATCTCTGGGAAGAGTATAGCTCTACCTTCTCTATACCCTCCCATCACATAGTTGGAAGACAGTAACTAAATCCATCCTTTGGCCTGAGAAAATTTAATTTCCATCTGGTGAAAATATTTACCCCACAGAAGATTATTAGCTGATGTTTTCAAAATCTGCAAGACTCTGTCTACTGTAACTCCCAAAACTTCCTTGGAAAGGGAAAAGGCCTTAGTTCTTATCCATGCTCCACAGACTATCTCTAAACCAGCATATGTTCTGCAGATCAAGAATAGAAACCTAGGATTCTCTTCTTCCAGTAGTCTTCCCATCTCTAGGAAAAACAAAGTAATTTAAAAAAAAAAAAAAATCAATTACCTGGTAAGTGCCAGTAATCACCAAGGCTCAGAGGCTTTTGGAAGGCCTTTAAAGGAAGAAAATACCAGCCTTTTTCCCTCTCTGGCAATGGAAAAAAATAAACCTGAGCAATACGCTGCTGAAGTTCTACTGTACACTCTTCATCTCCAGTTTTAAATCTATAGCTAAGCCATTTCCAAGAGAGTTCAGGGCTGTGAGTCTCTAATAAAAGCTGACATCCCTTTCCCAGGGCAAAAACCTAACCCAAAGCCTACTTCTATTAAGTCCTAATATATATTCTTCTCTGATGTTTCCTACTCAATACAAATCCTATGCGAGGTCCTTATCTCATATACATGGAACATAAGCAATAATTCAGGCTCGGGAAACCAGAGACATCTACCCTTTTGAGGTATGGAAGTATGAAGACAAAAGCTATGATCTCTAACATGCAAAAAAAAATTTGTGGTAAGTATCCTTTTCCCCACAGCTACACAGTGAAGAATTTCTTTGGTATTAGATCAGCTAGATATAGTAAAGGGTCTAAAACTGGGTCTGTGCATAAGTTGAATTTCTCTGTTTAAAAAAAAAACAAAACACCCCACATTCACTGATTTTCTCCTAAGGTCTACTTATAAAACGGCAAATGGTTCTTGCTCAGTTACAGATATCCATGATTTTCTACTACATCATGAAAGGAAAATAGACAACTATTTTAAATGAAAAGCATGCTCCTTTACATATAGATTTATATTTAACAGGCAGAAATATTTACTTGCTGGCTGACATGAAGGTGGCCAAAATGTAATTGGATTATAAAGGTCTAAAAGCCATAATCAATGTTTTTGTAGATACTATAAAATAATTTTCAGATTACATATCAGTTTCAACAAGAACAGAGCTAGACTAATACCTTGATGGCCAACCCAAAGGCAATAACATATCTTTTCATATAATGAGAATGGTCCAACATGAATCTTTGGGGCTTAGGTCATAAAAGCGTACTGTAAAATGTCTCTTGCTCAGAAGGGTTCACTCAACAGGCCAGTCATTTTTAATAAGTCAGTGCTGTGGAAAAGAAACAGTGCCAGAGTTTCCTGTTACAAAGCACATATGCTCCTGCTATAAAAAAAGAATGACGTTTCAAGAGAGAAAATGCTGCACTGGATATTAAAGATGCAAGTGACAAAAAATAATGAAAATATCTGTGACAATTTCAAAGCTTATTTCTTCCTGCACTTTCAAGAATTTTTCTGGATTAAGTAAAAAATTCTAACTTAGCTGCAGAAGAAAGCTCCTCTGTCTTCATCTTGCACTAATACACACACTGTACACATTACATGTATCTAGACATACTATAGATAGTTTTGATGTTCATAAAGATTCCCTGTACACTTCAATTTATACAAGAAAGTGACAAAATACTGTAAGTAATCTTTTGCTAATCTTGTGTTTACTTATAATATACTATCATTATACTATGTTTATAGTTACATTATACTATCTATTTATACTATATGTGTACTAAATACAAGTTCATTTGATGAGTGAAACTAGCTTTAAAGATCTTTATTTTTGATCCCAGAAAACTTGGGATCACTTCAGACTTACTGACCTTAAAAATGCTGGCACTACATAAATTTACATTAGGCAAATAGTTACTGAATTTTTGAGCTAGAGCTCTACTTGAAGCTTGGCTGTGACAGCTACTCTAACTACATAGCCACAAGTACTAGTAGAGTCAAATAGCAATTATCAGAATCGAAGAATGAGATGTGAATTTTTTACTTTCACTTAAAAATGAGCTACATAAAAGGACAGTGATTATCATTCATGTCCACTCCTATGGGGTTTACTTGTTTTGAGGGTTTTTTTGTTTGTTTTTAAATAATCTGTGGCCACAGAGTCACCATCAGGAAGGATCTCAGCTGACTAGAGATACTGACACAAAGAAATTAACTATCAATATAAACCTTTGATATAGAGCCTACGAGCAAAAACTTTTCCTGCCAGGATGACACAAAAGCAGCCCAATAAGCTTTTAGCCCAGGAATTTCAAAAATTTCGCAAGTTATCCCTATCACCAGGCAGAATACATGTCCAGGACCTTCAGCTGTAACTTTGAAATTAATTTCTGCATCCCTACTGCTACAACAGTTGAGTGAAAAGAAACAATAACAAAAAACAAAACACACATCCCCCCACCAGACTACTTTTAAATCAGAAAGCACAAAACAATCACAGGCATATTTTAACACTGGGGAGTCACATCTCTTTTAAACAGCAGTAGCAACACCTAAAAATATTATCACTTCTGCTCTGCCTCAGCTACTCACCACTCCATTGTGTTAGCAATTCCTTTTCTTTCAGAACTGCTGGCCAAGGTGTTTTTGCCCTTACTCTTCGAACTGTTTCACTGAAGAGGTACAAAGTTACCTTTAGTATTTTGAAACTTCATGACTTTGTATTGGGTTTAGAAGCCAGCAGCTTAGACAGCAGATCCAAGGGGGTAGTAACCTTCAACAAGGAAGGCAGTGGGAGAGAATAGAGAGAAGCATCAAGAGCTAGATTAAGACCTATAACCTTTTTAGCTATATTGTTAACACCAGAAAAACATATATGCTCACGGTCTTTTCAGAGATTCATTTCATATTCTGCTTTCTTGCACCTTATTAAAACATGGATGAAGCTAGGTAACTGCAGATCTTCAAGCTCAGCTTATATGGCAACTGTCTCTCATGGATGAGTTGCACACTTCTATGCTGTGGCTTCTTATTTTTCTGGAATGCAGTTTGGTAGGTGCAGAGTTAGAGATCATACCTCAGATACTCAAGATTAACTTCAAAGAAAACTTGAAAGTGGACTCTGAATCTAGCTTTGCAATCACAGTATACGGTACAAAGCCATCAGTGCCCACACTGATACATTTTTTAGTCACCAAGTCTTTATCATGCAGATTCACCCTTACATAAGTGGCCAAAGCCAACTTCGCACAGTTTTGTGGCCAAATGAAAGGTTAAAAAAAAATAAAAATGCAATGCTCTTACTTGTTAGCTACACGTAATTATGTGCCTGCCAGTGTGATTTCTGACAGCAAATAGCCATTAGTTCACTTTGGCACCGCAGCTATGGACTTACTGAAGAAGAAGAATACAGGGTCATTCTCAGTAAGAAACACGCTACTGTAGTCAATTGCTTGATAACTGTCACTTATCTTAGTTTTCCAGGTTACAACTTCAGGTTTTCTTTACCAAGATTTCCTCCAAACACTGTAACACCTGGGAAATTCAATCCCCTTCATTATCTGTGAACAGTTTATCTGAGTTACAGATTGACTGTACAAAAAGTGATATGTAAGATACACAAATACCCAGGCTGGATCACCAAGTACAACAACATTGGGTCCAGGCAGTGCAAAGCAAACAGACTATTGCTTCTAGCATCTCGAGGGGAATAGAATAAAGGTGGAAGTCTGTAAGAGCCAAGAGAGCTCTGCATAAACCAGTATTTGTGCTCTTGTACCGTTTTCTTGAAGTAGGAGTTTGATGCACCTGAGTGAAACGGGCCTACTTGGTTAAATCAGATATTACCTATTCAGGCTTACTAATGCTGAAGTCACATTTTGTCCTTAACTCAACTAGGTGTAGATTTATTATACCATCCAGAAGACTTAGACTGTACTCTTGTTTATCTCTACTGACCGTACTGTGACAAGATTTATATCTCATGATATTAATTGAAATTCCTTTTGTTTGTCTGCATCTGGTCACACTTCCTGTAGCCAATAAGCATGTTCTCACTTCTTTACTGGGCTATTCAAAACAGATGCATGTGTGGCACTTTGATGCTACAAAGCATTGCCGTAGTATAAAAGTGATCCTTCCCCAATAAAGCTTATAGTTATTCCTATGCAGAAGCATTTTTTTGGTTCTCTAAGTTCAGTAAGAGACCAACTATTTTGAGTTAAATTTAGTTTGCTCCTTTTCAACCCCGAATCTAACCAGCACCAGCCAGGTTTTTATTAAAGAAATAGCATATAAAATTTTTAAGAAAGAACCAATGTTTAGCCATTCCACCATTGGTATTAAAATTGAAGAATTCATTTCACTCATTAGCATGAAGCAGTGTGTCACTAAAATGAGTTCTTCCTCATTCTAAATTTAGGCATTTAAGACAAATTTTCTTACTTTTTTCAATGTTTGTTTACTAAAAGTTTCAGATGCATTTTTGTGAGAATAGGGCAGCAATGAATCACCAATTAATATCATCAATAAATTGTTCCTAAACAGGTCTCAAAGACCAGATTAAGTGTTCTGCAGTAGGTCTGCAGAACCACAGTAAAACACTAAACCATTTATTTACATAATTGAGGGGTGCCTTGCTGATTCACACACAAATCTGAGGAAGTCAGACAGAAGGGCTGGGCTAGATGAGTGCTAGAGGTCCATTCCAACATAAGTTAGTACATGACTAGCACAGTTTAAGAGTTGTGCCTTTTTTCAACCTGTTACATCACTGCAAATTAAGCACAAACATTCAATCAAGACAACAGTAACAACAAAAAAAGTCACCTCAAAATAAACACATTTGAGCCCTTCTTTAATTGTAGCCACAGAACAATCAATGCCACCTCCTCAGCACAAACCTGTCACTGACCTACACATCATCCAACTTCAGAGTAAGACATATTAGGTTGCTTGATATCAACAGTTCAGACTCTTGCCCTGCCACTATTGACAAATGCAGCCTAAGGCAAGCAACTCTTCCTGTCAACGATACTAAAATGTGAGGTCAAGACTGAAAGGCTTTGACTTGATCATAATTCTGCAGATTCAGCATATGCAATAAAGCTATTTCACAGCTAGCCTTCAAAATGCACACTCTCTGTTTAAAACCAGGAATAAATTATTCAGAAACATACAAACCAAAATATTTATCTCTGTAACATGTATTTGTAGTGGTGTATGGGGTTTTTTTATTCATATAAATGGGGTTTTGTAGCTTTGAATGGTTTGGGTTGGAAAGGACCTTCAAGATCATCTAGTTCCAACCTCCCTGCCATGGGCAGGGACACCTGGTTTGACCTGGTTGCCCAAAGCCCCGTCCGACCTAGCCTTGAACACTTCCAGGGAGAGGGGCATCCACAGCATCTCTAGGCAACCTGTGCCAGTGCCTCACCTCCATCACAGTGGAGAATTTTCCTAATATCCAATCTAAATCTACCCTCCTTCAGCTTAAGGCCATACCACTCATTCTATCACTCCATGCCCTTGTAAACAGTCCCTTTCCAGCTTTCCTGTAGGCCCCTCCAGTTACTGGAAGGCTGCAATAAGGTCTCCCCAGAGCCTTCTCTTCTCCAGGCTGAACAACCCCAACTCTTTCAGCCAGTCTTCACAGGAGAGGTGCTCCAGCCCTCTGATCAACTTCGTGGCCCTCCTCTGGACTCGCTCCAACAGCTCCATCTCTTTCTTGTACTGGGGACCCCAGAGCTGTGGGTAGTACTCCAAGTGGGGTCTCACCAGAACGGAGTAGAGGGGGAGAATCACCTCCCTCGACCTGCTGGTCACGCTTCTTTTGATACGGGCCAGGATATGGTTGGATTTCTGGGCTGCAAGGGCACATTACCGGCTCATGTTGAGCTTCCTGTCCACCAGCACCTCAAGTTCTTCTCCTCTCAATCCATTCTCCACCCAGCCTGTATTTGTGCTGGGGATTGCCCCAACCCATGTGCAGGACCTTTCACTTAGCCTTGAATTTATCATTGTTTAAAAAGAAGTCTGAGTAAAAGAACATCAATTTTTAGTTCCTTACACACAGGTTAAGGAGATAGTGATTGAGTAGTGGGACAAGAGTTATCTTCATCACTGTCAGATAAAGTTATGATAGAAAGTCAGCAGCCAAAACATTTTCACTGACTTGGAAGACATCAATGTTTCCCCTTTAAAAGGTTATTCAAGAGTTGAAACTACAGTGAACTTGTAACAAGAATTTAGAGGTTTTCTGTAACTGATTAAAAAATGTAGCTTAAGCAGTACTGCTGCTATTAGCACATTTAAGTACAAACCTTGAGGGAAAAAAAAGCCACACACATAGACGGTAAGCTGAACTCAGCACATGATGGCAAAACATTTCATTACTTTTACTGACTGACACTATACAGTCTTTTGTTTGAGAAAATACCTTTCTCAATCTGGGTCAGCACACATTTAGGTGTTGAAAAATTGTATTTTTTCCATTTATTAACTGTGCTTTGTACTATAGCAGAAAAAAGGTATCCTTTAAGTTATATTTTCTCCCTATGAAAAATGAGATTAAGTAAAATTCAAATGCATTTAAAGAAAAAAATACATCCTTTTATCCTATCTGTTACGAAATTTCTCTAAATTCTTGGTCAATTACAAATTGCAAATTACAACACAGTGAAAGTAAAAGCAATAACGACTTCTCATAAATTTCCAAGTGGCAGAATTTGTTCTTACCTGTAATTGCAACCTTGTCAAGGTTCTAGTTCAGTGCTGGAAGAATTAGTTTACATTCCTGCTGCCAAGAAGCACGTAACAGAATGACTTGCAAAACCTTGAGATAACAGTACAGGACACAACATCTGCCTTATTTTGGTAGTTCCTAGAAAGAAACAAAGAAAGTAGTTAGCTACTCCAGATGGTTTAAAACAGATTTGTACGTGAACTTTTTCATAAATACAAGGGGTTTTTTAGAACAGAAGTGCTTGAACTAAAGCTACACCTAGATGTCAAAAAACCCTTTCAGTACACTCTCTAAACATATTAAAGATTCATACTAAGAAAGAATCAGACTCCCCCTTCCCGCCCATTTCCTTCAGAGCACAGACTAGCACTTAACTCCTCTAGCCTACTACCTGGCATTCGAGTCCCTAAATTCAGGAACAGAAGGAATAGCTTTTGCATGCCTGCTAACATAACAGTACTATTTGCTCAATTTTATTCACCTGCTCAAATGACAGACTATATTCCTTGAGTGTTCGACAAGACTTAAACCCACCACATGCAGCATGTATAATTTGTAAGCTCTTTATTCTGCTTGCTTAGATGTAAAAATGCACAAGAGTTTAAAACCAAGACAATGAACTTCAGTTGCAAAACTATTTCAGCTCCCCTGAAATAAGAATCATAATGATTCTTTAAAAGTAGTTTCTATAAAATTAACCATAAATTCAGCTTAAAACATAGAAGTAGCAGATACACATCTGAATTGTTAGTTATCTACTAAAGCATCTAGGTCTCTGCCCATTGTTTTGAACAGGATGCAAATGCCCAAATTCCTTCATGGATCAGAGACAACATGTTTAATCTTAAAAACCACTGCATCTTACAAAAGTTACCATGACAGTACACTGGTAGAAGGAACAGGAAGAATTCTGGATAACGGCCAGCTTTGTCTAGGGCATAAGGGAAATACAAGCCTTATTGTAACACTGATGATTTAAAACTGATTACAGCACTCTGATGAGCTGAATGAATGATAAAGGGGACACACTGCATGCAGACCTTGACTTTAAGCCCACTGATTGAAGAATGGAACTATAACAACATTTCATTACAGCTTGCCTCTTCCAAACACTAACTAGGGTTCAATTATCCAAAAGTGTCATAAGCAAGAAATTGCTCAAGAGACAGAATACTTTGCTACCACTGGAAGCAGTTTTATTCCTGTAACATTTATACTGCTCCAAGTCCTGTATTTTCCCCAATATTCTCTCTTGGGCACCACAACAGGATAAATGGTTCAAGGAATCTCACTAAGCCAGAAAAAGTCTATTTTCTGCCACTTGAGCTCTCTGAACCGGCTTAGGAAATTTCAGGATCAGACAAGTGCTAGTGGGAGAAATGCAGAACCAGCAGCTACTCTGCTTGCTCAGAGTATTGTGAAACTACACCTTAAGCAGCATCCACTAAATCATTAATGGACTCTGAACAAGTATTTTTGAAATAACTAACCAGCAAGTATCCTAAATCACTGTATTGGACTACATAGCAAAAATCCTCCCAAAAGTTAATTTATCAGTAAAAAATAAGCTGTTTGTATATCCAAGAACTTCAGGGAAAAAACCCAAAACTAAAACAATACACAAGCAGCCCAGATTCACAAAATTGCACTAAATAGCTCAATTCTCTCTTCTTAAATACACCAGTGACTAGGACATGAAAACAGAATGTGTGACCAGAAGACAACTCCTTTCAAGCACTATCTCCCATCTTCAGAAGATCCCCTTAACTAGGAGGGTACAGAGTGCTTGCAAGATGAAGCGCTCAAGAGCCTCAGTTCCTCTGATGCTACTCCAGTAGCCTTTAGAAGTGGCTGACTCACAAAAGCAGAGCGGAAGACAAGCATTATGCTTCCCAGAAGCAAGAGGCTTGACCCCCTCCTAAATTCTTCTACTCTACAGCGGATGTGAAGGCATTCCTTAGACAAGAGTGACTTTTAGCCTGGAGACAGGTTGCTTACAGTAAGGCAGACTGAAAGATGCTAAGAACATCCTGTCCCAGAATATGCTCCTATTCACTCAAATTCTATCTACAATAATTCTTAGAAGTAAGAAATACAGGTAGTCAGCATCTCAAAACACAAAAGTATCTTAAGTTATATACTCCACCACTGAACAATGCACCACGAGGGGACATTACTCCTACTTACTTCTGCACCGTAGTTCCTCTTCTCCAAATAAGCTGCACAATTTTTTTTCCATAGTTAAAGATACTTAGATTCATGATACAGCTTTGGGATAACAAGATGTTATATCCAGTCCTCAGTAATTTGTGTGGAGAAAATGCTCACATACACAAATTAAATTGTTTTATCCAGACTGCTGATCATAAATTGTATCACAAGATTAAAGCTGAATGCTTCCTATTAAACACTTAACGAAATTACAAGATGTATTAAGCATTTTATTTGGGCTCCTTAAATCTTTGGGGTATGTAAACAACTAATATTTGAGTAAGATAAGTTAATTCAGTAAACTTTTATCATTTTTGCTACTAAGACACCAGTACCCTACAGTAGAATAGTCTTTAATTGAGCACAACTTAAATATTCCTTGGCTAATAAAGAATTTGAATTTCACCATGCTTACAGAAATTTCTTCAGAAGGGAAAGACTATACAACCAATGCCATCATTAAGTAAATCACTGCTAAAGAACTAAACCTAATATTCAATAGTAAGCACATGAAATTATTCAGTCTAGAGAAATGTTATTTTACAGAAGGGCAGGCATCAACTGCTGGTCTTCCTGATGATTAAATACATAACCACCTTGGTGGCAAAGCACTAGCGATCCTCAAGCTGAATCCTAATGTTTAAAACAAACAAAACCCACTACAACATCCAGTGCTTTGCAAGTTTCCAGACTATGGTCAGAAAAGCACTGGGTTTATTCTGCTCCACAACCAGCTATGACTCTGACCTTTTACAGACAAATAAATCATTGCTGCCTTAAAACTAGTAAACAAACAAACCAACCCACTCTCTGAACATCAACAGAAAGAGCTATAATCTAATGTGTCATAATTGACCTTATGACATCACAATACTACCACTGCCACTATCATCCCCCAGAATTGTAAACTGGTTCACTGTATGGGGTTTGTGCAGCAAGGTTT
>VXBL01003182.1:94599-118000 GCA_013400195.1 Aramus guarauna
GCTGGAGCAAGCTCCTGGCAGGACCTGTGGACTCGTGGAGAGAGGAGCCCACACTGGAGCAAGTTTGCTGGCAGCATTTGTGACTCCATGGGGGACCCGCACTGCAGCAGTCTGTTCCTGAAGGTCTGCACCCCATGGGAGGGACCCATGCTGGAGCAGGGGAAGAGGGTGAGGAGTCATCCTCCTGAGGAGGAAGGAGGGGCAGGAACAACAACTGACCGTAACCCCCATACCCCATCCCCCTGTGTCACTGAGGAAGGGGAGTATGTAGAAACTGGGAGTGAAGTTAAGCCTGGGAAGAGGGGAGGGGTAGCTGTTTTAAGATTTGGTTTTATTTCTCATTGCTCTACTCTGGTTTGCTAGAGGAAAAAAATAGTCTAATTTATTATCAAAGTTCAGCCTGTTTTCCCCTTTACGATAATTGGTGAGCGATCTCTCCCTGTCCTTATCTCGACCTACAAGCCTTTCCTTACACCTTTTCTCCCCTGTCTAGTTAAGGAGGGGGAGTGATACAGCAGCTCTGGTACCCACCACATTCACACAGAAGATAAACAGTAAAAGATTTTGCTGAAGTAAAAGACACTAGGAGGGAGAAGGAAAAGACCAATAGTGTAAGCTTATCACAGGTTAACTAGTATAGTGCAATCTCCCAATTACTTATTCCCAACATACGGTAAAAGTAAGATAACATTCCTCTCCTAAGAGAGGCATTAATTTTCTCCAGGAATATAAGAGCACATATCAAGGGAGTGCACTAGTTGCGCTGCAAGTTCACGCAGCAGTGCTCCTTAAGCTACATATAAAGTCCAAACTAAAGCAGGAGTTAATTTCTGTGCAATTACTTGAGACATGTACATCTTTCACCCTAAAGAGAAAGTTGTTCATCCTTTATAATAAAAGGATAATGAATTCTCTCTGCATTCGTTCTATAGAAAGGCATGGTTAATCAACCAGAACTGGGCAAAGCCTTGATTTGTATCTTTATGGGTGTGGGGTTTTTGTTGTTGTCGTCGTGTGTCGTGTCCCCCCCCGCCCCAAATGTGAAAGATGCATTAAAATGTTTGTTATTACAACAGTTAAAGGAAAGAATGGACAAAAGTTTGAAACTAAAACCCGTATGAAGCAAATTAATTGCTTCATCTTCTGAAGCAGTTGAATTAATATTATGGTTTTGTTAAAAAGTGCAGCAGTATCTTTCCATTGCATTTTAGATGTAACATTCAGAGTTTCTTAAAAAGCTCAGTGCCTTGAAATAAATTCACTTGGGGTTCTGGTGAAAATTTCCTTCAGCAGTTTGAAGTTCAAACTTTTATTGACAGTTACTCATTTGAACTATTCAAGGCTGAATTTCCAACAGGAACACACTATTACACTAGTATTTTACACTAGTCTAAAAGCTTGGTAATAGTATGGGCTTCGCATTCTAATTAGGTCCACACTTTTAAATATCACCTCTCAAATGGCGGACTTCAGCTACAGCATCGGAAAGCTGCCTTTTGATACGTCTGGAAAGCAGTTACCAAAGTTATTCTGGAATTTTTTTCCTGCAGACCTATATTTAATAGGTATTTGTAAAGCATCTCTAATTCCTCAATTCTCTAATTCTCTTTCAGGTAGTTTTAGATCAGTAAATTCACATTATGGCTATGTGGACACTTTGGCAGCAGTGGTAGCCTAAGCAATATTTGCTCTCAGCAGCTTGTTCCTGTTTCCATGCTAATGTCTGTTGCTCTGCCACCTAGATAGCTGTGCTGGTACAAGTGAATGCCGGAAGCAGAGACTGCTCACCGGCTAGATGAGCAACTCAAACTCTGTTGAATTATACAAGCAGAAGATGAAAGAGTACCAAAAGCCAGCCTTACTAGAATCCAGATGCACATATGCAATCTACATTTGCCTACTGGGAGTTCGCTGGCAAGCACTTACTCCTCTGTCCTCCTGTAACAGATCAGAGTTATGCTTAGCACAACTCAAGCACAGAAATACAGAATCATCTTTCAATCCGTTGTGCTGGACAGCTTTTCAAACATCCAGTTTCAGGAATGCTGAAGAAAGAGGCCACCTAACATGCTTCAGTAAAAATACCCAAGTACAAAACTTTTTCATTTTCAGTTAGCTGAACTAAGGACAAGATAGTATCTTCAAGAGTTGAAGTGTATTGCATTTACATGATAGTATTCCTTTGCAAATAAATCTCAAAACTACAGAAAAAGGATTGTAAGCAGAGGATTTCTACTTTGAACATGTTTATTGGGGCTGCTAGGACTTTCTAGAGAAGAGCTTGCAAAAGTCTAACTAGTTTTTATCGTATCTTACATTATGGCTATAGTGTAAGTAAAGTTCTAGATACATATTATGCCTTCTGCAGCAATCCAGGAGTTGCAGATTGAGGAAGATGTGATCATATTCTGCATGGGGGGAGGCATGGAGAGGCAGAGCAGTTTGGTTGGTTTCATTTTCTTCATAATGCAAAGGACAGAGTCTGCAAACATCCCTCTTCCTGATGGAGATTCAAAATTTCAGCTCAGACACACTAGAGTGATTTGCATGGGCAACGTAAGATCATGTTTACAATTACTGAAGTGCCTCTCGTTTGAGCACATTCCTATGGCGTATCCTCATGAGGTACATTTATTACCATCTTACTATCTAGGATACCTAGGTAGCAATAGCTAATGAGTCAGTTTGAAACCATCTGTCCATCTGTTGTCTCTGAACATCTGGCCTTCAAATCAATGTTTAAAAAAAACAGTCACTCCAGGTGGATTACTTAGATTTTGTAAATATCCATCTGCTTAAAACAAGCAGAAATCACAGGCTGAGCACTGGTTAAATGTTCTGAGAAAGAATCCACCCCACCTGTCATCTGATAACATTAGAGGGCACATCTACCCAGAAGTCCTCTGGGCCAAAACAGCATGTCCCTAAACCACACCTCACTTCAAACAGATGTGAACTGTGTCATCCACTAGCTACTACAGCAGTTTTAAAGAGCATCCAGACTTTGTAATTCCTTTCCCCAGAAGAGCAAGGTGCTAGCAAATTATGGTATTATTCAAATTCAGAAGTAATCTTGCAAATAAAAACTTCCTCTGTTGATTATGCAGTAGAAAGGGCTTAGCCCTTTCCTGCTAAGCTTTTCAAGAAAACATTTTAAGTGTAAGAACTCTTACAGAAGCATTTGTCAGGAAAACCAGAGAAAGCAACAGATTTCAGATCAGTTAATTCTGCAGCAAGTATGTGTATTTGGACAAAGAAACTCCATTGTCACAGACTTCAAAACATTGTAGGATAAAGAGGTAAGAAACTTGGCATAATTATCTACTTTTATTGTTAAGACAGCAAAAGTGACTGAGCTCCAAAATGTTAAGATGCTCTAGCTGTAGGACAGAGTCAGGAAGATCGATAGGTTTCAAAGGACTGATATCATTGTGAGTTTCTTGCAGGAAATGCTCACAAAGGGGAAGAACAAATTCTGTGCAGAAGTCACCTGTTATGGTGACTGGCATGTAAAAATTCTATAACATCTTGACTAATTCGGCTCTGAACAATATTCAGTGATTTTTAAGCCTGCTAACAGCTAGAGATCCCAAAAAGTTAATTTTTATATGGGTGGAGAATCTCACCCTAGCATCTAGTGGCTAGCAATGCATTTAGAACAAGTCAGCTTTTGAATGAAGTCTAGCTACTACCATTGAAACCAATAAGTAATTTTTTATCTTCAATACCACATCTGCTGGTCCTTACAGAAAAAAGCTTAAACTCTGTTTCTACAACATGGCTTCCTGTACAGATCCTGTATTTAGAGCAAATATCCCACACAGGATTCTCAAAGGCACAATAGCATCCCAGTTCTTCTATCAAAGGAATTAAGCCATTATAATACATGCATGTCAACTAATCACATTTTCCCCTCTTACATGTCAAATACACACAATCCTAAGTGGGACCACGAGTATATCCAAAATGTAGAAGGAATCTGAACTCCACAAAGTGGAGTGTAAAGTGAGCAATATTACAATATTTCAGTTAGCATCAGGTACAGAAAATACAGTAAGAATTCCCTAATGTTGATATGTTTGACAGTGACAGAAATCAAGTTGTATTAAATTTCTAAGGGATAGCAAGAATAGTTTTTAATTTCTTTATATATTATGTTGATGAATAGGTGAAGGACTTCCCCCCTCTCCAAGAACACAAGTAAGGTTCTTATTCTGCCTTCGTCTTCCAAGGGTAAGTCTTCAGATACAAATTAACTAAGCCTGAGCCATCACAGTAGAATAAAATAAAAAAGAAAACAACTTGGGCACTGCTGATGTTCCTGTGCAGACAGTTACAGGAGTGCCACACTATTTAACCACTTGGATCTATTTGTGGCTTTTTTAGCCACGTTACCACTTGCTAGGTTTATATAAAAAACTAGATTAAATGCCAAAAAGGTCATTCAACACCATAATAAAATCACCAGCACATTCAAATCAGTAACATAAGACCACCAGTACTACAAGCTGCCAAATATTAACACTTACTATGCTATAGGCATTTTAAGGTTTACTGCAAAGAACACAACTTGGAAAGAGATAATTCAAGCATCTGTTATGTCAACTAACAGCCTACACACACACAGACACACACAATCTTCCAAAAGAACTAATTTAAACAAGACAGGAACTGAAGTCTCCAAATAGGAATAATTGTTAAAATACAGAGTTATTTTTATACCTCAATTACAGTTTTAGAACATTTTTTCCTTAGTCTCCTCCATGTTAAGAGTTTTTTTCTACCTATTAGCAAAGTTACTTCAGTAACAGTACTGTATTAGTATGAGGAGAAGCAGCATTTAGAAATGTAAAAGTATCTTAAAAATTTTAAGAGAGTCTATTTGCTTAGAAAGTCACTCCCTTACTGCTAGCACAGTTTTATCACCTTCCTAAATCAACCCAGTTGAACTGATTTGGTTCATTTCAGATAAGGAATATCTCAAAGCATTTTAAGGCAGTTATAAACAAATGCTTAAGAGAAGCAGCTGATCCTACATGATATGTAATGATATATTTCTGTACCGTAACAGGACCAATATACCTGTAATCAGATGATACATACTATTCAATACACAGTATGTTACAGAAAGTTAGGTTTCAGATCGCAGATGGCTTGTCAGACTACTTCAGAGAACACACAGTACTCCCCCCTACACTTTTTTAGCATGCTCTACTTTTCCATCAGGCTAGAGAAACTTTTTAAGGAAAAGTCTGAAGTCTAATTAAAAAAATTACTATCTCTAGGAACTGGAGAATGAAGCAAATTTCCATTACCTTTTTTTCTGGCAGCAGTCTCCAGTATCGTTGCCTGGACACATGGAATCTTTTTCAGGTGTCTGCATTGAGGCTATCTGAACTGCTTCACTTGTCATCTAAACAGAGGAGTACTTGGCAAGCAGCAGCCATTTGGCAACTTGCAAGCTTAAATACTCAAAGTTTTGTCCAATTAGTACTGTAATTTCAGTTTCACAATAAATCACTGACTCATTTTTAATCAATACAGTTTAAACTCTCTTGATTTGCAATATATATTTCAATGCTGAAGTTTCAAATATATCTACTGAGTAAAAACTGTCTTAATTTTGCCACTATGCAAGTATCACGATACATGTTGAACTATACCTGCAAAAATTCAAAGGGCAATTTTATCAATAAAATTGTTAAAACTAACATGCAAGACGACCATGCCAGCTTTCAAGAAATCAGTATTAGAGAGGGTGCTTAAGGGCATTACAGGCAGTCAATGCAGTAATGATAGGTCTACATAGATTTGACAGCAAAAAGGATTCCAGGATGCAAGCATGTTAATAATTCAGCATTCATTTTATGCTATTCACCAGGTCAAGACATCAGCTGCAGGCAAATTTGTATAACACAGATTAAGACACCATCTCCAGTTCCACCAAAGGTTACTGCTCCTATACACCGTTGGCTGCAAGACATGCCCTTGCTGGACCGAATGGCAATGGGAACATCTTAGCACAAAGATGCATAAAACCCCTACATTAATTGTACCAAGAGGGCAGACGCTCTGTCATTTCATTTACAGAGGCAACATGTCAAGATATTTTAAAAAATTTTTATCTTCCAAAGCTCACATGAAAGTCTTAACATTTTACTACATGTAAAGGTTAACCTGCATGTATTCTATACTAGGTTTAACAAACTGTCTGGATTAAACTATGTATCCATAAAAAAATAACATCAAGACACACAAAGGAATACTCTTAAGTATTCAGGCTTTCGCAGAACAACCTAAAACATCTGATGAATTTAGCAGTTACAAAAGAAAAGTAGACATTCAGCTTTGGGATTACACAGATAATTCAGTAAAACCTTCTATATAAAAACCAGACCCACACAGTCACAACAAATTAGAAGTAGGTACATTAATAGAAGACTGCTGATCTGAGCCTTCAAATAGGTGCTGAATTCAGCACAATGAGTGCCAATTTCAGTAGGTTTCCACCTCCCCAAATCTGAAGAGCTAGCATTAGGCAATCAGCTGCCTACATTAAGTGCTACCTGTACTTTCCAGTCTCCAAAACATCTCCTATGTCTTTCTGAGTGAATCCATGTGAATGTCTCCACCATCTATGGCTGGATAACATGGGCTTGTATTCCCCTTCTTACACAAACTACTGTCTCTGCAAGGGAAGCTACGTGCCTCTCCATTCTTCTCAACCGCTATTTCAGTTCCTCCCTTTGACTGTCATGAACACCAGCCCAGTCAACAGGACAGTCCATCAATATTCTCCCCAAGACTGGTCCTACTGGAGGGAATTCCACTTCATCCGCTATGGGTTTTAACCCCCTAGTCCTTGTTATATCCTCCACTTCTCCCTGGGGGTGGTGTGGGAATGACACAACAAACATTATTAAACATCCTGTTCAACTGTGCATGGAAGCTGAAGGCAAAGGTTTCACTCCACTGAACAATTTTAATGGCTCCTCCCACTTGATCAGTGTTCTAACTTGCAGACAGATGACAACTGTACATGTGCTTGAAGCTATGGTTTTATTGAAAGAAATGCAACTACCATTCCTTCCAAAATGCAGCAAACCTGCCCTCTGACTCCCAATTATTTCTTGATATTTTGAAATCAACTGGAAACGTCACTCAAGAGCTATAACACTGTATTCACAGAGAAATCCTCAGCACAGGACCTTAAAAAAGATTTACTAAGACACTGCCAATTTCATAAGACATTCCATTTTATATCATGCAACTTAGCAGATCAGTTTTAGAAGTAGGAACACCTATGCTACCCAAAAGACAGCTTTGCATGGTAAACATTAGTTATAAGTAGCAACCTACTTAACTATTTTAGTTAAGGAACACAGCCATAGCTAGCTTATATGCCTCTGATTAGTATATTTCCACAGAATTATGCAGAAGTATTTAGTATTTAATAAATATTTGTAATATTCTGCAGGAATAGTATAATATGCAAGAAGCCAAGAACTCAGAAATAGTACCATTTTGCAAGCCTCAGCATTCATGCGTTTTGTCATCTGATCACGGACAATTTTGGAAATCTTACCTTGAATGCAGTACAAAAGTCAAATTTCTTCCAGATCTTTGTCCTTCTGATAAAGATTCATTTTAGAGACTCTTCCTTGTATATTAGGGGTGAATAAAGCAGAAGAGCCTGTGAGTCTGAAAGCAGTAAGATGGAAGAAATGACCAATTTCTCTCCTAGTTCAACACAATATTCATTAAAATCCTATATCTCAAGCACTGCTTAATAGCAAGTTCTAGAGTGGAACTAATAAAATACATGAAGCACTGGAAGCAGACAAGTTAGTCGAGAAGTTTCTACTTGTCTAAGGTAACACAGCAAAAGATCACGTGAATGCTTTTCACTTGTTAGAGACAGACGTTTGAAGTGATCTAAGCTACACCAATCAATGGTCACTACTTGCCAAAATAGTCCCACTGTCAATACCTACCACCTTCACAGACATGTTATCAAATCCTTTTCCAAACCAGGGATATGTATAACCACATGACAGAGACAGAGGCTGTGTGCACTTAAGTGTATGCATGCACGTTTAAGTGCAGCGAGGATGAAAAAGTCTGACATACTGTTGCAATTATTCACAAGAATTGTGGACTCAAAAGAAAAGACTAAAAGTTGAGATTCCAGCTTATTCTAAAGCACAGAAACCATAACAAAGAAGCCTGTTAGTAGCCACTACAGATTTCTTCAAAAGCCAAAGCAGAAACATATCTGACTACTCACCACAATTATCTTGGTTATAAGAAAAAAAACAAAGTTGCTTTTCTCACAAATGCCTGAGAAGGGCTATCATAGTTAAACCCACCATGTCTAGACATACCAGTATATAATTTCTGCAGCATGAATCTGACTAAAGCCTCCTCTGTTCTGCACGTGTCTACATGTAGCATCTAGGGTGACAGATTCTTTTCATAGGCCTGGGCAAAGAGGGCAGTGAACCAATCTCAAAGAAACTGAGATTTAGTTTCCTTTTCTAGTATCTTTCTTCCCCACCACCAGTAACTTAAAAGTACAAATGCTCCACAAATTGCTTTGTTTCACTACATGGTTCAGAATAATGAGTGAAGGCAAGTGTGAGACAATAAATATTGATCACTATAAAGTTCTAAAATTTCTTTTTCAACACCAAGAAAGAATATTTTTCCTTTCTTTCCTAGGTGAAATGAGCTTGTTGAATGAATGTACATTGCTTATTTCTATGATTACTCAATAGGTAGCTTTCAAGTAACTAATGCTTAATACCAAAATAGTCAACAAGAGTAACACCGCATTCAAGTTATTTTATTTAGGAGCACTAGAAATAAATGCTACTTACACAGAATCAAGATTCCAAATAAAACAAAATGTAATGATAAGTTTGGCTACTTGAGTCCCTGCCATGGGTGATTCTTCAAAGAATGATTCAGAGTGGAGGGGACCTAACAAGGTCATCCAGTGCAATTCCCTTCTTTAAGTGCAGTCAATGTTGAACTCAGTGCCAGTTGCTTAGGGCTTTATCTACTCTGTTCTTGAAAACCTTCACAGAGGCTTACAGGTTACCTCCTATAACCTCTTAAATATCATCCTTAGTGTAAAAGTTTGTCAACATATATCCATCCATTTAAATTTATGACCACTGTTTCTTGTTTTCCTACTGTGCATCTCCGTAAAGAGACCAGCTCCATCTTCTTGGCATCCATCCTTGTATACACCAGATCGTTGCTATTGGGTCCCTCCTAAGCATCTCTTCTCCAGAGTACACAAGGCCACAAAAGCTCTCAGCATGCCCTCACAGGTCACATACTCCACCTCCCTGACCATCTTAGTGGACTTGACCTAAGTTTATCAACATTTTTCTTGTTGGGGGTAGGGAGAATAGGAGTAAAACTGGACACAGTATTACAAATGCAGTCTGGGAACATCCGGAACAAACGCCAACTAAAGAGGAATAAAGCTGTTTTCATCACTACCAGGGTGAACTGCTGACTTGTATTTAGCCTATTGTTCACCAGAACCAGGTCCTTCTCAGCAGAGCTGCAATCCAACCAGTCTGTAGCACTGCAGGATGGTTACTGATCCTGGAAGTGGGACTTGGCATGTGCCCTTGTTGAACTGCGTAAGATTTGTATGGGCACATTCCTCTAGCCTTTCCAAGTACTTTGGGACGGCTGCCCTGCCTTTGAGCCACACAGCTCTGTGTCTACTGTATACTTGATGAAGTTACAGTCCACCTCCCCCTCCAGGTCATTGACAATGACATTAGAAAGAGTAGGTCACAGCAGACCCTTGAGGAGCTCCAGTTGTAACTGCTGTCCAGGCAGAGTATGAACCATGAGTCACTCAAGTCACTTGTCTAGTCATCCTCCCATTCAAACTGTAAATAGGAGTATGCTGTGGGACACTGTAAAAAGCCTTGCTAAGGTAAAAGTAAAAAAAAACAACCATCCACTGCTCTCCCCTCAGCTGAAGACCTGCTCATTTGACAGAAGGCGGTCAGGTTGGTCAAGCATGACTGACCCATTGTAAACCCACACTATTTCCAGTCTCCTTTTTCAAAGGCCCCAGAAATGCTTTGTTATAGGTTGACAGAAACTACTTATGGATAGTGCTATCCAAGTAAAGCAGTATTTAATGTTTTTATCAAGTGAAAGTTTTCTTTCTTTACTATGTAACATAGCAAGGATGCCTGAAACAGTGAACAGGAGCCATCTCTAAGCTTCAACAATTTGCAGAATTCAAATGCTCCAAAGCCTGAATATAAGAACTCTGTGCATAAAAATAAGCAGGTCTCAACAAGTGAACACAGCCATCAAACAATTGAGCTTCTGGCTAACTTTCAAGGTATCTGGCAACAAGACAGTAATAGCAGAGGTTATAAAAGGAAAAACTTGGTGTTCATAACTCTTACCAAAAATTTATTATAGAAACTGGTGGCAGAGAAATGGACGAGAAAGGAGTGGAAAAGAATAGCAAATGGCCAAGAAAACTTAAACATATTTCATTATGCACATTAGAAAGAATTTCTGAAATTCAGATTGCTTACATCTTCTCAGATTATTTAAATTTCTCCTGGAGTGTATTGAAAGAAAACCCACTTTACTGAGACCTCTGAACTTCAACAAATTCAGGAACTTCTGGACACAAAACCAGTCACTGCCTGACAAACAACTGCAAACTCTAGCCTCTACCAATGATGAGATTACTCATGTTTCACCCAAAATATTTCAGTTCCTTTGCAGTTCCCCAAAACTTATGCTCGAAGCAAGGAGTAGATAAGATACTCTAGCTCCACATTAAGCACAGTGAACACTGCTAACACCACATCAGATGAGCAGAGGCAGTCCTCTTATCCCCTATGGAAATTTGCAAACATGACAAAAAGCACAGAAAGCAAGCTTGACTTGCTCAAGAGCTTTCTGACAAACTCCTTACCATGACCTTTCCTATGTGAAGTTTTGGTTTCTGCTGTATTCTCATGTGCCTACAGAATAAAGATATTCTTGTCAGCAAGCGCTGATATTTAATTAAACCGGAATGACTGCTGTGAGGGGAGTCGTATCAACATCTGTAGCAGCCTATGCATTTGGGGAAATTCCAAAAGAAGAGATGGGCATTTTTAATTTAGTTATAACAGAGGTTTTAACATGAACATTTAACTGCATGTTCTTTTACTTTTGGATTGCAACATGGCTGGTGACACTGCTAACACTGTCACAGTTAGGTGACTTCCAGTATGGTCTTCTCTTCATCAGCAGTAACATTCCAAGTAAATTTAGGACTTTCACTCACAAGATAGGTCATCAGGTATCCAAACCATCAGTGTTAAAAACCCATGTTAGTAACTACACCTCAAAATAACCTCCTTTGAAACATCTCAGGATGCAGTTTTACAAGAAATTAGGCTAAGCTAAAGTGGTAACTGCTGTAAGACCACCTCTTGCCAGATGTACTTTCTACTCCAACTTTTGCATTAGTAGTTGCTCTCATACCCTCATTTAGCGAGCTGATTCAAAAAGTTAAACTGAAAGAAAATTAACCTCAGCAATAGACGCCCAACATACACACATCACATAACACTCTCACCATGAGATGAGACACAGCCAAGTGTCAGCACGAGAAGGAAGACGAGCACATGGTGAGAGGCAGAAGACTGAAGAAATACAGCAGCACTAACATACTGAGGTAATTATATGAGAATCTCTTCCTTAATGAAACAGTCAGGATTATGAGTAGGTTCCAGAAACAAAGGCCTAAGTGCAGGCAAAGGCCTAACAAGAAATCTCTTTTCTGAACTGCATCAACATGGAAAGCGGTGAAAAAAAACAAATTATTCGAAGGACCTTTAACTAAAAAGAGAAATACCAGATGCTATCCAACCGGGCAGCATGTAGCAGAAATCTATTTGGGTAGAGGGAATGAACTCCCCATAACGAAGAGACAAAAACAAAGCTGTATTGTGTACATTAAGTGAGTTGGCTTCCAAGATGTTACATCCATTGTTTTTAAACAGCTGCAAAGAAATAACAACAGTGCCTGGCTGACAAAGGAAGCAGATGTATCTAGTGCCCAGCACTCTCACTGAGGTAGCATAAGATTTAATGACTAGAAACCAGCATAGAAGAAATTCAGAATTAAAAACTCAGCTTCAACTGAATTGCATGCTAGCTGCTACTTTAACTGTGGTGGGTTTACATTTGTCCTGTCTGTAGGGTTTTGAAGGCACTACCCTTTGGCAGCTGAGCCAAACAAGCTTTACTGCTTCCCCTCCCCACATCTTAATGGAAAAATTATTCTGGGTCACATTAGCCCACTCTAATTTTCCTTTCTTTCCTGCTCTGAACATGGCAGTTTAGTCCAAGTACATCCTTTCAGTCTCCTAAAGATCTAGTAATCTTAGCTTCCTCAGCAATAATGATTGGAGTCTACCAATTCTGTGACACCTAATAACAGATCATGCCATGCATTAAGTTTTGCTCTACTTGCAGGATTTTTTTTTTATTTTTTTTTTAAATAAAGTTCAGGGTGGGGGGAGGAAAAAAAAAAAAAAACAAAAAACCAAACACACTAACTTTTACACAGTTCAGGAAAAAGTACTATAAACTAAAGCTCCCCCCCCAACCCTTCTCAAGAAGGGACAGAAAAGGAGAAAATGAGCTCAAAGAAACCACACATCAACAAAAATAAGTAGAGAGAATGTAGACTAATATAAAGAAGCTTCTCCCCATCTTACCCAGCAATACAGATACCATGGTTAACTTACACTTGTTGGCTTTTAATCATGCCAAAGAGTCATGATACCTCTGAAAGGCAAGGGATTCCAGTAGGCTAGCAGCAGACAGCAGAACTTGGTAATAAAAGGTTGCAGATCTGCTGATAAAAATCTTTCACGTGATGACCAGACGAATGAACAGAACACAGAACCCTGTGATAAGAGAATAAGGAAGATTACTCCTCGATGAATAATGTGCTCTGCCTACTCTGAATTAGCTTAAGTTCTCAAGAGTATTTATGACTTCTGTTTTTTAGAAAGCAATGTAGTTTTCTTCTTCACTAAAACCACTACTTCTTGTTTCCTCTCCTGCCTCATTTCAGTTTCTTTCCTGCAGTAACACTATCAGACTTTGACCCAAGCAAAGGAGAGGATAAACACTAAGTGGAAAGAATCAACAGTTCTGAAATTGGAACAAAATAAACCATGCAGAAGAAAGTCCTCTCACAGGTAGTTCAGGTTCACACATTCTTTTTGTACATAGCTTAAGATGATTACTAAAAAGAAAATAAATACAGAAAAGGATGACAGAGATACCAATACAACATTCTAGGACCACTACTTTAGAAAGGCTTCAAGCACAAACCTGACAATTCATGACAGACTTAAGCTGTCATGTTTCCTTTGTATGCAAGAGCTTCTGTTTTAATCAGTGCTTCAATAAACAAACAAAAAACTTATGGAAGAAAATACCATATGGAGAGACATCATATTAAGATGTTCTCTACATTAGCTTTGTATTCTTTGTGAAGCTGACAATGTAACCAAGTTTCAAGTCTGCTCAAAACTTAAGATACCTTTCAAAAAAAAAAGAGCTACTTCAGTTATGGAATTGCTACCTAAGTTTTTGTTTATATAACACACCTTTGAATCTGGTAACTCTGAACAACAGAAAACAGCAGCGAAAAGAGATCACTTCAAGTAGTAACTGACCAGTACTTTTCCTACATGGAGCCCTACTTTCCCTCTGTAAAGATTCAGAAATATGGAAAATTTTAGACTGAAAAATAGCACGGTCATTAAATATATCTGAGAATATACTTTTTTATCTGAGAATATATTTTCAATGAAAATATTTTCCAAATACAAATTAATAAAGGGTTTGGAAAAAAAAAAAAAGAAACCAACAATTTCAGAATACTTTCCCCAGCGACATTTTTCTGACCATGTTAAATTCTATTCCCTGCCATTGGCAACAGCAGTGCACAAGCTCATTTCAAGAATCCTGAACTGTACTTGAATTTTCTTACCCTCTGATTCTGTAAGTCAAGTCCCATTTCACTTAATGTTAAAAAAAATAATCAGAAATTGCTTTGACAGTCTGTAATCTTATCCCCTTCCCTCCAAAAGTCAAATATGCTAAGTTGACAGCATTCCTTGTTTTCTTTAAATTCAAGCAATACTGCAACAATAGTAAAAACCACATAGTAAGCTGTTATGGTTAACAACAGCTACTACTTTGAGTTCATTAAATATTTTAGAGAAGTTCTTCTCTGGTCTAGAATTGCTTGTGTTTGGTGCATTCTAGTTAAGAAAGTGAGAATTCATCCTACTGGATTTAATGTTACAAGCTATATATTTATCTTCAGCAGCTATTAACCTCCATCCCTCTCGCACTCAAATATAGTAATAAAACACATAGAAGCATGGACATAGTTCAGCATAAGGCAAACGAAAGGGGAAATAGAAGTGAAATAAATTCTATTGTTTACTATGACATCAGAGGAGGATACAAGCCACCAATGTCACTATGGCAGAGTCCTAAGAATGCTCTTCTTTCACATCACACGCAAGCCTAATTATTACTTCAATTTTAAAACATAGGAATGTTAAACTATAGCTTTTACCATTTATAAAAAAACATGAGCTCTTAGAGCCTGCCTGCAGAGGAGCCTGCACAGCTATTCGACTCTAGCAAACATTGCGAAGCATTCTCTTTCCAGCATAATCATCCACAAAGGTGATATGCTTGTCTTCCTTGATCCAACAAATAACTATTAAAAGAGCAAGAGAGTCACCTTAAACCGTTTCCAGTTTCTTTACATTGTAAAGACGCACAGAATCTAAAGGAAGGTTGGTTGGAAAACCTCCCACAAAACAGGTAATTGCTATTATTAAAGCACCTTTTCAATGACTGAATGCCTATGAACTTCTAGGTTATCTTTTAAACAGCAGTATAATTGTGGTACACTTATGGAGGAATTACAGAACAGGCTTCACACACCTTTCTTTCCCCAGCTCTAGCTATTGTCTTCACAAGATTGTTTTCATTTTGCTTATGTATAAACCCCCTACTATTTGAAGTTTTATGCACAACCTTCTACTAGTTTAGAAAAAGTCTCCTCAGAGTAACATAATCAGCCACAACCTAGACTTTGGATGATTCCAACAAATTCATCCACCAGCCTAAGCAATCGGTAAGGAAAAGAGCAGGAAATAACAAATCCAGATCAAGTATTGCATATTTTAATATTATTATCAGTAGTACAATAGCACTTTTCATACTTATATCCCATAAAAGAACATTAAAAAAAAGACATCTCAGGTAAAAGGAAAAGTGAAAAAAATCCCTTGCTGTAATATGTCTCCTGGAAAAGTGGTAAAGATGCAGAAAACATGACAAGCTAGCAAATGGATAAACATCATATCTGAGGAATCAGCTGGATACACCTATAGGCAGCAGTCCCACAATTACTGGATAACACTAAAGATGCCTGTAAATCCCACCTGTAATTAGACATTGTTAATAACCTCCTCAGAGGCGTCACTTCAGTTCTTATTGAGGACATCCAAAGTGAGGCGTTTGTGAGTCTTAACAGACTGTATCGTGCACTGGGGCTCCATTGAGCTAGATGGAGCTGCTTTGCCTTCTGAGATGTAGGACTGATCACTACCCAGGGGAGTCAGACTACCTGTTAGGTCTGGATTCAAGTTTCACAACAGCTGAAATAATAAAAGCACTTCATGTTTGTCTTGAATAAGCACACTAAAGAAGAGCACCCTTTTCGTGAAAAATCAGCTATAAACAATTTTTCTCAAATGCCCCACAGAGAATCAAACTGAATGCCAGCCAGTAGAAACCAATGCCTGCCACCAGTACCGTATCTGAAGCGAGGTCTTGTGCACAAACTGGTATGCAGAGTATCTTTTGACCAGGATGAGATTTTCTTGCTGGGAACTACAACAAATAAAACAAGTATTTTATTCCTACACTATGGAAATGGAGAGCAGGAGCAGAAAGGACACAGAAAGAAACTGAGTAACATCTGTGCTAGAGTCACCTTTCATACCTTTGCAGAAGCTCTCTGAAGTCAGTGCTTTGAGCATAGGCCCGCTTAAAATAGAAGCAAAAGGAACAATTCCTTTAGCTTTATACATTGAAGACAGAACTCTCAGAACTCAGTCTGCAGTACCACATCGCTTCAGTAGAGTACTTCTCACCTGAAGTTTCAAAGCACGTTAGAGTTTCAGCAGCTTTTCAAGGTCACAAGGGTGATCACAAACACAAGTCCCCGCTCCCTC
This sequence comes from Aramus guarauna, assembly GCA_013400195.1. Lineage (NCBI taxonomy): Eukaryota > Metazoa > Chordata > Aves > Gruiformes > Aramidae > Aramus > Aramus guarauna. Next base: position 110,934 of record VXBL01003182.1, read on the forward strand.
CAATTCCTAATTCACCACCCTCAAAATCCAGTCTAGCTGTACTCCAAAGGCTTCAATACATCATTCATTTTCAAATCCTTCATTCACTTCTCATAGAATCATGGTCCAGAATTGCCATACATGGTACCAACGTGTAGTACAGCATGTATTACAAAAGGCTGTATTATACCTCAAAGGCAACTTTAGACCTGTCTATATTTATTTGAATTTTGCCTGTACTATGGAGAAGAAATTTTTAGCATCCATTAAGAACATAATTCCCTATTTCCTACTTACAGATGGCAGGGCAGGTGGTGGAAATACATTTAACTCTTCTGGAAGAAATTTAAAATAGTGGTAAATACAAAAGACAGTAAAACAAGAGATACCATTAGTGGACAATAAATAGAATACAACCTTAGGAAGACAAGCTACAGTGTGTGTCATTCTACCCCTCAAGTTTTATTGAAACTGGCCACAACTGAGAAGTTAACACAAGTAAATATTTTGGAGATAATCAGGTCCTATGAGTTTTGTGGAAATAGAGTTGGATCAAGGAGAGACATCCAAACTAGTGCCCCTTGAGGACAAGTGCTGCAGGAGTGCAGCTGTGTTACCAAAATCACCTTGCCATACAGGACAAATAATGCCCCAAACACATGAAAATACTTTCAGAGCTCACAATACAGTATACCCAGAAAAATCTAACCACAAGACACAAAGCCACAGGAAGTCAGGCTTCATAACCTGTGCTCACACAGCTAGTTTCATTCTCGATTAACTGAAGTAAAACCATGAAAGAACTACTTTCCAGAATTTATTGTAGTTCTAACACCAGTCATTTTCACACAATTTCAAAACCGGGCACAATAATTTGGGAACAGAGATTCAGTTACCAGTCAAGACAAACAAACAATCCTCACTCAAAGGGCAGCAGGACAATTTCTGCAATCCTGACAACTGCACTTAGGGGGCAGAAGGCAGAATCCAGCCCCCAGCACAGCTCAACACCCTCTGCAAAACTCCAAGGTGCCTTTTAGAGACCCAGTCGGTACACCTCCATTAGCACTTTATTTTAGATCAGGAATGCACTTTTGAAGTAAATCTGAGTCACCTCACTTGCTGTGCTTTGGTTCATATCTCAGAAGTTTCTGGACATCTCTCAGATTAACCTAAACCAAAACTCTGGGAAAACACCTAATACCCAGTAATGTTTGGAGTATACTTGGTCCACAGAACCAGACTACAACTAGTCTAAAATAAAACCCCATGAAGTACACACACACTGTGGACACTGGATCTGCCTAACTCATTGCTTGACTCTACAATCTTGTCAATTGCAGCACACTGCTTGCTAATGTAAATATAATCAATGTGGCAGATACTGCCCATTCATTTAAGAGAGCCTCAAGCAGCAGTAACTAAACCCACAGACTTAAGCTGCCAGTGCACACCTCATTAGCCCTAAAGAGGGGGGCTGCACTGTGAATTTGAGTGTTCCTTTTCCCGGAGTAACTACAGCAAGCAGCATCTCACCGCTCATCCACTTCTGCTTCCACCCCTTTACAGTTCAGAGTATCAAAAGCTAGTGAGATACATCTAGGAAAGTTCTCTGAACAAAGTTCAAAAGAACAAACCAACAAAACCAAGATCTACATACATCATGCACCTACATCTACTGTTCTATAAAACTTTTTAAACAACACAGAAAACACAAACCAATAACCCACATCAGTGGCTCCACTGTAGCTGGTAACAGGAAAGGAAGAGCAGCATGTGCTCAATAACCCTTTATATTACTTGCACATCAGCTTAACCAACAAAGCTGCCCAGATAAGAGGTATTTTTGTTTTTGAATAAGCTGACCAACACAATATTCATTGTTTCAGTTTTCCACTTGAATCAAAACATCAGTTCTTTACAAATAGTTCCATCATTTGAGTTCTGTTCTCTCTAGTCACCAATTTTTCTTTCGCTATACAAAACTTTAAATACAATATCATGAGTTTTGAACAAATAATACCTGGCTTTAGCAGGACAGACGAGCTGGTGAGAACAGGCCAGAGCAGCATTGTATGAATAAATTACAATAAAGCGTTACTTTCTCTACTCAACAAATCATCTTATTTCCTTACCTCCTTGATAAAACCAATTAATTCATATGCTAACAACACAGAAACATGTTTGGTCTACATTAAGTAAATGTCAACTTCCTATACTAGGATGCAGACACAGAACTAGGAATATTGAAGACAACATTTTCAGTTAACTTGCTAATCCCCTGAAAACTGTGAAGACAGACAGATGCTTTCCTTTGTGACTTAACTGGAAGTTTGTGATCATTGACTTGTCATTACCGTACACACTAAAGAGCCACCTTAAGCTCTCCAGTAGCCTAGTCTGAAACATCCTTAAGCAATGTTTTCCTGAGCTGATTTCCTGTTAAAACCTGTGGAAATATACTTATGCACCTAGTTGTACTATTTATTTGAAAGAAAACTCAATGAAAAGTTTATTTCCCAACAAAGATGCAGAGAACCTACACCATGAGATAGCAATGTAGCAACATCATAAAATGACACATTGAAGTAATGTTAATATGAAACTAATGGTGCATAGGGAAAGTTACTTGTGAGTGACATCTTTCCTAGCAGAACAATACCTCTGAAATCATAAGAAAGGCTGTTGTCCACTGAGATATGGGGTTTTCCCTTCTATCATTTCCTACATTAAAACGTCTTTCTACTTCATCTCCCACTGTACATTTTTCTAAGAGACAGAAGACACATTTAAACTACGCTCATTTCCAAACCTTAAGTTTCATCATGTCAATAATGTCTCGAAAAGTTGAGATGAGCAGTTCAGCTCATCTCAAGAAACTCAGATGATCTATACCAGCTCAGTTATTTCTTACTAGCTCACGTAAAGCTTTTTCAGATCAGTTTTATTTTGGAATGACACTCATTAATTCTTCAGATTTTGTATTTGGCTTTAGCACAAGACAGATATAAATCTTACACAGCTTTATTTGCCAAATTTCAAGCAGTTTGACCAAAGTTTCCCATGCTAGATAACGGCCCAAGACTGAAAGATATCAGCCAAATAGTTGAGAAGTTTGCATGGTTGTCTGTTAAAGAAAAACATTTTTTATGATCTTTTTGGAAACTAAGCATCCTTACTCTTGCATCACGGACCCATCTTTCATTGTCCATGCAAATAATTTCTCTTTTCTGGACTTTTACAGTCCAATGTTATTTGATTTGGGGTGGGTTTGTTGTTTATTTTGAAATTAAATTCCCTGAAGATTATAGGCATATTGGATGTGCTGAAGACCAGGGCTAAACCAGACCTCTCTTGAAGTTCCATAAAACATTTATCCTGCATTCATGCTGCTAACAGACAGTGAGAAGGAAGAAGCCACAGTTCACATCCTGTTACAGTAACTGCTCTGCACAATCCACACATGGAGTCTAGAGCTTGGATTCTTTCACCAAGACCTTCCCATTCACTTGGAAGAGACTCTGCTTGCACAAACCAATGGCTGGTTAGCTATCTTCTGCTGCTGACTGGGGAAAAAACCCAGCTATTTACCACTCACTAAGCTACAACAGTAGGCCTACATGGTAGATATAAACATTCCTACCAGACTGATGCTCCAAGACATTACCAAATGATCAGTTTCAATTTTCACATTTTTGGGAGGAAACACAAAACAAAACAAACCCAAGAAAACCCACACCACCACCTCACATGCCCCCTCTCCCCAGGAACATTATGGTAGTGTTTAGCTAGGTGTGCTGCAGTTTGCTTCATTCAAGACAAACAGTACTCTCTAAACACTGCTCTACATACAATCCCCATCCCTTGCTGCAGTCTAAATAAAACCTGCTCAAAGAGTGATATTGATAATACAAATACTTCAGACACAGATTTTTACTTCCAATATTAAGAGTGGATTTTTACTGCCTTTTCGCTTTTATAATATGGAAGGGACACATCCATATAAGAAATACTCATTACTCTCAATTGCCCACTGAGAGCAGTTCTTGACACTGAGCATCTTAAAAGGCTATGTTCACCACAGATTTCACAAGTTTTAATTTCAATTGTGATGGCTTTATATTTCTGCAAGACAGGGTCTCAAGTTTACTAAGTCAGAAGCACACATTAGTGATCACCATTGGAAAAATTCAAGCCATCAATGAGAATTCCACACCACAGACAAGAAGGGAACTGGATTATCCAGGATAACTACTACGAGACTACTCTTTTCTTTCTCTAGTTCCCTCCTCACTAACTGACCTCACAGCTACCTCAATAAAAGAAAAATGGGTTCTATGCACTTTCTGTACAGCCATCTCCATAATACATTAATTCCACTTCCCTCATCTTGATGTTATATGCCTTAAATGACATATCCTATATAACAGCCTCCTCTAAATATCTGTGCAGAAGAGATAGGAGGCTGTGTGAACAAATAATACATACTATCAGAATATGGGATGCATGCATGCAATTTTTTCTCATTTCCACCTGAGCCAAACAGTTTTCTATTTTAAACAGATCATCTTTTCACAGATCTCCGATTATCAAATGTTTATGCACTAACCCTCTTTCAAACACAAGCATATATCCAGCACAAAAGACTTCATACCTCCTGGACACATACACTCAAAGTGTAAAGTATAAAGCACATTATATATACATAAAAAAATAGACACATTTGAGCCCCTGAGCCTACATATGCATGGGGCTTGTCTACACAACATTAAGTGGTTTTAGTTAGCTGCTGACCTGTCAACACCATTATGAGTGCTAGCTTCAGCAAAAGTTTACCCTGAAAGTTAATGGACAATTTACCCAGTGGAACAAACAGAACTAAACAAACAAAAAACCCTTGGCTATTCTGTAGCCTCCCTTAATCTCGTAATATTCATAACAGTCACAAATTGCCTCATCTTCTTTCACTTTTTTAGTTTCCGCTGGCTGTCAGAACTATAAAATACTTCTCTCCATACCAAGAGAAGCAAAGAATCCCTGCAGCCTCCCACCTGCTCAGGACACACCTGGGACACCGGACCCAGTTCATCATCCTTCCACCCCCACCATTTCAACTTTTTATAGCCTCAGCCGAAAATGTCTGCCTCCTCTCTCCATACACAAACTAGAGTTCCCACTAACTCAGCAATACGAAAACTCCAGTCTCCCTTTTGCACAAATACCATTCCCCTGATACACACATATATACATAGCCTAACATAATCTTCACTCTGTATATGCATAATCCCCACAAACTCATCCTATCCCCGCTTTTCTAATGTACACAAACCTTTCAAAGACTCCGTCGTTCATTTCTATTTCAAAATATCCACCCAAGTGTCCTCACTTGCTTACAATCTGTGGTAATCCCTAGAAGTTTACCCACAATAAAAGTGTATTGATGCCCTTATAGACAGAAATTTACACTACCTGACACCTGCCACAAATATAGATACCTACAATTTTACAACTCTCCAGGTCATGCATAGACTTTTCTCCAAATGGTACTATCATGACCCCAACACATGGCATTTGCTACATGTTTTCCAATTTGCATGCCATGGCTCAAACACCAAATATCCAGCCTCTCAATTTCGTCACAGGGGAGACACCAATTCACAGCTCCTCTCTCATTCCCAGGACACAGACCACGCTGTCTGGTGCCCCAGCCCATCTCAACATGCAACAAACAGGTCTCAGGCAGCCGGTGACAGCCAGGCATCTCAACTCTCAGCGTGAGCACCAGACAAACCAACTTACGCACAGTAAGAACATGCATGCCTTTCTGTCCACATACCATCTCCTATTACACACGAAGGTCTCGCACATTAAGTCTAACCACACTGGCCACCAAAGAAAACAAGTTCAGAACCTTGTAGCAACCTGTTAATACCGTGCCTGTAAGTTCCACATCGGCTTACCACCCAAAGCCTCCCTCCTCCACAACACTTAGAAGCCAGCCAACTTATCACCTTACTTCTCACAACACACACAGGATTGTTTACCTATCACTCCTCAATTCATATGCCTTCACATACCACAATTCCTAAACACCCAGCACCTGCATCCCCATGGTACAAACCTACCCCTCAACCTACCACAGCACACAAAACAACACACACACAGATTTTTCCAGCTGCCTCCAGACCATCAAAATTACTTCCTCACTTCGACTGGCTACAAATTATAGTAAAAATACATCCACGTTTATAGCCACTGGGTTCGCAGAGTCAGCAAGCTCCAAACTACGAGACAGAACTGCCTTCAACTTCTTTCCCCTTCCACGCTAAAGGCGCCCAGGCACTGCCCATCCGCCTGTGACTTCACCCCCTCCGCACACCACCAGCTCGTCACAGCCGCCCGGGCCTAACGACAGCTTCTCCCTCCAACAGCAGGGCCTTACCCGCAGCTCGCCGCCTCGCACCACCCCACCCCGTCGGTAAACACCGGGCCCCGCCGGCCCCCGGCCCGCCACTCCCCCGGCCCCAGCCAATGCACGTGCACAGCCCCGGCCCGCCGGCCGCCCCCTAACCCGGCTCCGCACGCAGCCACCGGCACGCCAGCCACCTTCGGACCCTTCCCCGACCCACACGGCACCCGGTCCGCCGGCCCCCCTGCCGCCGCCCCGGCCCGCCCTACCGCGGCGCGCAGAGGGCGGGCCCACCGGCCTCCGTCCCCGGCTATACCGGGGGGCTTGGCGTCCCCGCCGCTTCCTCGCCGTCCCTCCTCCGCGCGCCTGCCCCGGCAGCCCCAGCTCCCTCCCCGTGTCAGGGCGGCCCCCGGCCCTCTTTTCTCCCCGCGGCGGGAAGAGGCGGAGGCCGGGCCTACGCGGCGCCTGCCCGCTCCCCGGGGACGCACACGCAGCAGGCCTTGCCCGCCGCCCCTCCGGCCCCACGGAGCAGGCCGGCGCTACCAGCTCCCGCTTCCCCAGGCAAGCGCGCAGGCCGGGCCGCTCGGTAACGCGCGGTCAGGCCCGGCCCAGCCTCTCGGCCCCTTCCCCCTCTCTGCCCGCCTCGGCCCGGCCCAGCGCGGACGCGACCCGTTCGCCC